>VXBA01001026.1:320128-343059 GCA_013399895.1 Serilophus lunatus | reverse complement strand
GTTTGTTGGGGGTGGTTCTGGCTGTTTCTTGGGATGGTTCTGGCTGTGTGTTGTGGTGGTTCTGGCTGGTTTGGTGTGTTGGGAGCTGAGTAAAAGCTGTGTGAGCTCAGCTGGGCAGGGGTTCAAGGTCATCCCCAGCATGGAGGAGGCTCCCAGTGGATCACTCCAGTGTGTGGCTCCTGCCCTGGGGCTCTGGTCCTTGGCTGACCTCTGGGTTCCTGCTGCACAGGGATTATTTGTGTTGAAGTTGTCACCACCAGAGAGGAGAATTGCTCCTTGTGCAGGTCCAGCCCTGCTCTGTCAGGTGCCTTTGGAGGCTGGAAAGGTGCCTTTTGTTCTGGGTTCTGAGGGGGGAGAAAAATAAAAATCGTTGTGTTTAGCGTGTCCATAATAATTCCAAATTATTCAGGTGCAGACAAGATGTTATTTCAGCTTCCCCTGGTGAATATTAATAGCAGGAGAAGCCTTTCACAGTGGAACAAAGCAGAGCAGGCATCAGTGACTGTCCCTGGGCCCTTAAGTAATTAAAGTGTATCAGGTGTGAGCCCTTTCACTGGAATGTGCAGGAGCTCCTCGTCCTTCCTGGGAGCTCAGCAGGGCCCTGCAAAGCCCCACCATGAATTACAGACCAGGCTGATGGTTGTTTGCTGCCTCGTGCTTTGTTTTGTGAGTTTTGGAGTAAGTGGTGATTTGGCTTTTTAGATGCAAACTGTCCTTTTGAAAGGAAGGTGGTGGAAAGTTACCCCTTAGTCAGGTGTGTTTGGTGTGACTCTGGGAGGGTTTGCTCAAAGCAAGTCAGACTTGGTATAGGGTCATGGAATTGTTCAGGTTGGAAGGACCTTAAAGCTCATCCCACCCCCTGCCCTGGGCAGGGACACCTCCCCCTGTCCCAGAGCCCCAACCTGGCCCTGGCACTGCCAGGGATGGGGCAGCCACAGCTCCTCTGGGCAGTGGGGTCTCCTTTGTGCCTGTTCCCAGCAGAAAAGGCTCATTTGGTGCCTCCCTGTGCTCCCAGCACCTTCCCAGGGGAGCAGAGGGGCCAAGGCCTTCTCCAGGCAGCAGCTCTGGGGGTGTTTTTGGCAGAGATGCTCCAGGGAGCTCCTGGTGAAGGTGCAGATGTGGCCCTGGAGGCTGGATGAGGGGCAGGGAGCAGCAGTGCCTCCCCAGCTGCAGCTGCTCTGACCTCTGCAGAAGGGCAGGAGTGGTGGAAAAGCAATTACAGTCCAGGCTGCCAGGATTCAATTGTCCTCACAAAGTCAGATGCTGCAATAATGGCAGTGTTGTTTGGGTGGAACGTGACTTCACTTCACTGCTCCCTGTTTTTCTATTAATGCTCTTAAATGTGTTCATATTCAGGTCTCAGTTTTTCCTGCTTTGGGGGGAGTTGGGCTCAGTATCCCACCAGGAGGGTGTTTCTCTGTGTGGAAGTGCTGGTCTGAGCTTGCTGCCTCTTTTTTCCATGTGTTTCAATCCTTATTCCTTCTAAATTAGAGAGGGATAACAGGACAGCAGTGCAGCGTGTGCCTTTGTCCTGGGGCATGTTGGGCACCCCCAGGCCAAGGGCAGCAGCTTTCCATGGAGTCCTGGGGTGTGGAAGTGTTGAGTTTTGGGGTGAGGGGCTGGTGTGTGCAATGAGCAGTCAGAGCTGAGGGTGTTCAGCCTGGAGAAGAGAAGGCTCTGGGAGCCCAAGGGGGCTGGGAAGGGACTTTGGACAAGGACACAGGGAATGGATTCCCACTGCCAAAGAGCCAGGGGGGGTTATTTGGGATATTGGGAAGGAATTGGGATAGAATTCCCAGAGGAGCTGTGGCTGCCCCTGGATCCCTGGCAGTGTCCCAGGCCAGGTTGGAGCCCCCTGGGACAGGGGGAGGTGTCCCTGCCCAGGGCAGGGGGTGGGATGGGCTGAGCTTTGAGGTCCCTTCCCACCCAAACCATCCCAGGATTCCGTGTAGCATTAAGGAAGCAGAGCTGTGTGGTTTGTGGTTTGCTGACTTGTGCCGTGGAGCCCTTGCTCTTGGAAGAACCCAGCTTTTGGCAGTGCCACAAAGCAGCTGGGTGGCTCTGCAGGTGTGGGATTGGCTGGGGTGGTTCACAGGAGCCCCTCTGGGGTGGTGCTGGTGCCTGGGAAGGGGCAGCTGGGTTTGTGGAGAACATCTGGTGCTCCCGTGTACCCGTGTGGGAGGTGGGAGCAGCAAATGTTTCTCTGTCCCTGTTGTTCTCTGCTGGACAGAACCGAAGTAACAAAGTCCTAAATTTAATTTTTAAAAGCCAGTGGAGGTTAAGCAGAGGTGGCTTAACTGTGAGCCTGGACTGCTTTGTGTGTCAAACAAGCCTTGAGGTTTTTGGACACAAACCCCTGCTGAGACCTACAGGAAAGAGCTTTAAATCCTTCCCCCCTGTCCCTGTTGAAAAAGCTGCTTTTTCAGCTGTAATCTCAGCACAAGCATTTGCTTTGAGTGGTTGAATTGCTGCTTTTACAGTTCTCTGTATTTTCCCAGAATTTGTTAAATTGCCAATGTTATTCACATGCCACTTTTGGCAGGTGCCACCTACATGCCCTCAATTTGAAGGTACCTTTCAGGAGAAGTGTAGGTAGGGAGGCTCCTCTCCTGGGTGTCAGATGTTGGAGAGCTCAGCACTTCCATTAATTCACTTTCCCTGACCTTTCCACTGCTAATAAGCCAAGCTGGAGCACAATGCAGCACCTTTAATGAACAGACCTGAGCTGAGCAGGGGCTGCTTTGAAAAAACCGTCTTGCTTGGCTTGTTCCCTGAGTGTAATTCCTCTCCCTGTGTGTCCATGGCTCTTGGTGAGAGCAACCCAGCCCCAAACCCAGCCCTTGTGCTCCTTCCCCTCGTATTTAGAGCTGGAGAAAAACATGTCAATAATTGCCTGAAAGGAAGGGAAATGGTTGTTCTTTTTCTCTCCACTCTCCTCGGTTCAGAGTAATTTTATTCCCTGAAAGGGTTGTGTTGCAGCCACAAAAATCCCAGTTTTTCAAAAGAACTTTGGGAGTCAGGAATTTGTAGATGTGTATCAACTGATGTAACATACCCCGAAAAACACACACTCCTGAGTTAGGAATGTGCAGATTCCTATCAGTGAATGTGCCCACACAAACTGTGTGCATTTGGGAGCACAGGGATCATCCTTGCCAGCAGTGCCAGTCTGTTATTCCCTGGGCAGGATGCCCTGGGGGCTGGATTTGGGGAAGGGATCCCTCTCAGAGGCTGGGTCCCTCTCCCGTGGTTGTGCCAGGGTGTGACCCCCTGGGAAAGGCTCAGTGCTGGGGTTGGTTTATTTATTGGTGGCTGTTTTATGGGGCACTGCAGTGTGTCCCCCAAAATTCTGCTCCCTGCCGTGAGGAAGTGCCACTGGCTGGGGGGTGAAGTGTCAGAGCCTGACCTCCCTGAGGTTGGGGACACCCCTTTTGTGTAGATACTGGTGATCCTGGGGATTTGGACATTCAAATTCCTGAGTGTTTTGGGCAGGGGGCAAGTTTGTGCTTAGGGAAAGCACTCCTTTGGTGGGGCAGTGGGTGTCCAGCAGGAGCAGGATGGGTGCTGGACACCCTGGGAGGTGTCACCCAGCAGGAGATCCAGGTGTGTGAGTTCATGGAGCAATGGTATGGAAGGTGGTCTGGCACAAAAAGGGAGGTGCAGCCTCCTTCTTCCACAAGGACATGGAAAAGTGATGGATCTGCTTCACTGACAGACCTTGGTATGGGACTTTTCATAAAACCAGGGAATGCTTCTGAAAAAAACGAGCCTGAACTGTTGGATTCCTCATCCCTGGAAGTGTCCAAGGCCAGGCTGGAGCAGCCTGGGACAGGGGGAGGTGTCCCTGCCCAGGGCAGGGGGTGGGATGGGATGAGCTTTCAAGTCCCTTTCACCACAAATGATTCTGTGATTCCACGTTGGGTGTGGAGGTGGAGACCAGGAGTTACCAATATTTCTGTTCCCTTGGTTGAATTCTTGTTAGAGCTTTTAGAACAGCTGGAAAACAAGAGCTGAGCTTCATGGGCCTGATTCCTTCCTGGCTCAACAAGATGCTTGAGGACTCAGGAGTTCCAGCCTTTCAGGGCTGTGTGTTACCCCTGTTTTGTGCCACTTCTCCAGGCATCCAGAGCTGGGTCACCTTTCACAAGTCAGTGTTTTAATTAGACTTTGATCTTGGGCTGTGACTGGATGGGCTGATCGCTTCCAGTCGCAGGGGATGTACAAGAAGTGGGAGAGGGGATTTTTTTTTGGGGGGTGTTTTGCAGGAACTTGTGGCTGTGGGTTGTGCCCACCGTGGCAGAGGCTCCCAGGGGCTGGAATTCCTGGCCCCTGTGCCTGGGTGTTTTTTTTTTGGGAAGCTGGCACGCCTGGCTTTGGCCTCAGAAGTGGCTTTGGGTTGGTGGGCGAAGCCTGAGAGCTCTGCTTTCCCTCAGAGCTGCCTTTCCCAGGTGGGCAGGTGGCATTTTGGGCAGGCACAGCCCTGGGAGAGGATTTCTGGGGCTGTGGGACTGGCTGAACCTCAGAGCTCCCCCCAAAAGCTTCTGACTCTGGAATTTGGAGCAGACTTGGCAGCTCACCTTTGGGGGTGGGAGCTTCTGAGGTTGTCAATACTATTGCCTGGAACCATCTGTTCCTACCACTAAGGAGCTGCAAAAATCAGTAATTCATTCCCTATTTTTTTTTTTGGGTGTAAATCTTCCCCCTTGTTATTTTTATGGGCTGCTTCATTATGGAAGACAAGCCTCTCCACGGTGCTGGAACCAGAGTTGTTGCTTTAATGTTTCATCTGAATTGATTTGAAATTTAAATCCACGTTGTTATCAATATCAGGAGTTGCTTTGGAGCTCAGCGGCTGTTTCTGGGGAGCTGGGGCTGCCTGATCAGCCAGGAATGTGCCCATGGAACATCCCCTTTCTGGGTGAGCCTCCCCAGAGGGTGGGGACAGCAGGGTATTGTCAGAAATCCCCACTGCAAACAGGGGCTGCTTTTTGCTTTTGCAGGTAAAGTCAGCCATGGATTCTTATTTTTCATTTTCTTTTTAGCCCAGTGAATAAAACAGCACTGGGGTTTGAAGGAGTTTGTGTGTGTGTGGACTCATCCCAGGGCACAACCATGTGAAAACACAGCTCTCAGTTCCTTGGGCACCCCTAGAAGAGGTCAGTGCCTTCAGGCCTCAGAGGATTTGAGGGAGAATTGTTGGTTGGAGAGCTGTGCTGTCCTCCAGGGAGGCCCAGGCTCCCTGGGGCAGAGCCAGGTGCTTTTCAGAGCACGTCCCCCCTGAATTTCCTTGGCTGATGTTTAGTTCCAAATATCCTGGGAGTCTTGTCACCCAGTTGGGTGAGAGATGGGCTGGCAGTGGCAGTGCTGGGTGTGCCCCATGTGCCCATGGGCACCTCCAGCTCCTCCCCAGGGCTCACCCTATGGAGCAGACCTTGGCAGCCAGGGAAAATAACCTGGAGCAGCTTCAAAACTGAGAGGGGCTGGGCAGTTTGGTGGGTGTGGGTGGGTCTGGTGAGAGGAGTTCTCCAATTTTGGCCACTTTTGTCCTTTTATATAATTTTTCAGCTGTTGAATGGTACCAGGATTCCAAAGGTCAGCGTTGAACAGCTCTGGTTATTCTCTGCTGGACCCAGACTTATTGTGGGTGTCACATGAGGAATATACTTTCTTTTTATGTTGCACAGTCAGAAGAAAATTATTTGGTTGTCTTGGGTCGTTTTTACCTCATTCTTGTAGTCTTGCCAATATCCTGTAGTTGTTTTTTGCAGGAAGCCTCTCAGTGTCCTCTTAATTGGAACTAACTCTTGTAAGAGAAATGCACGTTTGGGTTGGAGATAATGTAGGAAATAAACATTCAGAGGAATTAGTTTTAAATTAGGGGGGGGAAAAAACCCCAGCCATTGAAGGGCTTTGCTTTGGAACTGTGACTTTGGAGAGGTTTAAGGTAATGAGGGAATAAACCAACTCTGCTCCTGGGTCTGCCTGCAGCTCCCAGGCTTGGGCTGCATGTCCTCGTTGGGTCCCTTCCAGCTCAGGGTATTCCATGATTCCATCATTGTCTCCAATAACCTCAGAGGCTGCCATGAAGTCTACTTGTTATTGTGCTGTAGATTATGTTCATTAACATAATTACACAGTTTTGATGCTTGCATGGAAGTTCTGTGGTGTCAAAATCAAAAGGCAACAGGTAGTCAATAATTGGACAAAATAAAAACATGCAAACAAATAATGAGGAAAAATAATCATCTATTCTTTTCCAGTCACCAGTTGGGCCTGCAGCTGGATGGAGCAGCTGCCCAGGCCTGAATCCTTTTTTTTTCCTGTTGTTTTTAGTGCTGCTTTTACAACACTCTGAAGGAAATCTCTGCCTAAACCTACTGGTAGCAGGGATGTAGCAGCTCCTCTGGGCTTTGAATTCTGCTTCCTTTGCTAAATTCTCCTCTCTCTCCTTGCAGTTTTTTTTGGTTATTTAGTACTGTAAAATGAGAACCTGAATATATGAATTTACCCAAACCCCTGAGTGTATAAACTAGAGAAACTTCCCTCCTTCCCTTGACCTCAAGCTTGCTGAGGTAGGAAAGCATTTCAAATACCCACAACTCCACATCCACATGCAGATGTATTTTTAAATCTCCTCTACTTCAAGGTCATCCACAATTCCAGTGGCAGTGCAGTTTGAATTTCCTGTAGCCAGATACTGTCCTTGGGGCTGGTGCCTGGGGTCTGCAGGGGGTGTGGGATGGGGACACGAGGAGGTTTCATTCCAGTCCCACGTGGTGCTTTGGGACCTGTCTGGGTTGGGAAAGTCCTGAGGGGGCCATGGAGATGCTCCCAGGGCTGGAGCCAGGCTGGGAGAGCTGGGGAGGGGTTCCCCTGGAGAAGGGAAGGATCCAGGGAGAGCTCAGAGCCCCTTGCAGAGCCTGAAGGGGCTCCAGGAGAGCTGGAGAGGGACTGGGGACAAGGGCTGGAGGGACAGAACCCAGGGAATGGCTTTCCACTGGGATAGGTGGGATATTGGGAAGGGATTCCTGGCTGGGAGGGTGGGGAGGGGCTGGGATGGAATTCCCAGAGAAGCTGTGGCTGCTCCATCCCTGGAAGTGTCCAAGGGCAGGTTGGAGCCCCTGGGACAGGGGGAGGGGTCCTTGCCCATGGAACTGGATGAGCTTTGAGGTCTGTTCCAGCCCAGCCCATCCCATGGCTGCAGGAGTGGGGAGGGACATCCTCTGCCCACAGGAGCCTTCAGAGCTGCCTCCTCTCCTTTCCCACCCTTGGGAAATGGCTCCTGGCCCAGCCCAGGCCCTGATGAGCCAGAGGTTTAACTGGCTCCCTGGATCCAAGGCAAGCCCCTGGCAGCAGCCTGGGAGTCCGGGGATGTGTTCCTGGGCTTATTCCTCATTCCCAAACAGCCCTGGGCTCCCAGGCAAATCATGTGAGCAAAGAAAGCTCAACCTCCTGGTCTGCACAACAAAAGAGCTGCTGGTTTGATTGTCACCCTTTGCTGGTTCCTTCTGGGACTCCTGCCTGTCCTTGAGATCCCTCCCAGGTGCTGCTGTGGGCTGAGACTTCCTGGCTTGTGATGCTGAATTAAGTAATTATAATCAAGCATTAAAATTACTCTCCAATATAGTGATTTTCTGTGTTGTCACCATACAAATGGTGTGGGTTTGAGCAGGGGAACAGTCGAGTCCAGCTTGTTTTGGAACCCTGTGCTGCCACTGATGCTCCTGCCCTGCAGGATGTGGTGGCTTTAAGGTTTGGGTGTCACTTTAAAGGGAGTGTTTTTATGAGTGAAACATCAGGTAAAAAAAAATAAAAAATCATTCCCCATGCTGAGCTCTGCTTTGCTCACAGAAATAGTTTCTATATTAATATTTAATTTACAGTAGCTCCAAGAAATGAAGGAAGTCCTGGACTCTCTATTTTTTTATAGTCCTTAATACATTTCTCTGGAACAACTCTGGGATACAAACAGGGAGGACAGAGTGTCCTGGGCAGAGGAGTGAGACAGTTTATGTTAAAACCATAAGTGTTTCATGGCTTTCACTCTGGAATGTTCAGCACTGAGGATCCACCAGAGATCCTGGAGTAGCCCTGGCTCCCAGTTGCCCTTTTGCAGTCCCAGTTCTTTGTGGCTTTGCCCCCTGATGCAGGTTTGGGTGTTTTTATTCCTCAAAACCTCCTGCTTCTGGTGCTGCAGTTGAGGAGAAAGTGGGATCAGGATTCCAGACACAGCCCTGGCACAGCTTCAATTAGAAGGTGTTGAAAGAGCCTGGATTTTGCTGTTTTGCAAAGCTGGAATTTTTGTCCCTGTTAAAACCTTGGGGATCCCTGGGAAAGGAGCTTGATCTGGCTTTTTCTGCTGGGTGAGGAATTCAAACCATCACCCCCCTGCTTTGACCCAGTTATGAAACCCTTGCCTGTAAAAGTATTAATTTGGGGGCTCTCACCCCCTTCCAGTTTGAGAATTCCAGGGCTGGGAGCTCTCCTTCAGCCATCAAAGGGTGCTGATAAACCTGATAAACTTCCTGAAGTATCTATTCCAGTGTGCCACAAACCTTCCTCGTTACTCTGGCATTAATCAATGGCTTGGGCTTCTTTTTTTTTCCCCCTGCTCAGCTGTACTTTCACGAGGTATAATTAAAATACAAAAAGCTCTAGTTTTCCTTTTTGTTCAACTCTGCTGTTGTTGAACTATGTGTGGTTTGGACTCCAGCCCTCCAGAATGTTTGGCAGAAGGTCTTGTCTGGAAAGAAATGGTAATAATCCTTTTGGGGTTGAGAAATGGGGAAGGAAAGATCACTGTAGCAGGGATGATTTCAGGCAGAATAAATGAGAATATATATATATAATACACAAATATATCTGTACCTGCATGCACTGAGGTTTGTGGGATTTTATAGAGATGTTCATAATGTTGGTGTTTTGTTTTCAGTTTTACTGATATTTTTTTAACTTTATTGTAGCCAGTCCTCTTTTTAAACTTTTAATGTAAAGCTTAGTACAGTAGCTAAAACTGCACATGAAAATCATTGCAGTTTAAATATTGCATTTTAATTCAGCTGAAATGATACAAAAGTGACCTAAAACTGTCTTTTTTTATGTGAATTGCTTCTGTTTTACCTTGTGAGCACACAGCAGAAGGCTCCAGCCATCCCTCCCACTCCTCCTGTGCTCTCTCACAGCCCCCAGCCCCAAGCCAGGGCTCCCTGTGCCAGCCTGGCCTCAGGTGGAGCCTTTGTTGGAAATTCCAGTGGGAGGAAGAGGAGGAGAGGGCACAGCCAGGCCCTGGGTGGTGGGACCAGCTCTTCTGAAACACAGAAAAAGGTTTTTAGGGTCATGTGTTTGAGCCCTGCACTGGTCCAGCCCTGTCTGGCATTAACTCCTGGGATGGTTTGGGCTGGAAGGGACCTCTGAGCTCATCCTCTGCACCTCCCACTGTCCCAGGGGGCTCCAACCTGGCCCTGGGCACTCCCAGGGATGGCAAGTGTTCACCTTGGCAGTCCCAGTGCTCACTGGGCTGTACTGGGAGGCTGTGGGTGTGTCTGCAGGGAATGCCAGCCTGCAAATGCTGTGAGGGCAGAAACAGCATCCTGTGACAGCACAGGGCACTGTGCTGGGGGCTAGAATTCTGTTCCAAGTCCAGGCTTACAGAGTTACCTGCAGTGTCTGTGCAAACTGGGAGGGGAAATGTCCTCCTCTTTCACCTGGAGAACCAACCACAGCCTCTTGGACACCTTCAGGGTGTTCTCCCACAGGAGCACTGATGCTTGGGGCTGGCAGGGGGGTGCCTTGGTGGGGCTGGAGGGGCAGCAGCTCTCCCAGCACAGGTCACTTGTCATGCTGAACTCTTTTCACCTGCTTGCAGTGACTCTCAGCCTGAGCACAGTACAGCTCCCAGGCAGTTTGTTGGGATGCTGCCCCTGGGCTCTGCCTGTGTCACTGTGGGTGCTGGGGAGCCATGGGACAGAGCCTGGCTCCTCCAGGCTGCTGAGCAGGAGGAGACAAGGCCACAGGGGCTTTCCCAGGGCTCTGGGTGAAGCTCTGCTTGGGTTTGCAGGACAAGGGGGTGGTTTGTTGTTTTTTTTTCCCTGGTGCAGGTTGAGGGATTGAATGCTTGGGGAAGAGCAGATGTGAGAGCCACGAGGAGTGTGTGTCACAGTGACATTTCAGAGGTGGGAAGGGTCAGTAGTGGGTTCCTGTGGACACAGTGCCAGGAGCTCCAGGCTGGAGCAGTTTGTGAGAGGAGCAGGAGGTGCAGGTGTCCCCCAGGGGTTGGTTTGGCAGCCCCTCTGTACCTGGGTGACCTTGGGCAGCAGAGGGGCTGTGAAAGCACTTGAACAAAGAAGTGGCCACTGGTCATTCTGGCACAAAATCCCACCAAAGCTGCCATTGTTTTTCTCTCAGTTAAACCACAGTGGAGCTCACGCTGGGGCTTTCTTCTCTCCCCTCCCAGTATAATGTTGGCTTTTATGTGTCCCCCGTGGGGTGGGCCAGCACACAGATGCATTGTTTGGGGTCTGCATTCCAGGGAGATCAAATGCTCCTGCACCACATCAGCTGCACATCTGCAACTGCTCGGGGCTGGGCCGTGCTGCTGGCTCCAGGTGCTGTGCAATCCCCAGGTTCAAGGCAGCCAGAGCTGCTGCTGCTCCCTCCTTGCTGCTGAATTGTGCAGGCTTTGATTCCCTACAGCTGGTGGAACAGTCAGACTTGGTTCAGGCATGTGTGTAAGAGAGCTCATTTCATGCTTGGAATTGTAATTATGTTCTTTTCTTTCAAGCTGCCAGCGGTGAAAGATGTCTTCCAGTGTGTATTATCTAAATAAGCTGTAGTGTTTAAATGTTTCCTTATTTCCTTTGAAGAATGTGGCAAAATAAGTCGTGCTTGCTCTTCTAGTTCTGGTTCTGGAGCAGTGAATTCTGTGTAGCTTTGCTGTGAGCTGCTGGGTGACCCTGTAGGGGGAAGAGCTGGGCAAGTGCTGAGGGCAGTGCCCAGGCTCTCCCAGTTGGCACTGGGGCCTCCTCTTGTGTGCACTGGTTGTGGGTGGTGTCTGCTTCTGCTGTCATCCATCCCCCTCAGTCCCAGCCATCTGGAGAGGTACCTGCTGAGTTTTGGGGAATTTTAATGTGGTTCATGCAGGTGAGCAAGAGAGACAGAGTGTAGCCACTGACAGGACAGGGGGGAAGGGGGTTGTGCTGAAGAAAGGTTTAGATTTAGATTTGATATACAGAAGGAATCCCTCCCTGGGAGGGTGGGGAGGCCCTGGGCTGGAATTCCCAGAGAAGCTGTGGCTGCCCCATCCCTGGGAGTGTCCAAGGCCAGGTTGGAGCCCCCTGGGACAGGGGGAGGTGTCCCTGCCCGTGGGATGGGCTGAGCTTTGAGGCCTCTTCCAACCCAAACCATTCTGTGGTTAGTTCTCTCTTTACAACAGCCTTTTCTGAGTTTCCCATGGTGGGTGCATCCATTTCAGTGCTCCAGTTTGCTCTTGGTTTGCTTCTGGAGGGTGCAGGGTTTTGGACACTGGGGTTTCCATGTGGCTCTGTTGGGACCATTCACTGGATTTGGGCAGGAAAGAGTCCCAAGGTGAACCTGGGGGTGTGAGCTGAGCTCCTGAGAGGAGGATGGTGGGGTTCCCATCCCTGGAGGTGTTCAGGGAAGGGCTGGACGTGGCTCCCAGTGCTCTGGGATTGGGCACAGCTTGGACCTGATGGTCTTGGAAGGCTTTTCCAACCTCCATGATGCTGTGATTCTGAACCATCCCACCAAGCAGCTCTTCCCTGGTTGTACAGGGTCTCTGGGAGGGGGCCCTGCGTGTGCTGTGACCCTGCCTGGAGTTCCTTTGACCTCTGGGCTTGGACTTCTTGCCTCTCTAACAGAGATGTTTTTCCTATGGAGCTGTTGGAGCTGCTCTGGGAGTTTGAGGTGTCTGGAGTCAGCCCTGGGATCCACTCTCCCTCCTCTCTGGAGCCTGTGGTCTCGAGGAGAGTTTCCTGACAGCCTTTTCAGGGTGTCTGTGACTGACTGGACGTCACAGTGGATAAATCTTTCATGATTGGAAACCACTTAAGCCACGAGGTGGCTGGTGGTGATCACTGGGTATTAGTGGAGAGGTCCTACCAAACAATCAGGGAAAATTGAGTGGCAGAACATGTAATTTATGACTTCATCCCAGCTCTGTGGGGGCAAGTCAGTGAGAACCGAAACACTGAAAGGATTATACTTGACAGATATTTTAAAGAATGACTCCAGTTAGTGTCATTTATTGCAGGAATGTGTGGACAGATCCCCAGTCAGAGCCCTCACAGGGGCAGTGCCAAAACCAGATATGAAAAAGTGTGCAAGAAAACGAGGACAGGATGTGGCCAAGGGCTCCCAATTTTCTGACAATGGGCAGAAAGGATGCTTTTTTTCAGACACTTTCTTTTGATAATAAAGCTTATGGATCCTACATAGTGTTTTCTGCAACCCCTGCCCAAAGGGGGGGGGGGGGGATCTGCTGGAGGCTGAGCAGTGCAGGTGCCATCAGTGTGCAGAGACCAGCCAGAGAAACCTGTGGAACGTTCTGGGAATTATCTCTGGGATACCCTGGTGTTTGCCTGGCAGGGATACGTGGCACAGGAGGAGTCACTGCCCCTGTGCTTTAGGACACGTGGGCAGGAGCTTTGGCTCCTCTGCAGGCGTGTGGTGGGTGAGGACCCTTCACTCCAGAGCAGGAGACATTCCAGAAAAACAATCTTCCCTCCGATGTTTTGTCGTGGTAATGCCTCTGGAGGTATTAATCTCCCCTGTCACAGTTTGGCACTCACTCCACTTCCCAGCAGGGGTTTCTCAGCTAATCCCTGTCTGGGAGATTTTCCCTTACCTTACATTAATTTGTGATCCTGCCATCCTTGGAAGGTTTGTGTTCAGATTAAACAAACGCAGCCCAGGCCCTGCTGTGGGCTGGGGGTTAAACACCAGGGCACTGGGAGCACTCCTGCCTGCCTCTCACCCCTTCTCTACAGCCCTGGGCTGTGTCAGCTTTCCTCCCCCTGTGACCCTGCAGAAATTACTGGAGGATTTTGGGGATTTTTCTTGCCACGAGGAGCAGCTGTTCTCGCTCCAGCCCCTGGATCAAACATCTGCCTTGCTGCTGGGGTTGTCCCCAAACACTGCCATGCCCCAGAGCCAGGCTGGGCCTTGTGGCAGCCAGCCCTGCCCCTGCTCTTGGAAGCTGCTGACCTGACCCATCAGTGCTGGGACTGTTCACTCCAGGGAGGGGTTGGGGTTTGGTAGATTGCCCCCCCCCCCATGACACAAAAAATTGCTGTCAGTGCTGGGAAGGATTGTCCAAAAGCACTGCTCTGCTTCCCTTGGTTGTAAGTCCATGGAAACAGTGAGGAAATGAGAAGAATGCCAGGTGTTAACCTCCTGGGTTGTCACGTTTCTCGTGCTGCTTTCCTGCTGGACCAGCACACACCAGTGTGTTGTGTGGAGCCACAGGCCAGGGTCAGGGCTGGCTGTGCCACGTTCCTAGTGTGCACTCAGTCTGGCCAGGGTCTGCTGGTTTTATTCCCAGGTTTTAGGACTAAAATTCTCAGGAGCTGAAGCTTCTGCCAAGTCTCTGCCACAGACCCAAGGAGAGGAGGGTGGGAAAAGCCCTGTAGCTAGTAAGACATTTTTGATTATCTTTTTTGGGTTTAGATTTGTACAAACAGTTCAAAAAGCAGCTTTCAAAAGCAGTCCCTCTTAGTTTTAAGCTTTCCATGCTTACCTNCCCCCCCCCCCCCCATCTCAGTGGCAGTGAAGCTCCTGGTGGTGCAGCTCCAGGGATTTGTGCTCCCCTCCAGGGTTTGTAGTTGAAAATACTGAAGCTCAGTGTTGAATTCAGACCTCATCTGGTGCTTGTTTCAGCAGAAGTGATCCTGGAATCCTGTGCCTCAGCCCTGCTGTGCCTGGGTGAAGGTTCTGCTGAGGGCTGTGGTGTCTGAAGAGGAGCCTTGAGAACAGGAGCTGACAGTCTGGCTGTGGAGGGGGGGGGTTGGAGAACTGTGTCAACTCAGTCTAAAGATAATTTATGGTTTCTAAAGCTGCTGCTGAGTAAAACTTTCCAAGGCTGACTCTGACCTGGCTCTCACCAGAGCAAAACTTGAGAACACTCATCTCAAAGTAGCATTTTTGAGTTGCATGGAGGGGGAAGGAGCAAAAACTTCTCAGGGGCTGCCTTGGCTGTGGCTCTGCAGCACATCCCCCCCTCTGCCCCTCGCTGCCCCAACCTCGGGGGCCCTTTGCTGTTCCTGGATTCATGTCTCTGGTTTTAAACACAGCTCAGGGGGTTTTGCTTTGCTCCTGGTTTCGCTTTGGCAGCTGCTGTGGTGTCAGGGCTGTGCTGCCCACCCTCTGGGAGGGCTGTGGGTCACTCTGGGCTGAGCTGCTGGCAGCAGCTTTCCCAACAAGATGCTGAGAGGAGCAGGGGGGGGAAGATTTCTCCTCGTTTTTGCAAATTAGCAAATGAAACCCTCAATAACCTGGTAAACTCAAGTTTCCTTCTGTTGGGTTAAGAGGAGGGGAGTGCTTGGAAACCCTGAAGATCCTCATTGGCCCCAGTGTGCTAAAAACACCCCGGGTGCTGCTTCTTCCCAATGCATTTGGCTCATTCAGTGGCAAATGGTTTTTATAACCCTTGGGAAGCTGTATTGCTGCAGAAAAACAGGGGCTGTGCCCTGCCTTATAGTTTGGATTCTCCTCCCAGGTGTTTTTGGGGTTGCTGAAAGCACAGCCTGGCCCTGTTTGGGGATGATAATGGCTCATGGTGCCCCTTGGTCAGGAGCCTTAGTGTGGGGTCAACAGCTGGTTTTGTTTGAGCCCAGATACAGGAGGGGCTCCCTGTCCTTGCCAAGGCCAGTTCTCTATCAGCCCCCAGCCAGGAGCACCCTGAGGTCACTGTCACCCTTCCCCTCCCAAGTGGGGACAAGCAGCTTCTCCCCTGGGCTGATACCTGGCCATTCCTCCTTCCCACAGAAAGCTCTGCAGGTGTTGTTCCTCACTGTTCTCCAGGGTTTTCTGTGGTTGGCTCCTTCTTCATGGCTTTTGGCCACTTGGTTTTGTGTCTGATCTGACATTTAAAAGTGTACTATTTTAATTAGAGTTCCCCATGAGCTGCAGAACTGTGGGGATGTGGTGGAAGTCCTGTTTGTATCTTAAATTGGGAATATAAACCAGCTCTGGTAGGGCATGGACACGTGGGAAGAGGGTTGTTCAGGTGTGGGATGGTTGGTTGTGTGTGGAGGGGGATGGCAGGAGAGGGGGAAGATGGAAAATGTCCCGGACAGTCAGTTTGAGATGGAGTTTATCTGACCAGCAGGAGCTGGGAATGCAGGACAGTTTCTCTAATAGTTAAATTTCTAATTTTTTTTTAACTTTAAATTTCTAAATTTTTAAATTACCTGTTTGCAATTAGTTTTCAGGGTGAAAAGCCAAAGTTTGGGCATCTTTTAAGAAATGAGGAATTTCCTCTGAGCCAGGAGATGAGGCTGTCAGAGCTTCTCCCTGGGAGGAGCTGAGTGCACATCTCTGGGTTTCATGAATGCAGATACCACAGGGCTTTAGGTGGAGAAAACCTTTTGAGGAGGATTTACATTTCCAGAAGAATTTTCCTGCTGTTCCCCAGGTGGAGAGTGGTGGGTGGTGAGTGTTCCTCCCTCCCTGTCTGCTCACCCTGCCAGGGAGGACCCTCTGCATTTTGAAACCCCCTCCCCCAGTCTCACCTTTACATTTTCCTCCAGGTCTGTGTTTGATTGTTTTTAGATAGTGTGTCAGTGCTTTGGAGTGCAAAAGTGGGGCTTGTCTCAAATAACATGCCTGAGCTCTGGCAAGGGGGACCCTTTGCTTCTCTGGCTCAGGGACTCTCACCCATTTCTCTGTCCCTTTTATTCTTGAATTTTTCTGGCTTTTTCCCATTCCCTCTTCCCTCGGACAGGGAGTGGCAGGTTCCCTGAGCTCTTGGGGTGATTTCTTGCTTTCAGGGCTCGGGAGGAGGGTGTCAGTTCACAGAATCACAGAATTACTAGGTTGGAAGAGACCTCCAGGATCATCTAGTCCATCCAGTTCTTACAGTTCCCCAAGNAACCTCGGGGGCCCTTTGCTGTTCCTGGATTCATGTCTCTGGTTTTAAACACAGCTCAGGGGGTTTTGCTTTGCTCCTGGTTTCGCTTTGGCAGCTGCTGTGGTGTCAGGGCTGTGCTGCTCACCCTCTGGGAGGGCTGTGGGTCACTCTGGGCTGAGCTGCTGGCAGCAGCTTTCCCAACAAGATGCTGAGAGGAGCAGGGGGGGGAAGATTTCTCCTCGTTTTTGCAAATTAGCAAATGAAACCCTCAATAACCTGGTAAACTCAAGTTTCCTTCTGTTGGGTTAAGAGGAGGGGAGTGCTTGGAAACCCTGAAGATCCTCATTGGCCCCAGTGTGCTAAAAACACCCCGGGTGCTGCTTCTTCCCAATGCATTTGGCTCATTCAGTGGCAAATGGTTTTTATAACCCTTGGGAAGCTGTATTGCTGCAGAAAAACAGGGGCTGTGCCCTGCCTTATAGTTTGGATTCTCCTCCCAGGTGTTTTTGGGGTTGCTGAAAGCACAGCCTGGCCCTGTTTGGGGATGATAATGGCTCATGGTGCCCCTTGGTCAGAAGCCTTAGTGTGGGGTCAACAGCTGGTTTTGTTTGAGCCCAGATACAGGAGGGGCTCCCTGTCCTTGCCAAGGCCAGTTCTCTATCAGCCCCCAGCCAGGAGCACCCTGAGGTCACTGTCACCCTTCCCCTCCCAAGTGGGGACAAGCAGCTTCTCCCCTGGGCTGATACCTGGCCATTCCTCCTTCCCACAGAAAGCTCTGCAGGTGTTGTTCCTCACTGTTCTCCAGGGTTTTCTGTGGTTGGCTCCTTCTTCATGGCTTTTGGCCACTTGGTTTTGTGTCTGATCTGACATTTAAAAGTGTACTATTTTAATTAGAGTTCCCCATGAGCTGCAGAACTGTGGGGATGTGGTGGAAGTCCTGTTTGTATCTTAAATTGGGAATATAAACCAGCTCTGGTAGGGCATGGACACGTGGGAAGAGGGTTGTTCAGGTGTGGGATGGTTGGTTGTGTGTGGAGGGGGATGGCAGGAGAGGGGGAAGATGGAAAATGTCCCGGACAGTCAGTTTGAGATGGAGTTTATCTGACCAGCAGGAGCTGGGAATGCAGGACAGTTTCTCTAATAGTTAAATTTCTAATTTTTTTTTAACTTTAAATTTCTAAATTTTTAAATTACCTGTTTGCAATTAGTTTTCAGGGTGAAAAGCCAAAGTTTGGGCATCTTTTAAGAAATGAGGAATTTCCTCTGAGCCAGGAGATGAGGCTGTCAGAGCTTCTCCCTGGGAGGAGCTGAGTGCACATCTCTGGGTTTCATGAATGCAGATACCACAGGGCTTTAGGTGGAGAAAACCTTTTGAGGAGGATTTACATTTCCAGAAGAATTTTCCTGCTGTTCCCCAGGTGGAGAGTGGTGGGTGGTGAGTGTTCCTCCCTCCCTGTCTGCTCACCCTGCCAGGGAGGACCCTCTGCATTTTGAAACCCCCTCCCCCAGTCTCACCTTTACATTTTCCTCCAGGTCTGTGTTTGATTGTTTTTAGATAGTGTGTCAGTGCTTTGGAGTGCAAAAGTGGGGCTTGTCTCAAATAACATGCCTGAGCTCTGGCAAGGGGGACCCTTTGCTTCTCTGGCTCAGGGACTCTCACCCATTTCTCTGTCCCTTTTATTCTTGAATTTTTCTGGCTTTTTCCCATTCCCTCTTCCCTCGGACAGGGAGTGGCAGGTTCCCTGAGCTCTTGGGGTGATTTCTTGCTTTCAGGGCTCGGGAGGAGGGTGTCAGTTCACAGAATCACAGAATTACTAGGTTGGAAGAGACCTCCAGGATCATCTAGTCCATCCAGTTCTTACAGTTCCCCAAGGAAGTGATGTGTTGTTATTAAAATAAAACACTGAGTTGCCCCCCCTGAGGCCTGGGCTGCTGAGCTGGGGCTGCAGGGAGCTTTAAAGGGGCACTTAAACCCTTTGTAGAATCATGGAGTAGTTTGGGTTGGAAGAAACTGTCGAGATAATCCAATTGTCCCCCCCTGCCGTGGGCTGGGACACTTTCCACTGGCCCAGGCAGCTCCAACCTTCCATCAGGAGGGACCTTTGGTTCCTCCTGGCTGCAGGGGAAGTGCAGTGCCTGTTGTATAAAATGGGTTTCTGCTTCCCTGTCCCCCAAGCCCCTCCAGGGTTTGGCAGGACACCCTCAGCCCAGGCTCCCACCTTCCCACAGGGGTGGGCATCTCCTGCCTGAGCCCCTCTGATCCTCCAGGCTGTGGGATGGCTGCAGCCACAGACCCCATTTCCTCAGGAAACCAGGCTAAAAATACCCCTGCAGTGCTCTGGGAAGTGCTGCTCAGTGTCAGTCCTGAGCAGCCTCTGCTCAGCTGGGCTTGGGGTGCTGCAAATCCACGGATCTGCTGTTGGACGTGGCACTGCCCCTGAAAAAACAGCCCCATCCCAATCCTCACTCCAAGTTTTAGTGATGGGAGAACATCCAGCTCAAGGGGAGCTCTGCAGGGAGCAGCCCTTGGGGTGGGAGGCTGGACACAGGGGCCCTTAAGAGCTTTGAGCGGAGGTGATGGTGGTGGGTCATGCTGAGGTGTGGGGGTGCAGGTGGGCTCTGTGAGGGGTCCTCTCCCATCTTGGGGACACAGAGCTGCCCAGGGATCACCCTCAGTGTGAGTGTGGGAGCCCTGCTCTGCTGGTGGAGGGGAGGGTGGGGAGCATCTCCTGCTCCTCATCCCTGGCAGTTCACTCTGGTGCTGGGAATGAAACCAAGGCTTTCAGGCCAGTCTGATGTCTGGCAATCCACTGATGTGCTTTTAAAGGCCTAAAATAGTCCATTTTAATAGAACTGGGCTGTGCAGCCCTCGGGCTCGTGGTGGCCCTGGGTGGCAGGAATTCCATGGTGGCTCTGCAGGGACCCTCCAGGGGCAGTGCCCTGGTGATGAAATTGTTGTTGTAGTCCTTGATTTTGCCTCTTCAGTCCCTTGGCATGACCTGCCCAGGGAGGGAGCCCCAGTTTTTAGGGCTGTGAAGGGTCTGGCCTGGTGGCAGGTGTCCCAGCCCATGGGATCAGATGAGCTTTGAGGTGCCTCCCAACCCAAACCAGTCTGGGAGTTCATGATTTTTCTTTCCTTTGAGTGAACAAGTGGAGTGGTTTCTGCAGGGTCTAAAACTGGGGTCCAGCTCTGGGTGCCACTGCTGTCCCTGTCCCTCCTCCCTCTGGGTTCCTGCTGGGCCAGGAGATGCTCCCATGCTCTGGGTCTCCAGTACCATCCGTGACCCCCAAACTGGGACCACATAAAGGTGCTAAAAACCCATTTCCACGTGAAGGGACCTCAGGCAGGAGATCTGCAGGAGGGAAGTTGACTTTTGTGATGGTTGGAAAAGTTTCTGCTTGAAAAAAATGGATTTTTTTATTCAAATATAAATTATAAAAGTGGCTGGAGCTGTGGCTGTTTCTCTCCTAAAGAGCTCTGCACCATCCCACTGACAGAACAGACAAATTGAAGCCCAAACATTACTTTTTTTTTTTCCACAAATGTGGCCATGCTCCAGGACCATAAAGAGAGTTTGGAAAGCCTGTAAAACACATGTTAAACAATATTTTACTTGAGGCACCTCTAGAAACACTTCTTTTCAAAGAAATATTTAACTTGAAAAATAATTTTTGAGGGTTGTTTTTTTTTTTTTTGGTGGAAAGACTTTGGCAATTTGGAGCAGAATGTTTCTTCCTTAGCAGATGCACGTTAAGAAAGTGACAGAGCAGCAAATAAAACAATAAAGGAAGTAAAAGAGAATTGGAACTGTAAAAACCAGTGGTTGCACTTAGGGATGTTCCTTTCAAGAGCAAATGTTTGACTTTTCTGGCATAAGCAACTCCTGTGGTGTGTTTTTTTTTTAAATATTTTTTATGGAATGTATCCTGAACCAGAATTAGCAGAATAAATGATTGTGAGATTTAAGGTCTGTGAAGAGCTGGGGCACAGAGGGTGTGTTCTGTGGGGTCTTTTAACTCCTGATCTGGTCAGAGAACCTCAATATTTGCTGCTGAGATTCGTTAATGAATTAAACACAGTTGTGTCTTTGTACAGGAAGGAAAAGTAGCATTATTGGTGTCTATAAATAGTGTATTTCATGTGTTTTAAGTGATGTAAAATGATTTTTAAAGCACATTTAAGCTCAGCATTATTTGCCAAGGAGGACAGGGTTTAGATGTGTTGCACAGAATGAATTACTGCACCTCCAGCATGGAAGGAATGGGCACTGCCCAAACTTTGTGAGCCTTGATGCAGCTTTTTAATTTATGGAGGGTTTTGAAGAGAGCTGGAGATTGAGTCAAGCTGTGAAATGCCAGCGATATGTCATGTGTTCACTATGTATTATTTTCAGTTTTTACAGAGGAGGAAATTTTGATATTTAAACTTTTCCAAATGTCAGCTGGTTCTGCACAAAATAATCTCCAGTCTGAGCCCTCCCCAGGAGCTGAGAGTCACTGGGGAACCTCCTGGGAGCTGCAAACCAGGGGAGCTGCTCCTTGTGCCCGTGTCCCCTGGGAGAGCAGCTCTGGAAGGGGATGTGTGGGTGTTATGCTGCCCATTCCAGAGCCCAAGGCCAGGCTGGACAAGGCTTGGAGCGACCTGGACCAGGGGAAGGTGGTCTGGGAAAGCAGCTGGGAGCGTGTTCCCTGTGCAGAGGGTCTCCCTGGGGTCCCAGGCGAGCTGTCACAGTGGGAATTTCTTAGGGGTTTTCCTGGCGTGGGACTCAGTTCCTCCTGACAGCCCGAGGACTGGTGACTTCCAGTGTTTTTCCTAAGCTTTAGCAGAGCCCGACTTAATCTTTAATGAAAACTAGAACCCAGCAGACTTTGTCACCAGCCCGGGCAGCCGCGGTGTCCCCCCTCACTGGGAGGGATTGCTCAGGAGCTGGTTGGTCTGGATGCTTCTAAGGATGGTATTTAAGGTCAGTTTGACACACGACAGGTCGTGTTTTAGCGCAGGAATACCCTGCACACACCCAGCCAGGAGGGCGGGGGCAGAGCTGGGCTCACAGCCTGCTGTTCTCCTTGGAGGGGTGAATTCTGCTGGTGGCTCTTCCTGACCTCTCTGGCCTCTGGGAGCAATGCCAGGGAAAAGCTGCTGGAGTTTTCTTATGGATGGGGAGTGATCCATGCAAGTGCTGCTGTTCTGAGGGATGGCTCCTGTACCTCCACAGGGAGGGTTGAGGGCTCTCAACCCCACAAACCAGGCTGTGGATTCCAGGTCTGTCCTTCCCCCTGCAGCTGTAGGGGGCAAATCCCAGCCTCTGAGAGGAGGGAAGGGGGAAATCAGTGGAAATGAGCTTTGGCTTCTGTTTATTGTCAGGACCTGCTCTGTTTTCTCTCCTTGATGTTGGTGCATCTCCCAGCCTGCAGTGCTGCTCACTCCTCACCAGCTCTGCTTGGTGGGTGTCACCCTTGCTGTGCTGTGGCCTCAAATTGCCCCAGCATTCAGTAATGAGGTGCAAACCTGGGGCAGGATATTGGGAAGGAATCCTTGGCTGGGAGGGTGGGCAGGCCCTGGCACAGGGTGCCCAGAGAAGCTGTGGCTGCCCCATCCCTGGGAGTGTCCAAGGCCAGGTTGGAGCCGCCTGGGACAGTGGGAGGTGTCCCTGCCCAGGGCAGGGAGGTGGAACAAGATGTATTTTAAGGCTCCTTCCATGATTCTATTAGGGAACTTCCCCAAACCACTTGATTCCCCAGGCTGGGATTGCTGGAGGGAGAAGGAACCAGCCCCTTGAAAGGAAAGAGCATTTAAAGACAACTTTGTGTGGAGTTGTCTGTAAATGATGGATCATTATAGCTGTGAAAATCGTGTAGAAATCCAAACTGGTCACCAGACGTTGCAGAGGTGTTGTGGAAAAAACTGCCTGGGGAATACAGTTATGGATTTTAGAAAAGCTGCTCAGGGAGTGGCATCATGTGTTGTGGGAAAGCTCATCGTGGTGCTCCTGCAGCTCCAGAGGGCTGGGGCTGGGCTGGAAGGTCCTGACAGGCTCCCCTTGAGGAGCAGGAGCTGGAGAGGCTCCAGGAAAGGCTCCTGAGCAGGGCTGGCTGCCGGTCCCAGGTGTCCTTTGAGGGGCTTCTCTCCTCTCGTGGATGTGATGCCCTTTCCCCCAAGGGCTGTGGGACACCCGGGGAGGTGCCTTCCCTGCAGAGAGGTGACCCTTGGAGCTGAGCAGGAGCCACCCAGGTGGTCACAGCCTCCCTTCCTGCTCCCTGCAGGAAACCAGACTGCAGGAATTTTTCACATCTGGCAGGAGTGGTGCTTTTTTTTTGTGTTGGTTTTTTTCCCCCCCTCTCTCTTTAAGGCAGAGCAGCTTTGCAGTGATTTTTAATTCAAGAGCAGCCCAGTCAGATGTATCCACCATAGGGTTGGGTGCAGTGTAGGGGCTGCTGAGCAGCCTGGGTGGATCCCAGTCCTTCCCAGTTGGATCCCCCTCCTCCCCCAGTGTGGCTGGAGCCCTGTGTGTCTCTGCTCCTGGGATGGCTGCAGGGCCCATCCAGCTTCAGGAAAAACACTCCATTCCAGTCTGGGTTTTGATCAGATGCTTAAACATCAAGTATAGAAATACATTCGTTGTGGTGGAGGGAATTAAGACCCTTTTCTTCATGTTGTAATTTATGTCACTAGTGGCTTAGTTTCCTCTAAAAATGATATTCCATGTGAGCTCCTTCTGCTGCAGTTCAGGCTGAAATGCTTCTCATCTGTTGTGCCAGCCCAGCTGTTTGTGGGCCTGTCAGAACTGGACTAAAGATAGCAAATTTGAGTTTAATTTTTTTAAAAAAGGAGCTTTTTTTTTTTTTT
>VXBA01001026.1:293677-320109 GCA_013399895.1 Serilophus lunatus | reverse complement strand
TTTTTTTTTTTTTGTCTGGCTCTGTTTGTTTCCAGCTGAATGAGTTCCCTGCTCTGGTGTGCAAGTGTGTCAGGCTGCTGGGGCAGGTGGAATGGTTTGTGGTGCTGCTCTGGGGTGAAACCTTGGGTGTGATGAGGAGTTGAGAGTTGACTAAAAGGGGTCTTTAAAGGTGGTGCAGTTATTAAACACCAGCTGTGGTTTTCAAGGTCTTGGCTCTGTGCTTTCTGTTGAATGAACCACTTGGGGCATGTTTAAAACCATGTCCAAAAAGCTTAATGTGGTTGAATAAGTCAGTGGTGTGGGGGCAGTGGGCACCTCCTGGTGTTTGAGGTGCCATGGTGGGGTCACCTGTCAGGAGCTGGCTGGGCTGGTTCCTGCAGGGGCACATCCTGAGTGACCTGGGCTTTGTCTTCTCTGCTGGAAATTCCCATCTATAGGGAACATGGATCAAAGGGACCCAGAGCTCCCAGAGATGCCATGACAGAAATCACAGAACAGTTGGGCTTGGAAGGCACATCTGGAGATCATCCAGTCCAAGGCAGGGTCACCTGGAGCAGGTGTCAGTGTCTGAGTGGATTTGGGATGTCTCCAGAGAGGGAAACTCCACACCCTCCCTGGGCAGCTCTCCCAGGGCTCTGCCACCTCCTTGGAAAGAAGTTCTTCCTCCTGTTGAGGTGGAACTTGTGTTTGGTTCATGGCCATCACTCCTCATCCTGTCCCTGGGCACCACTGGGAAGAGCCGGGGTTGTCTTACAAAGGCTCTGCCAGCACAGGGCTGCTCTGCCTTTGGGGTGGAGGGCTTTTCCCCCTTCCCTACAAACACTTCCCTTCCTTTATCCTGGTTGGGCAGCAAAGTCTCTTCCTCGAGCTGCACTGTTGTGTGTCTCTGTTCCTCAGCTGAGCTGGGGCTGCAGCTCCCTAAACCCAAGTTTTCCAAGAGGAGGGATCCACCCTGATGGAGAACTGGGAAAGAGGAGCTGAGCATGGCCCCCCCCTCCTCTCTTGCTGCCAGCCTGTTGTTGGCATTCCCTCTGTGTTGTCCCCAGGGATTCACTTGTCCCCGTGGCACCAGTTTTCCAAAGCTCCCCTGCACCTGTTGGATGCACTTCCCAGCCTCAGCCTCACCCAACTGTTGGTCATTCGGGGGGGACAGTGTCCCCTTGTGTGCCAGGCTCCAGAGGGAGGGGCTTCCCCTGTGAAACCAGAGACAAACTGCTGCCAGAGCCTGTCTCTCACAGTGCCCTTATCTGGGTTAAAGACAAAAGGGGGCAAATGGGGGTGAAGAGAGGAAAAAAACCAACCAAAACTCCACTGGCAGGATGGGCCGTGGGTTGGGTTGGCCCTGAGCTGAGCCCAGGAGGGTGGTGGGGGATCCCTGCTGGAGCTGAGGAGCCTCCTGGTCCCACTTGCAGGAATAACTTGGTTCTTGGTCCAGGCTTCTGCTCTGGGGAAATTGTTTGTGTAGGGTTCTCCTTTTCTGCCTGAGGACACCATGACACCTTTGTGTTGGTCTTGAAGCTTTACTGTAGGAGAGTCCTGTGGGTTTTTTCCATGTGTTTTCATGCATGTTAAGGAAGATTTAACAATATGACAGTAATTTCCTTATTCTGATAATTAAACACAATTGCAGCCCAGAATTTTTAAAAAAGGTTGGAGTTGAGTTCAGTAGAGGTGGTAGAAAATGTAAAGTCTAGGCTCACCTGAATTATCCATACCTTTGGAAAGCACATGGATTCTCATGTTTCCCAAGAGCTAAAATTTCAGTAAAATTTGAAACTTTTTGTGACTTGGGAGGCCTTGATGTTTTTGATTTGTCCTGGGTAAAAGGCAGAGTTCAGTTGGCCCCTCTGTTAGGAAAGAGAGGAGAGATGCTCCATTCCCATCCTGCTGGAGTTGCTCCATTCCTTCCCATCCTGCTGGGATGCTCCATTCCCATCCTGCTGGGATGTTCCATTCCCATCCTGCTGGAGTTGCTCCCTTCCCATCCTGCTGGAGTTGCTCCATCCTGGGAAGTGGAGGGAGAGTTGCCAGTGGAGCAAAGTCTGGGCAGTGAAGGGGAGGGATTGTGGAGGAGACAAGGCTGCAGGTTGTAGGGAAGGAGCTTCCACAGTGGATTTCCAGATGGAATTGTTCAGGGCCAAGCTGGAGAATCCTGCTCTGGTGGAAGGTGTCCGTGCCCACAGCACGAGTTGGGTTCTAAGGTGCCTTCCAGCCCAAACCATTCCGTGAGTTTGTGGCAAACCAACACCCTGGTCCTGCTCTGCCCCACGGGTGACTGGCCTTGGAAGCCAGACCAGTGAGGGTTTAGCAAGGTGTTACTTCTTGCTTTATGTTTTGCCTTAAGGCTTTTTGTCCCCTTGACACACCCCCATCCCTGGAAGGGTTCTCTGAGGGAGTGGACGTGGCACTTTTGGGATATGGTTTAGTGGAGGTGGTGGGACTCACTCAGATGTTGGGCTTGGTGTTCTTGGAGGTTTCACAGTGGGAGTGGTGAGGAGGAGGCTGGGCAGGAGCTCTCTGGGTTTGTGACTCCTTCAATCCAGGCCTGAGGAAGGGAAGGAGGAAAGGGGCAAACTCAGCTCACTCCTCGTGTTGCTTCTCTCAGTGAACTCCTTTTCCCAGATGTGGGGCAGTGGTGGATCCAAGTGTCTCCCAGGGAGATTCCCAGGCAGGGAGATGCTGGAGGGAGGAACCACGTGCCCAGTCAGGGTGTGGCTGACCCAGGTGTTCTCCAGACACGAGGATGTGCAGCACGGAGGGTGTTCTGCTGGGTGGCACAGGGACAGAGGATGTAGCAAACACAATATTGGGAAAGATGAAAAAACGAGTGGGTGGCAATGAGAAGGAAGAGGAGGAGACAACCCAGACGATGAAGGAAAACAGGATCTTCTGTAAGAGATGGGAATACTGGAAGGAAGCCAGGAAGGAAGCCTGAGAAAATGGAGAGAGCACTAGGAAGGCTGGTGTTGCTCTGATAATTCCAGCAGGTATTCCTGGCATTCAGCTCCCAGAAACTGTGAAGCCTTTGAAGGCCTGGTCAAAACTGGTGGCACGCAGGGAATAGTGTGAATGTGTTTTTCTGAGTTAACCTTTCATTGCCTTGGCATTATTTCTGTGGGGTTTGGTGTGTGCTGGTGGCCTGTCCAAGGAGGAGCCTGATCTTGGGAAGGGCTTTGGGTGCAGTTGGGTGTCCCCACGGCTGGGAGGGAATGGTTATTGCCATGAGAGGACTCAGGCTTCTCTGTGCTGAGTGATTTATTGGATTTCTCTGTGGATTCTGGGGGGCAGTGAGTTCACTTTTGGAGGAGGTGTGTGCAGAAGAGCCTTGTGCTGTGTGAGTGATCGCTGCACTGGTGCCTGAATTCCCTCCTGGCCCAGCAGCAGTGGGTGCTGGACTCCTGGGCTCACCCAATCCCTCCAACCAGGCTGAACTGGGAGAGCTGGGAGAGGAGAAGCAGCTCCAGCTCCTGCTCCAGCACCTCACCCATTGGATGGTAAAAATAGCTCAGCTGCTGGCGTCAGTGCCAGGCCTCGCATCTGGCTTCCCCAGCCAGGGAGCAGCTCCAGCCCTCCCTCCTCCTCCTCCTCCTCCTCCCTCCAGACAGGGTCTGCTGGAGGACACAGGGCTGTGACAGCTCCCCCTGCACCCCCAGAGCCGGGGCTGCCCCGTGTCCCCATCCCAGTGGAACTGGGATCAGCCCCTGCGGGGTGTGCGGGCCGTGGTCGCTCCCCTCTGCCCCAGGAGATGTTCTCAAACACTCAGGATGGAGTCAGGGCTGCTTCAGTGTCGTGATGGCTTTTTTTAGTCCTGCTTTTTTCAGCGTCTGAGCTCTGGAAAACAGGGAGATACCAAGTGCAGGCAGGAATGTTCTCTTTGTACACCCAGGCAGCCTTGAGGAGTCACTGGTGGGTTTGCAGTTGTTCACCTGCCTGACTGGCAGTGAACAGGGAATATTTTACCTCCTTGTCTAAAAAATAAAATTATTTGAGCTCCAGAGATTGTTCCATGCTCAGCTCAGTACAGCCTCATGTGCTGAGCTCTGTTCCCAGCCACTGCTGCCTGTCCCAAGCCCCAAGGTTCAGCTGTCATCTCACCAGTGCCAGGAAGAGCAATTTACCCAAAAAACCTGCTGTGGGAGGTTTCTGCTTTGCTGTCAGGCAGTGATCAGCTCTGCTCACCATGGAGGGCCCAGAGAGGATTTCCCATCCCGTGCTGCTGGTGAGCCCTGGGTGTCTCCTGCTCCCCAGCAGACGCTCCTTCTGTTTGCAGCAGTAACTCCTAACCCTTCTCATCAGAACCATCCCAACAGGAGCTTCAGGATCTTGGTGAGCTCCTTCTCATGCCCCCAGACCTGAGCAGGGCACCTCTGAGCCATCCATCCTGCAGGTGGGGGAGCTGTGCCCACCCTGCTGCTGGTGCCATCCAACACTTGGGTGCTTTGCACTGACTTCAACAGCCTCAGCTCTTTCTGCATCACTTTTTTGGAGCTGGAGCTGATGAGATGGTCAGTTTGAGGAGCTGTGAACTAGTTTGGTAGATGGATGAGTTTTCCCAGCTCCATATTGGTGTTGCTGCTCTGTTGGAACAGTTTCTGGAAGGCTGAGGGTGACACAAACCATTCCCAGATCTCAGCCTGGAGAGGAGATTTTCAGCAGGAGGGGAACAGAACCATTCCAGGCACCCCAGCAGAGATCCCAACACAAGCTTTGGAAGGGGCCACCTGGAATCCTGGCACTGAACCTCCCTGCTGTCCCTGGGAGCTTCCCTTGCTGCTGTTTAAAGGGATTTTTGTCTTAGTAACTGGAGAAATATTTCCAAATTGTCAACAGTTTTGTTTTCAAACAACTCGTGGGAAGCTCCTGGTTTTCTTTTTGGGGAATTCAAAGCATTGTTGATGTACCTGGTGGAGTTACTGCTCTGCTGGAGAATTCTGTGTTTTTGACCTACATCCCTGTGCTTGAATTTGGGAATGCTCACCTGTTGTTTCTGCAGTCTGCCTGTTCCAGTGCCATCATCATGCTTTTATACCAAAAACCTGTTTAAAGTGTTCAGTGAGTGGAGGAGAAGATGAGTGTCCAGTAAATGTGTGACTTGGGAGCAGCCAGAGGCACAGCCAGGCTGAAGGAGGAGGGAGGGATGTGCCCTGGACACCCTCAGGTCCTGAGTTTCACCCTTCTGAGCTTTTCAAGGCACAAAACTGGGTGCTCTGTGTCCCAGGCAGTGGAGTTGGTGTTTCTGGGTGCTGGTGGTGCCAGTGGGGGTGTGTCTGAGATCTGGTTGGTACAGGGGGTTCCAAGGCCTGTTTGCACATTGGCCTCTTGACCTGTGTGGACTGGAGGAGGGACAGGGCTCGTTTCCACCTGTTTGTAAAGAATTCAGGTCAAATACCGCAGTTGCAAAGTCCAAATGGGTCGATGGTCTGGTGTTGGGTCATCCCTGAGCCTCCAGCCCTGAACTGCCAGGGATGAGGGGGAATGAGATCAGCAGTGTGTTGACAGGGGTTATTCAGGTTTTTAGGACAGTTTTGAGGGAAAAGTTGGCAAACATCACATCTCCAGTGCTGTTTCATGGTGGGCTCTGAGATATTTTGTTTGGAGCACTTAAATAATGTGATTTTTTTCCTTTAATTTCTCCCTGTCTCCCAGACAAGGCCAAAGTAGCCAAGCCTGGGCTGGCAGTTCTAGACCCCCTCATTCCCCACAATATTTAGAAGAAGCTGTATCCATCTGCACAGTTTAAAGGTGGATTTTCTTTTAAAAAGATTTGATTCCATAAAAAGAAAAGCTCTTTGCTTAAAGTTATGCTCTGTTTAGCGTTGCCTTAAATTATTTAAAATACAGTGGTGGTAAGGCAGTAAACCTGTGTGGTGAGGGGTGTGATGTGCAGAGAGTTAATCTCTGCTCCCTCTGTGCATCATGGAAAGCATCATCTTTGATTTCAGCCATTGATTAGCAGCTCCCAAACCTGCTCCATAGCCTGTAAATCCTGAATTCCAAACAACAGAGTTCACAGCTCGTAGTGGGAGCAGCAGAATTCAGCCCCAGCTGCTTTGTGCTTCCTTTGTCTGGTCAGTCAGCTTGAAAATTTACCTGTCTGTGATGAAAAGCATAATTGTACCCTTTGCCCGAGGGTTTGCTGAGGTTTAACATGGTTTAGCTCAGCGTTGTGAGGGGGCAGCTCCTGGCTCTTGGCCTGGTCGTGGTCCTTGTGTTGCTGGGCCCTTCTCCCAGAATTATTCCGTTTATTTTGCTCCAGTTGTGACTGCTGTGAGGTGCAAACCTTCCCCTCTGGGTTAATGTGTTCCCTGCCCAGGGCGTGTTGGCTGGCCTGGGCTTGGGGTTGGCTGCTGGTGACTAACCCAGCTCAGGAATCCGTGGTGGTTTTTGGGGTGTTTTGCCTCTTGTTGGCACTTCAGCCCTGGCAGTGCCAGGCTCTCAGCCCTGCCCGTGGCTGGACCCCTCCCCACACCTGCCCTGCCCTGGCTTTGGGTGGGGAGCAACCAAGGACCTGGAATCTTTAGAATCTTATCTGCACAGCTCATGGGATTGCAGTTTTTATCTCCTCTCCTGCCTCCGAGTTTATACACAGTGTTACTCAGCCCCGGGATCAGCTCTGGGAGCCTGTGCTGCTCATGGGGGGGGTCTGGCTGTGAGCCTTGGGGTGGGCAGGGGGTCCTGCCCACACAGGACCTGCCTGGGGACAGCTTTGGCACCTGATCCGAGTTGCCTCGAGGAGATTTGGAGTCCTCAGCCCTGGAGGTGCCCGAGGAAGGACTGGACATGTCCCCAACCCAGAGCTCTGAGGGACAGGGTGGGGATGGGGCACAGCTTGCACTGGAAGGTCCTGGAGGATCCTAATCCTGTGGTTCTGTGAAGGGTTTGAGTGTTTAAACTTGAAGGAGCATGTGTTAACTGCAGTGGTGTTTGGAGTTACAGGAACTGGGGTGGGAGGGCAGCTGTTTGCTGTTCCTGCTCAGTGCTGAGGGAAGGCAGAGTTACATCAAACCCAAACCAACGTGCTGACTCACAGGGGATTTTGGGAGCCGGCTGAAGCTTTAACCTGCCCTTGCAGCAGCAGAACCCTTACAACTGGACTCCACGATAATTCCTCCTAAAAACTGTAGCCTTTGGAGAGGTGATTCTTATTTTTATTCATTTTTTAAGTATTCATTTTTTTAAGCAATCACCCTCCTGTGCTCCCGCTCCTCTTTTTATACATTTACCACACCATCAGCTGCTTGCAATGCTTCCAAACTGAAACCAAACAGCAAGAGCTGTGGTGGAGGTAAAATACTATTTTATTTCAGGAGGAGATTGGGGGATCTCTGGGTAAACAACCCAATTCAGCTTCAAAGCCTTTTCAGCTCCAGCGCATTGTTCCTCCTTCAGCCGCTGCCTCGAACCCTAATAAAAGTGGAAATCAGGCGCGGGGGGAGGGGGACACAGCAGAAAACACAAGCTGAGAAGTGGAGATCAAAAGGACAAACAGAAGCAGAAGGCAGGGAAAGGGAGGCACAAAGAGTCACAGCTGAGCTGCGGAGCCTGCGAGGGATGGAGGAGAGACAGCAGCTATTAGAGGAGGCTGGGAACAATGGGCTGAGCAGAGCTCGGGCTCAGCTTTCATTTGGGTTTAACAAAGCTGCCTTCCAAGAGAGGAACTCCACGGGCACCGCGGCCTTAATTCATCTGGAAAGTTGTAGGCTCGGTGCTGGCCAGGGCTGGGGACACGCTGCGGGGTGGAGGCTGTGCCTGCGTGGGGACACGGGCCCGTTGGAGGGGCACACTGTGTTAACCAGGGCAGAACCTCACCTGGTTCGTGGTATTTTGGGTTATAGAATCATCACAGAGCAGTTTGGGTGGGAAGGGACCTTAAACCCCACGTCACCCACCCCTGCCACGGGCAGGGACACCTCCCAGTATCCCAGGCTGCTCCAACCTGGCCTTGGACACTGCCAGGGATCCAGGGGCAGCCACAGCTCCTCTGGGCACCCTGTGCCAGGGCCTGCCCACCGCTGGAGCGAAGCCTTTTGGTCGGTGGGAGTCAAGAGGGGCTGTGGGACCCCCAGCCGGCCGCGGCTCTGGGAACGTGTCCCTCAGCCGGGACGTGCCTCCCTGAGCTTCCCCACCTCATCAAACCAGCTCCCAAACCTGGCAGGAAACTTTGTTAGTAAAGCCTCCGGGCTTTGGAGGCGAGTATTCCTTGTGGCCGAAGGAGGAGGAGCGTTGTTTTTGTGGAGCCGGCAGTCGGTGTTGCTGAGGCGAGGGGCCCGGCCCGGCTCAGCGCCCTGGGAGCCGCTTACTCCCCGTCCCATCTGCCCGTCCCCGCTGGGAGCTGTGCCGCTGGGGGGCTGTCCTGGGGTGCCCCCGGTGCTGGGAGGGTCCCCAGGGAGGTTTATCCGGCAGACGGACAGCCCTCGGAGCTGGGCTCCGGGAGGTTTTCCTCCCGGGATGAGGACGGGGCTGTGCTGCCGGCTGCCTTCCCTTCTCAGCCTTGCCTCGGTCGCAAGTTTTTTAGCCCTGGGTTTGGTTGTGAAAATAATCACTGGGCAGGTCAACGCTGTTGTATCCTGCTCCTCCCTCGCAGCCCGTGTTTGCTTTCCTTTGTTTGGGTCCCTTCTTGCTGTGACTTGCCTCCCTGAGCCACGCTGGATGCGGCTTCCCAGGGCGAGCGCTGGACCCGAGCGCTTTAATCACGGAATCACCGGGTTGGAAGAGACCTCCAAGATCACCGAGCCCAACCCTTGCCCTGACACCTCGACTAGACCATGTCACCAAGTGCCACATCCAGCCTTTTTCTAAACACATCCAGGGATGGTGACTGCACCGCCTCCCCGGGCAGACTGTTGCAATCCTTTATTCAAGGCAGGGGAGATGAATTCCAGGAGTCCTCGGCCCAGCGCGAGGGGAAGGGAGCTCAGCCTTCAGCTGACAGAGCATCTGAATCACCGGCTGGGGCCCGGGCACTTCGGGAGGGGGAGGAGGGAGACAGAAATGGATGCTGAAATCCTGAATGTGCTTCTTAAATTTCCTGCCTCCCCGGAGAGGGGAGGGAGCGAGGTGGAGTGCGGCGTGTTTGGCTTGGCTCCCTGTTACCTGCTCGGGGCAGGGATGAAGGATGGAGGTTCAGGGTGGAAGAAAGGACTTTTTCCTTCAGTAACGTTTGGTTGTTTGTGGTGGAAGCACATTAAAAAAAAATAATTCAGCGTTATTGAGGAGCGAGTGGGCGACTCGCTGCATCAACTGCCATGGTAACTCCTGGAGGGCTTCACCCGGAGCTGTCAGAGCTGGGTTTTTAGTGCTGTGGTGTCTTTTAATGTAGAATCCTTTCCAGGACATTTAATTATTTAGTCTTCTCATTTAAAAACAAAACAATACAAAAGACCCTCTTCTCTGAATTACCTTCTCGTTGCTGTTCTCCTCTTTGACCTGAATTCATCTGAGCCGTGGGGCCCCGTGTTGAGCGTGCAGTGCTCATGTGGAAGGAGCGTGAGTGTTGCTCCTGGTGTAGGCATGGAATCCTGGAATGGTTGGGGCTGGAAGGGATCTCAAAGCCCATCTCATCCCACCCCCTGCCCTGGGCAGGGACACCTCCCCCTGTCCCAGGGGGCTCCAACTTGGCCTTGGACACTCCCAGGGATGGGGCAGCCACAGCTTCTCTGAACACCCTGTGCCAGGGCCTGCCCACCCTCCCAGGGAAGGATTCCTTCCCCATATCCCATCCAACCCTGCCCTCTGGCAGCAGGAATCCATTCCCCCTTGTCCTGCCACTCTTGTAAATAGTCTCTCCAAGTTTCCCTAGTCCTTGTGTAAGGAAGCTCGTGGCAGGTCCCAAGCCCAGCAGGGGATTGTGAGACCTCTGTGGGGACCCATCCCACAGCAGGATGGCTCCTGTCCCCCTGCCCAGTCCTCCCAGCAGTGTAGGGGGTGTTGGCTTTGGGACACCCCCGTGGGCTCTGATGGGAGCCGTGTGACAGGGCAGCAATGTGCCATCCCTGGGTCTGCAGGAGCATCCAGGAAGGACGTGTGATGGCTGTGTGGTACTGCCCTGGCACGTGAGGGTCACTGTGCAAACCACACTCTGCCCAGCTGTCCTTACTGCTGCTGATTTATAACCTCTCAGAGGGAAGAAAGTCCAGGAATGAGGAGGTTCAGTGCTCAGACATGGCCAGTGGGGTGGATTTTGGGAGCCTCCGATAGAGGGCATTGGTGTGGGAGGCCCCTGGGCCTTAGGCTCACGTGGATGGGGTGTCTCTGGGTGGGATGATGTCTTGGTTTGAAGGTACACTGAGAGCTTGGTGCTAATTTTGGGGTATCTCACAGCACGGGCTCCTAGTGGGATGGGGCTGTAGCTGCACTTGGAACCTCAGTGTGAGGAAGCCAGGGAGTCTGGTCGTGGCCCTGGCAGCTTCCTTTGCAGCACCACCCATCTTAGCTTTGCTCAGCATCCCAACGGAGTTTAAAATGGTTTCATCCTGAATAATTTATCTCCCAGAGAGAGAGAGAGGCGGTGGAGGGAAGCAGGGAGGGGAGGGTTGAGCATGGGCAGGGACGGGGGCACCCCCGGAGCAGCTCCAGGCACTGCAGGGCTTTGTTGCTCCCGGCATTTTCTGCTGAACAAAAGCTCTGAATCCCGGGCAGAGGCTCCCGTGGGAGCCCTCCTGACCCCTGACCTGCCCTCCTGCCACCTCCAGCACCTCTTTGTCCCCCTCTGTGAGTGGGGGCTGTGAGGTCCGAGGGCTGTGGTGGCCAATTCTCGGGGCAGGACGTGGCTTTCCTGGGGGGTTGTGAGCTTTGCTGCAGGGTTCTGTGCTGGAGCAAGGGCTGCCTCCCTCCCCACCAGCCATCCTTGCTGCCCTACTTCTTGTTAGGCTCAGCCAGCCCTCGCTGCAGCCCTACAAAGGGGTTTGAATGCATTAGTTTACATGGAATTAATCTCCAGATTCCAAACATGCTTTCAAGCTGGTTTGGCCTTATTTTCCTGCGAAAGGAGGCCAACTCCGTGTTGTAGGCAGGGGCTGTTGTAAGTGAGGGCTGAGCTGGAGCAGGGAGAGACCAGCACAGGCCATTAAAAGGAATTTTTGGCTCATGGACAAAACAAATTGAAAAATCTCCTTCTTTGTCACCACATCAGCAGCGATGGAAAAAACAGAGCAAGGTTGTGGGGTGATCCTGCTGGGAACCACGGCGCCTCTCCGGAGGGATTCGAGCTCCAGGTTTTGATAGGAAAATAGTACAAGATTTTAAACGTGACACAAATGATTGTTAGAAAATCGTGAGTGAGGGGAGTGGTAGAAAAATGTTACTGGGGATGAGGAGAAACTGGGATACTGGACTAAAGGTGTGAGGTGCTTCAGGCAACAGGTTGGTCCGAAATTCCCGGTGCTCCTTTGTCTGGTGCTGGGGAGAGAAGGAGGAGCTCGAGAGCTCCTGGGATTTTTTTTGTGTGTTTTTTTTTGGATAGCTTGTCATCCCTGAGAAAGAAACAGTTGTGTGGGGGTGGGGAGAGTCGTATTCAAAAGTGGGTGAAATGGAAACGAGCCAAAATTCTACAAATTTATAAGGAGCAGCAAACAGAGAATTCTTTGAGGGAAGGTCGGAGCGTTCGCTGCGAGCGCAGCCCTGGTAGGAGTGTGGAGGAAATGGAAACTGTGCTCCGCTCTGCAGGGCTGTTCTCAGCCTTCAGCCAGGCAAAGATACACAGAGCTGCTTATTTTGGGACATGGTGGAATGTTTCTGTAATAATTTCAGCAAATTTTGGTTTCGCACAGAGCATCTGTAAGAGCGGCACACCCCCAGCTTCACTGAGTGTGTTCCTTGTGGGGGGAAAAAATTGCTTTCCCTGGAATTTAATGGCTTGGAAGTGGGCAGGGTGAGATGGGGTACTGGGGAGAAATCCTTCCCAGTGTGAGGGTGGGCAGGCCCTGGCACAGGGTGCCCAGAGAAGCTGTGGCTGCCCCATCCCTGGCAGTGTCCAAGGCCAGGTTGGAGCCCCCTGGGACAGGGGGAGGTGTCCCTGCCCAGGGCAGGGGGTGGGATGGGATGAAGTTCAGTGTTCCTTCCTACTCAAACCATTCTGGGATTTTGTGGCTTTGGAGGTAGTTTCACTCAGAACAATCTCTGCTGGCTGTGTTTTTTCTCCCTGTTTATTATCCTACCTCTGCCAGCTCCTCGTGCCCAGCCCGTGGCTGAACGTGCAGTGCTCCTGTCCCAGGGATACCTGTCCTGGCTGTGGGTCCTGGGGAAGCCACACGGGGCTCAGACAGAGGAAAATGATTCGAGGAGGAGCTGAGATGGTTCTCAGGAGGGAAGGATTGGGCTGAAGGCAGGAATGTCCCCGTGGGGTCCTCGCTGTGCACCTGGGAGCTGCTGGATCAGCAATAACTCCGCTCAGGCCTTCCTTTGGGGCTGACAATCCTCTCCCCTTGTTGACACGGGGCGTGTAGAAACACGTAGTGTTTGAAAGGCAATATGCAAAGCACCGTGTTAGTAACTGACTCCAGAACATTCCTGCGCTGCAGAGCTGCCCACAGCCTGCGGATTTCATCAGCTCCTCTCTCTGAGCTGGCACAGGCACGACGTGGAATCACTGAGCTGGAGTCACAGGAGAGCACGAGCCCTTCCCTTGAACCATTCCCACCGTCCTCAGGCTCCCAGTGCCCGCCAGAGCCGGGGGGATTCTGCCCTTTCCACAGGGAGGAAGAGCCCAACCTCGTGCATCCTCCCTCAGTGGCGAGTGCCCGGAGCTGGGGGCACCCCTGGGGGAGGGTGTGTGGGCACGTGAGGTGGCCACGAGGCCCAGGGAGGTGCCAGGGTGGTGAGCACTTGGCCAGTTGCCCGTGGGCAAGCAGAGACCGGTGTTGTCTCTGGCAGATCAGCACCAGCAGGAAAACACGTGGGTGCCGTGCCCTGCCTGGGGGTAAACAAGTTCTTTTGCAAAAAAAAAAAAATCCAATGTGACATGGGTGAGATGGTTAGATGTTAGAGGTGCTGGATAGGTTGTTAAGCTGGGTAAAGGTTGGACTTGATGATCTCTACGGTGTTTTCCAACCTGGTTAATCCTGTGTAATGTCTGCTTGGGATGAGCAGGGAGAGCGAGGAGCCAGGAGTGTGCAGACATCAGGCCTGGGAGCCGAGAGGCTGCAACAACCGGCTCTGCCACTTTAAGCTGAGCTCAGGAGCACCCTGGGATCCATCCAGGCGGTGCTGGGCCGGGGCGCAGCCACTCGCTGCAAATCTGCAAAGAGAAAAAGCCACCAAAATAGCAAATGTCATCATCGCTCCCGGGGCGAGGGGTGGCAGAGGGGGGCAGGAAGTCTCCTCCCCCTCCCCGGGCAGAGCTGATCAAAAGGATGTAAAGCTTGTTTACAACATGTATGCAAAATATAGCTGGGAAGAAAGCTGAGGGTTTGCAGAGCCGGGTGTGCTGGGGAACGAGGGATGTGCTGATGGAGCTCTGAGGCTGCCCAGCTCGTGACACGCAGTCGTGGAATATCTCGAGCTGGAAGGACCCCCAGGGACCATCCAGTCCAACCCCTGGCCCTGCACAGACACCCCAACAATCCCTCCCTGTCCCTGAGTGTTGTCCACACTCTCCTGGAGCTCTGGCAGCCTTGGGAAGAGACCAAACCCTGGGGAGCCTGTTCAGTGCCCAACCACCCTCTGGGGGAGCAACCTCCTCCTGAGATCCTTAAAGCTCCCCTGCCACAGCCCCAGCCCTGCCCTGGGTCCTGTCACTGGTCACCAGAGCTGAGATCAGTGTCTGTCGAGCCACTGTCACGCTGAGGAGCAAAGCAAGACCGTGCTGGCCCCTGTGGGGTTGCATCCAGTGGAAGGGATGCCTGGAATGCACACTGGGAGCTTTCTGCCCCTCTGCTGGTTGTCAGGAAACCTTCCCAGGGCTTCAGGTGAACCTCAGGAGCCAGAGGTGCTGCCCTCCACGGGGTGGGATGCCTGAAGGTGGGAAGGAGCACTTGGCACTGGAAAGTTGGAGGTTTTGGAGCTGCTTCAGAGTCTGTAGTGGAGTGGCAAAGGTGTGTCCAGGCTGCTGATGGATCAGAGGTACTCAGTGGTGTTTGTGAGCGTGGCAGCAGGTCAGCTGAGCTGCCTTCAGCCTCACTCACCTCCCTCTGCCTCGGCCAGAGGCACTTCCTTACCTCACCGGGAGTCTTAAGGCTTAATCCATTGTTTGTAAAGCTCCTTAAGATCCTTGTTTGGGAGCACTGGAATCTGGAGGATTAAAACCAATTTATTTTTGTGTGTCTTTTATAATGTGCATCTCAAAGACTTTCCAGAGGAGGAGGAGGAGGAGTTGTGAGCCAGAGGGAGATGGCAGGTCCGGAAGGTAAATAGGAGGGAGGAAGTGGAAGGGAAGAACAAAGAGGGAAAAAGCCAAAGGCTGCTTCCCCATGGAGGAGACTTGGCTGGAAGGAGGGCAGGTTTCCAGCTCTGGAGGGAAGGGCTGGATGTAGCAGAGCCGATGCCTTTTAATCCCACTTAACGACCCATCTGGTCGGTGCTGCTGCCTCGGGAAGGGCAGTGGGCAGGTTTTCCCTGCTGTGTCTGTGCCCTTTGACTGGGAAGCAGGAACCAGCCCTGCCCTGGGCCAGTCCCTTTTGGCAGCCCTAAAACACCACATAAACTCACAAGAATTGATGTTGGTCATGTGGACGATGGGGATTTTTTAAAACCAGCTCTAGAATGGTGAATAAGTGGCTCTGCTTCCCTCAAACGTGTGCCTTGGTGCCTCCTTGCACATCCATGCCCTGCTGGGGACATCACTGAAAGTGTTTTCTCCTGGGGGACCCCACTGCTCCCCATGGAGGGGAATCTTTTACCATGAGGCTCCTCACACAGGCCAGATAACCCTTGGTGACAGCATGTCCCCATCCCTCCTGGTCACCAGGGACCCCCCTGGTGCCACCCCCTCTCTGGTGAAGAGGCTGTGTGTGCACACTGGGCTCCTGCCCTTCCTCACCTTCCCCATCCTCTCCCTTGTCCCCAGGTCCCTGGCTGTGTGCCCCAGCAGCTGCCACAGCCTCTCTGCTCACGTGCCAGGTGTGACACACCTGAGAAGAGGTGACCCAGTGCTTTGGACACAGGTGGTGCCTTGGCTCCTGTGGGGAGGCAGAAACTGGTGATTAAATTGTTCCCCCGGGTGCAGGTCGGGGTGTTGTGTGGAGGTGTTGTTGCCATCATGTGACTCCTTGCATTTGAAACCTGGTGTTTTCCCACGTGAACTTGTTTGGGGTCACAGGATGGGACTCGTGGGGGAATGTGGGACAGGTCTCCATTTGGATTCCTCGTTTGGCAGCTCCCCAGGAGATGTCCCAAATCCCAGGGAGGTTGCAAGGAAGCGTGGAGGCAGCGAATTCCAAATGATACCCAAGCACTCTTGAGACCCTGAGACTTGAGTTCTATGATCCAGGAATAGGAGAGCTGGGCAGGAGCTGGTGCTGGTGGTACTGGAGCTGGTGCTGTGTGTTGGCAGGCAGGTGTAGGTGTGGTGCAGGAAAAATTCCTGAGGTTTGGATGTGCTGGAGCGAGGGAGGACAAGCAACCAGTGCCAAGGGCTGGGTCTGGCCAGTGCCAGGCCCTTCTTCTTGGGAACAGCCCTTGGGATCATTGGGACGTGACAGGAGGGATGCTCTGGGCCCTGCTGGGACACTGCTGGTTTTCTGCCTTGGCCCCCTAAGGCTGAGTTTGTCCTGGACTCAGCAATATTTGTTGCTCCTGGGTTATGGAGCTGCTGGAGGTTCCTTGGCTTTGCACTCACACAAGTAATGGGATTAACACAGCATTCACCCAGGAAAGAAAAGAAGAGGCTGGGGCTTGAATGGGGCTCAGAAAGTGGTGTCACCATGGGACTGGGAAGAACTGAGCTCAGCAAGGAGAAAGTTGGGAGCATCTGGTGGGTTGGAAGCCTGGCCATGCTGACTGGGCTGGGGGTGTTTGCCTCCCAAACATCTGCTCCCCTCGGGGCTGGGTGACCTCTCCTGACACCCATCCTGCTCTGGGGGAGTTAAAAATAGAGATGTCCCTGCCTGCTGGGAGCTGAAGAAATGAAAATCAAGAATAAAAGTACCAGATGCCTTAGGAGGGTTGGTAGTGGGAGAAGAGCTCAGGCTGTGGCTGTAGCAGACCCCACATCCCTTAAATATTTAGCTGTTCTTTAAATGCTCCCTTGGTTTGAAAATGCCTGCTGTGGTTGGTCCATGTCTGTAGAAGTGCAAGAATTTATTTGGGTTCTGTTGCCTGTTTGCTGAGGTCCTGCAGCAAGTCCTTTTGGCTTGGAAAGCAATTAATTTTATTCATTTGAACTATTTTGCTATTTTTGCCATTCTTCTGTCCTTTATATGTGTGCCTCTCTTGCCTCCACTATTTACTCCTTAAAATCCAGTTGGTTCCCACTGCAGTTTCCCTGTTCCTGTGCACTGAGCTCACCCCCTGCAGCCCCAGGTGCCTCTGCTTTACCTTCCATGATCCAGTGCTCCTGCTGCCTTCCCTGCTGCCTGTCTCACCTGAAAGTTACTGGATGGGGACTTGGAGCACTGTTTGAGCTGCAGAGCTCAAGTAACATTTCCCTCCAAATACATTTTTCCTTTTGTTCTGCTTGATCTCACAACTATCAAGCAGTTTAAATAAAGCTGCTTTTGTTGTCTCCTCACCCTCAGCAGCGAAACACAAGAGCTCTGAACAGGCACCAACATTTCCTCTTGCAAGAAATAATCCCCAACCTGACTCAACATTCCCTCCCTGGTGACCTCCTGTCTCCCCTACTCCCAAACCATTGCAGGGTCAGAATATTGTGCATTTCAGGAGGATTTTTGAATTCCTCGGGGTTAATCCATGGCACATGTGGAGAGCCTTGGCTCAGAGGTTTGTGAAGCTCCACTGCTGACAGTGGAGCTGATGGTGGGTATTTCAGTTTTTGCTGCTGTCAGGTGTCAGCTCAGCCAGTGCCCAGCTCTGGGGTGGAGCTGCTCCAGTGGGAGATGGGCTGGGATTGCTCTAGTGAGGGGCTGGGGGTGTGTTTGGGAGGGAGTCAAGGCCTGTGTGCGGTACCCAGGGGCTCTGCCTGTGTGTGGGGCCACGTGGGATGTGCTGGGATGTCCTGGCTGGCTCCATCCTGTGTGTGCCAGGAGGAGCAGCCAGGGCCATGTGCTCGGTTTGAGGAAGAAGAGAAGCTGCAGACCCAGGTTGCATCAGAAATCTGCTGCTGCTTGTTGTGAGTGAGCAACAGCCAGTTATTCCTGGTGCCTGATCTGGGACCTGTGGAGTTTGTGTCTCGCTGCTTCCCTGCACTCCCCGTCCCTGGAAGTGTCCAAGGCTGGGTTGGAAGGGACTTGCAGCAACCTTGGGGTAGTTGGAAGGTGTCCCTGCCCATGGCAGAGGGTTGGAACTGCTTGATCTTTAAGGATTGGACCCTCCTCCAACCCAAATCATTCCACAGTTGTGTGATTTAGCCCCCTCTGTGCTCCAAACCAACAGGCTGGAGATATCCCTCCCTGCAATATCCCGACCACGCTTTTATTGTGCTCTCCTTCTTGACTTCATTACATCTTGATCTCTGTAACCTCTTTAACATGTGTAAATACTGAAATGAGATTATCTTTAAAGACCCCTTTGTTAAAAATGTACTGCCTGTCCTAATCAGGAGAAATGTTCCTGTAGCTGCTTTTCCCTTGTCTGCATTTCCACGAGGAGCGAGGGCAGGATGGTGAATCATCTCACCAGGGCAACAGCCTGGGCTGCAAACCAGGCAGGTTTCCTCAGACCCTGATGTCCCCACAGCACGATCCCAGCACCTGTGACACTGGGGGGGTCCCAGGAGCGTGTTCCTCTTGCTGGTTTTGCAGTTCAAGCAGCTCTGAACCTCGTTAACGTGCAGTTGGTGGCCCTTGGTGCCAAGGGCTGGCTCAGCCCGGCTGACTTAGCACCGGACCTTGTTGGATGAGTTGTGTCCCAGCAGCACAGAGGGGTTTGTGCCCTGGCTGGTCTCTGGTGAGCCAGAAGGCCACGGTGAAATCTCCTCATCCATCCCTTCCCAAACCAGCCCCGGGTCCGAGCAGGTGGAGCTGGCACAGGACCTGCACTCCAGTGTCCTGTCAGGGGGTCCAACCAGCCCTCCCTGCCCAGGGCTCAGCCCACAGACCCTCCCTGGGGAGGGGGCTCAGAGCAGAGAAGGGAAGGGGGGCTGGCAAAGGGAATGGACCCAGCCATGGCTTTGGGCCCTGCTGTGAGAGTGGCACCTCAGGGGCTGGGTTGGGATGGGCTGAAACCACCTTTCAGTGGTGATTTAATGAGCTTCACTTATGGGAATGTGCTGCAGGGGGTCCCTGCTGAGGCAGCCAAGGCTCCGGGACCACCTGAAGAGCAGCCAGGGGTGCTGTGCCAGGGGTGCTGTGCCCCTGCACCCCAGCGTTTCTCATGCTTATCACCGAGCTGCGGTGTCAGTGCTGCCCTGGGGCCCTGCAGGCAGCTGTGCCTGCCTCTGCCTGGGATCCTGGCCTTGCTGAAGGCGCTGCTGGGCTGTCCCCGCATCCCCGTGCTGCTGATGAGCGGGGTGGTCTCACTGCTCTGCTGCGGGTGTTTATTGCTGGAGCTGAGGAGCCTTTCCTGTACGGTCCTGGTGGAGCTTTCGGTGCATGAGGATGATCAGAGAAGGTTTTCCTCCCCCCTCTTGTAAAATCTATTCCGGCTCCAGTTTGTAATGTGGCGAGAGGGGGAGCGAGGGAAGGGAACAACAGCATTAGCGGATGTAGAAGTAGCTGGAATGAGAAGCTTTTGTGCCATTAATAACAGTCCTGGCGGGCAGCCAAGGCTGGGAGTGTGGGATTAGCCTGAACAATCAAGACTGCAGGATCAAAACAAGGAGGCAGGAACAGCGAGGTCACACTGCTGCCATCTGCGCTGCCGCAGTGGTGGGAGGGAGCGGAAGAGGGGCTGCGCTGGAGGAGGGATGCTGATGGTGCAGGCAGGGCCCGAGCCCCCTGCCCGGCCTGGGGGGCACCCCCAGCACCCAGGGCACCTTCCCGAGCCCCCTGCCAGGGCTCCAGCCTTGGGGGGCACCCCCAGTTCCCAGGGCACCTTCCTGAGCCCCATGTCAGGGCTCCAGCCTCGGGGGACACCCCCAGTTCCCAGGGCACCTTCCTGAGCCCCATGCCAGGGCTCCAGCCTTGGGGGGCACCCCCAGCACCCAGGGCACCTTCCTGAGCCCCATGCCAGGGCTCCAGCCTTGGGGGGCACCCCCAGTTCCCAGGGCACCTTCCCAATCCCTCTGCCATGGCCCCAGCCTTGGGGGGCACCCCCAGCACCCAGGGCACCTTCCTGAGCCCCCTGCCAGGGCTCCAGCCTTGGGGGGCACCCCCAGCTCCAAGAGCACCTTCCCCAGCCCTGGCCTTGGGGGACACCCCAAGCTCTCAGGGCACCATGCCCTGCCAGGGTTCTGGCTTTAGGGTGCACCCCCAGCTCCCAGGGCACTTTCCCAGTCCCCCTGCCATGGCCCCAGCCTTGGGGTGCCCCCCCAGTTCCCAGGGCCCCTTCCCCAGCCCGTGGAGGGAAGGGGTGGCTGCAGCATTGTGGGTTTTAGGAAATGGCTTCTGAAAAAACCAGAAGCACCTCGCTGGGTCTCAGCCTGTGCTGAGCTGGTGCAGATGGTGCTGGGGGTGGGATGGGGGGCTCCGTGTGGCCAGGCCTGCCCTGCAGTGTCCCTGGGCCATCTGGTGACCCGGGGCTGGCCAGAGGTCAGTGCCTGGATTCAGCCCCAGCTTTGTGTGGGTGAACCAGCCGTGTCCCTGCCGCCTGTGGGGGGGCGAGGGGACCTTTCCGGGGGCTCCACGTGTGAGTTCCCATCACCCTTCCAAAGGAATCCAAAGGGGACTGTCATGGTTTGAGCCCAGCTGGAGATTCAGCCTCAAACAGCCGCTCTCTCAGTGCCCCCCCCCCGCCACTAACCCCGGGGAAGGGGGAGGAGAATCAAAGTGAAACTTGTAGGTTGAGATAAGAACAGTTTAATAATTGAAAAGAAAGTAAAATGCAGTCATGGTGGTAAACAATAACGGTAATAAAAACTGGAGATTTCAGCTGAAAGATGAGTTTTGAAACAGATGGAGGCGAATCTTGTTCTGCTTCTCTCCAGCCTCCACCAGCCTTTGCTAAAAACCTTCCAGGAGTGTCAGGAGCAAAACGATTCCCGTCGGTTGTGCCGCTTCTCCTCCCTCTCTCTGTGACCCAGTAAATCTCTCCGTCCTGTGAATGTAAATACAAAAGCTGAAACGCGAGAGAAGCGAAGCAGTGTCCCACAAACAGCCTCGCAGCTCTGGCTAAAAATATCTCGGTGCGGTGCAGTAACTCCCAGGCATTCTTTTGTCTGACTGCTTTTGAATTCCCTAATTGAAGTTGGTTGCAGGGCAGTGCACCAGCTTCCTGAATAGCTCAGATGTTGATTCTGAGTTAAAAAACAAGAGCAAAATTGTTTTTCCCTTTGTGCCGCCGCGCTTTTATTTACCCCCCCCCCGAGGTTTTAATCTCCCTATTTTTTTTATTATTATTTTTTTTTACTTGCAATTTGATTTTGTGAGACAGCTGCATTCAAGGTGGCAGTGGGGAAGGGGCTGGGAGGCAACGAGGAAGGCACAGCTTTGGGGACGTGATGCCACGTGCGCCTCGGAACCATCCGGGCTGGCACAGACACTGTGCTGCCAGTGGAGCTGAACGTAGCAGGAAGTGTTCATCACATTCCTAATTGCCTCCTAATAACCAAATCTGTGGAATTTGGCAGCATTTGGGGCATGGTTTTCCTCCTGCAATCTGTCCCTTCCCTCCAGAAAGAACAGAGTTGCTTCCCCTGACGCGCGGCGGCGAATCCCAAATGCGATGGGGGGAGTTTTCCAGGTTCCCCATGGCCTCAAACCCACCCATGGAGCCTTCAAAAACTGCCATGTTTTGATCCAGCAGTCCAGATTTAACAGAGGAAGAGGAATGAGATCGGGCTGGTTTTCTCCTTTCTGCTTCTTTTGGTGTTATTTTTCATCTGGACTTGGAACCTGAGGAGTCCAGACTCACTTCAGGCACTCCCAAAAGGCTGCAGGAAGCACTCAGGGTGTGTAGGGGTGGCTCTCTCAGCCATCCAGGGATGGTCCCTGGGCTCCCACGGGGACAGGGAAGAAAAGTTTGTGACCAGTCCCCTTGTGATAAGTCACAGCCAGTGCAATAAGCTCCCCAGAATATTGGGGTAAATGAAATAAATCGGGATATTTGGCTGTAGATTGGTTAAAAGGGATACACCCCTGAGTGCTCTGAGCTCCCTCAGAGACGTTGCTTTAACATCAGTAAATTAAAGGTTTGAAATTGTGATGGGGATGGGAGAGAAGCTGAATCAGATGCTGCTTCTGGGGCTGGGATTTATTCAGGCTCTCCGTGGTGGGAGACATTTCGTAGCTGCTCAGCAGCGACAGAAAAACAAGCACAAATTTTTCTGACTTCAGGGATAAGTGCAAGTGAAGCACGTGGGGTTTGGGCAGTGCCAGGACCAAAATACCTCCCCGTCCCCATCCCCCTGCATGGCACCAGGCCCCACAACTTCCCTGGCACTGGGGCTGGGAGCAGCTCCTGCCTTTGGAACTGGAGTGGGGACAGGGCTGGCCTGGGGGGAGCTGGGCTCCTCCAGTGCTGTCCTTGGAAATGGAGCATCTTCCTGGGTTGGCACACACAAAAATATGGTGCCAAATGGAGCGAGCCTGTGAGCTGGGTGTGCTGCCTCTGGCTCTGCTGGGGTGGGAAAGCAGGAGGGTTTGTCTGGAGGAGCCTGTGTTGGGAAGAGCTGAGTCCCCCAGGTGGGGCCTTCCACCACTTTCCTCTCCCCTCTTCCCACAAGCACATGGACTCCATGGGGGAGAAACACTCTAATGGATTCCCCATCCCTGGGAGTGTCCAAGGCCAGGTTGGAGCCCCCTGGGACAGTGGGAGGTGTCCCTGCCCATGGCAGGGAGTGGGACGAGATGGGCTTTGAGGTCCCTTCCAACCCAAAGCCTTCCATGGCTCTGTGGTTGTCTCCCTCCCTCTCCAGACCCGTGTCCCAGTGGGTGCCAGTGCCTGCTGCTCCTGTGGTCGAGGCAGAATTGGTGGAATTGGGGCTGGGGCCGGGCTGTGGATCCTGGAGCTGGAGCAGGATGGTGGCACCTCGGTGTGTCCCCCCTGCTCAGCTCCCAGGGTAATGTTTAACCCGTTTGGGTTTCAGTCCCCGGGGTTGTTTGGTGCTTCAGGGCACTTTGTGTGGCTCTGAGCAGCCCCTTGGAGGGGTTCAGCTTTATGGGCTGTGCAGGAATGTGAGGAATTCGTAGGGAGGAAGATGAGATTTCCCTGTTCCCAGTGTGGGGGAAGCAAGGCTGGGCAGGTGATGTTTTATACACACAGCAGCTCCCAGCCTTGGGAGCTTCTGCTCAGTTTCCACCTGGCCAAAACATTCTGCTCTGACTGTGAACCTTGGAGGGGGGGAGAGAACTCCAGTGGAAAAGTTGACGCAGCCTTATCTGCCTCTGTGATAGAAGAATCTGAGCCCTGGCTTATGTCAGGCTGGAAGCTTTCCCCTTCCCTTCCAGGGAGCTGCATACCGTTGCCTTGGAGCTGCTCCTTCATCGAGGCACATCCTTCAAGGAGTGTGGGGTGGTCAAGAACACGGGTCTGGCTTCATTTTCAATCCATACTGAGCTTCCCCCGTGGCTGTCTTTGTTATCCCAGTGCCTTTTGAATGGTCCTTCCTTGGAGTGCCACAGCATTCCCATCATCCCTCCTCCAGAAACTTCAGCCCTTGCCTTCAGAGTGCAATCATTCTTTCAGGAGACATTCAGGTCACCCGTTCCCCTCGTGCAGCAAGTGATGCCTCTCCCCATGACTGATGCTGAGCGTCGTGCAGGGTCACCTTACCCAGCACTCAGTGCCCGAGGCTGCTGGTAAACAGCCTTCCAAACTCTGTGAGCTGGGAAAAAAAGCCTGGAACTCGATTGCCCAGCAGTGCCCAGCCCCTCTGAGTGGCACAGGGAGGGCTCAGCCCAGCGAGGTGGGAGCCCTTTGCACCATAACCCCGACAAGTGACCCGGAACGGCGGCTCCGGGGTCAGGCTGACATCTGGCACTGCAGCCAGGAGGGAAGGAGGGGGAGACACTGGCTGGAAAGGAAGGAGCTGGAGGAGGAGGGGATGGACAGAGCCAGGGGCTCCCAGAGCTGCGGGGTGAGACACGAAGGGTCTGATGCTCAGTGGTTTCTGTGGGGGTGGCTCGGGGCGGAGGGCACCACAGCCAGCAGCACCAACAGGGGCCCTTTGTTGCCATCTCTCCCTCACACCCTGGCCTGCCTTTGTCTCGGGGCAGGATGTGTTTGGACTTTGGGTTTTGAGGATGGGATGGTTTTTGTCCTTTGGTTTCGCTGTTGGTGACGTGGAGCTGCCTCTGCCTTCAAAGGCTGATGGTTCCATTTCCTTCCTGCCACGAGCTGCTCTTCTCTGTGCTCACACCTTTCTGGAAGCCTTGCAGGCTACAGTAGTCCCTGCTTGGTTTTGTATTACAGGACTCTTTTTTCTGGAAAGGTTGGGAAAAATCTTTGCCTTTTTGCTTTGGGGACATAAAGGAATAAGAATCTTTTCACCTACTAAAACCAGCCCAAGGCTGAGCCTGCTGTGGTGTGCTCTGGTCAGGGGAAAACATTCTCCCAAGTGAAGGAGCTTTTGCTGCCAGACCAGGGGTTGAGGGTTGATGAGTGTTGTCCTGGTCAGAATCCTCTTGGTGGGTGCTCCCATCTTCCATCCATTTCTTCCTGGGAAGGGTTTTTGGAAGCATTGGCAGGGGCTGCCCAGGGAGGTTTGGAGTCCCCAGCCCTGGAGGTGTCCAGGGAGGGACTGGCCATGGCACTCAGAGCTCTGGGCTGGGGCACAAGGTGGAGATGGGGCACAGCTTGGACTCGATGATTCTGAAGCACTTTTCCAACCCATATCATTTTGGAGTAGCCTTACAGGGCTGTTGTACCTCTGGCAGCTGCCAGAGTAATGCTCTGGTGTTGCCTTCCCTTGCAGGAGACTCAGCCTCATGAGGCAGATTAGGACTGAGAAAATCCAGGTTCCATTAAAAACCACTGGAAATGAGTTCCCAAGTTGTTCTAAGGTAAATCAATAATGCCTGTAATCTCCCTGTCTGGATTTAGTAACCCAGCCAACAGTTCATTTAACCACCTTTTATTTTTTTTTAAAGCACTTTCCAAATCATTCCTATCAAGACCAACTTCTCACTCTCAATTTGCTGTTATGAAATTGTCAGGCAGTGTTTGTTTTTGAGTGATGCCAAAACTTTGGTAATTCCCTCAGCCCTGTGCTCAGGAATTGCAGTCAGTGTGCAAGGCTGAGCCTGTGTGGGTTCTGAGGGAGCTCAGAATTCCTGCAGGTTTGGGATGGGTGCTGCCTGAGCCCCATGTTTGGGGCATCTCTGTCCCCCTGGGCTGCCCTCTGGTTGGTGTGTGTGCAGGGTGCTGGCATCATGGAGGGGTTAAAGTTGGAAAAGCCCTCTAAGGTGATCAAAGCCAACCATCAGCCCAGCACCACCACTGAACTACATCCTCAGGTGCCACATCCACGTATTTCCTGAACACTCCCAGGGATGGTGACTTCACCGCTGCCTTAACAGTCTGTCCCAATGCTTTACACCCTTCCCATGAAGAATTTCCCCAATATCCAACCTCAGTCTCCCCTGGTACAACTTGAGGCTGTTTCCCCCCCTGGCTCCCCCCTCCTGGCAGGGATTGCAGAGAATTCCAGGGTCCCCCTGAGCCTCCTTTGCTCCAGCCTTTCCCCTTCTCTGCTCCTTGCTGGAGTCACATCTTCCTTTCTTTACCACTGTGCTTCTGTCTCTGCTGTTTTCCAGACCAATCCTGGAAGGAAACAGGAATTTGGTTACAGATTAATCAACTCAAGAAAGACAATTCCTTTGCTGTGTGGCACTAACAGGTGTTGCTAATTTTTAATTTATTTGCAATCAGCTTTAATAAGTGACTTGTTCTTTCTCAGAGCAAATATTCCCGATTTGCAAGCTGAGGATTTGCAAATGATGCTCTTTTTTGGTACAAATTTGAGGTGATCGAATGGATTTTTTTAATAGATGGCTGCTTTGTGCCATGATAGCCATCTCTGATTCTCTAGTAGGGGCCTTGCACCAAAGTTTATCATCTCTTGGGAACTCAGCCTTATTTAACAGCACTTGAACTGTCAGATACTGAAATAATATCTTGAATGGGATAAGACTTGTCTTGATACAGGGGCTGTGGTCTTGGAAAACCTAGAATTCCTCCTCCTCCTCCCCCCCATTGGTATTACTATCAGATTTTTCTCTTGAGCTGTGGCACAGAGAAGATTGAGTTGCTGGAACATGATCTATTTTGATTACTAAAAACCTTAGTGCTGCTAATTTAGTCAGCTGGTACGTTATGAGCGGAGGGGCTGTGTGTTCAAACTGTTCTGGGTTGGGGTTTTTTTTCCCCTTAATAAGTTCTCCAGATAGTTGCCATGGCAATAATCCTGGGTTTGGGGAGGATGTGAAGGCCCTGGTGGCACGTGGTCCTCATAGCCCAGGGCTGGGGCCACCTCTGGCCTGGCAACCTGCCTGTCCCTCCTGTGGTCATCCTGCTTCCCCCTTTTTCTGGGGTTTTGAGCAGAATTCCTCCTGATTTTTGCAGTGCAGAAAAGTTGAAGGAAAGGCTCGTTGCTGGTTTTCAAGGTCAATGATGTTTTTCTGTCTTGTCTTTTTTTCCCCCCCTGTCTTTCTAATAGGAAAAGGTTTGGGGACATTGCCCTTGCTCCACTCCTGGGGGTGGCTGTGCCAGATGGTGCTGGGGCAGCACCAGGAGCCTCCCCCAGGCCCCTGTTTGAGTCACCTGCTTCCTCTGGGCCCGAGTTTTCTTTTTTGGCAGCTTCCCTTTGGTGCAGGCTCTGTGTTTTTGGTGGAATCTGATGATCATCAGAATGTCCTTTGCGTGTCTCAACCCAAACCTGGGCACTCCTGGTTTGCCAGGAAAATTCAGGTGGTTTTCCTGGCTTTGCAAGACTTGAAAACCACTTTATTATTTAAGCTGGAGTCAATTTTGCTTTGAGGAATGGGATGGATGTTTGGGATATGTGAATCCTGTTGATCAGTGGGGCAGGACCAAGCACAGGAGCTGCAAAAGCAGCTCATTCCTGATTTCTTCCAGAGCAACATCCACAGGAAGCATCTCTTGCAGTGACAGAGACCCAGAATCATGGGATCATGGAATGGCCCAAGCTCATTCCAGACCTTGCCTGTGCACTTTAAACTGTGGCTGAAACAACCACCTAGAGGAGATTATTATTCTATTTTTACACATACATACTAATTTAATTTTTTTACTATTATTCTGGAGAGCTGAAATGCACTTTC
>VXBA01001026.1:253303-293644 GCA_013399895.1 Serilophus lunatus | reverse complement strand
CCCCCTCATATTTCCATACATTATTGAGCAGCTCTTGCTGGGGTATGGAGGTAGCCATGCAGTGCAGCCTCCCAGTGACAGAGATGGACACCCCACCTTTCCTCTCCCCCCCCAAACACTCAGACCACTCCCCATCTCAATCCAGGAGGCAGAAAGGCAGATTTAAACCAGCCAAGTCAGCACCTTTCCCAGAGATGACTGAGCCCCCAGCAGCTCTGTGCAGACCCCACCTCCCTGTTCCCGTTCCCATTCCCATTCCAGGCAGCAGCCCTCCATCCTTTTACGCCGTGCTGGGTGTATTAAATTAGGGAGTGAAGTGACAGCTGGGCAGGAGCTGGGAACAATGCAGGGAAAGTTGGCTTTCAGTGCCATGACCCTCCCCAGGCTGCACGCCAGGAGCCCATAAATAATGGATGGGAGCAGCCCCCCCCGGCCAGCCCTTATTGCAGCTCCCCATTACATCACCCAGCCTCTCCAAACCCGCTGCCAGTGCCTTGCTCTTCAATTATACATTGCACTGGGAGCTGAAACACTCCTCGGCCCCATCCGAGCCTCCCAGGGTGTGCAGCTACACCAGTGAATTTTACAGATGGTGAAATAAATTTTGTATCAGGCTAAAGATGGGGAGGAGGAGCTCGGGGTGGCCCGGGAGCACTGGAGGGGTGGAGGGATCAGGGGCAGCATTTCCAGGTGCTGCTGGTGTTGGATCTGGCTCCTTATCTGGGGTGATTCTGAAGCCTGAGTTCAGGTCACTGGCCTGAGTTCAGGGGTAGTTTTGGGGTAAAGTTCTCTGGTGTTGCAAGTCAGGAAATCCCCCTTTGTGAGTGAAGGTGTGTGAGGGACACCTTGGGCTCCTCCAGCCCATGGCTCCAGGGCTGCAGCTTCCAGGGGATGGAACTTCCAGGGCTGCAGCTTCCAGGGGCTGGAACTTCCAGGGCTGCAGCTTCCAGGGGCTGCAGCTTCCAGGGGCTGGAACTTCCAGGGCTGCAGCTTCCAGGGGCTGCAGCTTCCAGGGGCTGCAGCTTCCAGGGATGCAGCTTCCAAGGCTGGAGCTTCCAGGGGCTGCAGCTTGATTTCCCACTGGAATGGGCTTCCAAGGGAGGTGGTAGAGTCACTGACCCTGGATGTGTTTAAGGATAGGTTAGATGATGAACTTAGTGGTATGGTTTAGATGGTTTGGATAACCATCCAAATGGTATAGATGGTACAGATGTTAGACTGATGTTGGGTAGGTTGCTAACCTGGGTAAAGGTTGGACTTGATGATCTCTACAGTCTTTTCCTTATTGATTCTGTGTAATTCTGTGAGCTTCCAGTGGCTGCAGCTTCCCAGCAGTGAGAAAAGCTTGATGGAACCCAAACCCTGAGATCTCTCCCCTGAGCCTTTCTCTAACCTCCTTCTTACCCACTGCTCTGTGGAGAAAAGCCAAAGTTTGTGGAATGAGGGAATGGTTTGAGTTGGAAAGAACCTTAAAGCTCCTTCAGTTCCAACCCCCCGCCATGGGCAGGGACACTTTCCACCAGACCAGGTTGCTCCAAGCACTGTCCCATCTGGCCTTTGCATCCTCTTGGGATGGGAGGGGATCTCTGATCACATGGGGACACTGGTTTGGTGGCCCTTTGCAGCTTTTTATGCTCATTTTTGTGGGTCTCCAAGGATTTTGAAAATGTAATTAAAAAAACCCAAGTCCTAGGAATTCTAGACTAGAATCCAAAAGCATCAGGTTGTGGTGCCCTGTTCCTAGTAAACTAGTGAAGAATAAATGGAGAAACACAGCCAGGGAGCAGTGAGCTGTTAGTATGGAAAAAAACAGAGTTAAAAATCTGGGAAGACTTGGAGCAAGGACCTGCAGTGCATGACCAGAGCAGCAGGACACAAAGGTGGAAGAAACTTTGTTCAGCACCCAGTATGGAGTAGAGTCACAGAATAGGTTGGGAATGATCCCACCCATTCCCCCAGCACTGCCAAGGCCACCTGTGCCCAGGTGCCACATCCACAGGGCACAGTGTCTGCCCCACCACCCTGGGCAGGCGTTTGGGACCCTCTTCCAGGAGTTGCTTGTCCTGGGAGTGCCTCCCTCAAGTCTCAGAGTGTGTGCAGGGTGATTGGGAAGGGTGGGTCCTCACCTTCCAGAGCAGGACTCAGGGAATGATGATTTCCCAACCAGGAAGTGAGCTGCCTAAGGAAGTGTAAGCTGCTTATGGTGGATTAGATGAGTGCCTGCTTAGCTCTGCAATTAGATGGGGAGATGGTGTGATAAATCATGAGTAACCAGCTTACCTGTCCCGTGATGTTGTTTATCTCGGGGCACACGTGCACCAGTTTCCAGAGGATGGTGGAGCTTCTGCTTTTAAAGGCACAGGTCTGGAAAAGAGGGTGGATGGATCTGCTTTCCATACCCTTTCCTGGAGTTTCTTTGCTGTCCTTGAGCACGAGGTTTGAGCTCTTTCCAGAGGATGTGTGTCACTGGATGGGGGTGACGCTGCAGGGGTGGCTTGTGTTGCTCAGGGAGGGAAATTTGGGCTCCTGGTCCGAGGCCAAGGGCAGGGGGATGGTGGCACCAGCCTCTGTGTGCTCCTCTTGAGGTGGGAGCTCGTGGGAGGCAGGACAGGCCAGAGGAGAGGAAGGTGTTTGCAGCAGCATCTCAGCTCTGCACATGCTTCCGACGGGACCTCGTGCTCTTGGATCCTGGTTCTCTGCAGCTGCAGGGGGGGGAGCACAGCCCTGCAGAGCTCCAGGGTGTTGCTGACGTAGATTTATAAATGCTCTGGACACGGGGAAGCTTTGGTAGTGCAGAATGTGTGGAATATTGCAGCTGTTCCTTGGTCCTGCTGTTGGGCTCCTGTTGGTCCCCGCTGAGGCACCTCCACACATGGGGCACCCACCAGCTGGTTCCCACACTGGCACTGCCCTCTCCTCCCCCTCTGGCTCCTGGGAGCTTTGTCCTTCCCTGCATCTCACCTTCCCCAGCTCAGGGAGGGCCTGTTTTGTTCTTAGCAGCTGGGCAGGAGCCTGTGGTGGAGGGAGCAGGAGTGGCCATGGCATCCTCCTGGGGTGGGGAGCCATGGGTTACAGACATTAAGGGGCATAAAGCAAATAGCAGAGTTATCCCTGGCAGGGTGGTTTTCTAGTAAGCAGAAGGCACTACCAAGTTTCTACATCTAGGTGAGGCACTGTGAATTACCTGCAGGTAAACAATATTGCTAATTGGGTGCAGTAACAATTAACACTGCTGATCTCCATCCGCTGGATTTCCTTGTGGCTCTAATTGATAGAGAAAAAAACCTCGACCCTACACAGAAAAAGGAGGGGAGTTTCTTGCTTCAGGCTCTGTGCTGGATCCTCCTGCTGCAGCTGTTGAGTTTGTATTTCCCCTTTCCCTTATTATTTTTATTTTTAATGCAGGCCCTTCACAGAATCACTCAATCACAGGGTCAGAGGTTGGAAAAGCCCTCCAGGATGGAGTGCCCCCTGTGCCCCATCCCCACCTTGGCCCTGGTGCCACATCCAGCCCTTCCTTGGACACTCCAGGGCTGGGCACTGCCCCCCTCCCTGGGCAGCCCCTGCCAAGGCCTGACCCCCCTTGCCAGCCCCAAATTCCCCCTCCTGTGCCCCCTGCCCCTGCCCTGGCCCAGCCTGAGGCCGTTCCCTCTCCTCCTGGCCCCCCAGAGAATTCCAGGGCCCCCCTGAGCCTCCTTTGCTCCAGGCTGACCCCCCCAGCTCCCTCAGCCCCTCCTGGTGCTCCAGCCCCTTCCCCAGCTCTGTGGACATCAGATGAACTGGGTTTGCTGGTCCCTTTGCCTTGGAGCAGGGCCTGGATCCCAGGAGCTGCTCTGAAGCTCTGACCCCCCCCCCGGTTCCTCCTCGCTGCCTGGGCATGGTGGGTGCTCACCCTGCTGCCCAGGGCACCGTGCCCTTCTCTTCCCTGGGTTTTCCCAAGGAGGGAGAAGGAATCAAATGGTTTGTGCTGCTCTCCCAGGGTTCTCTTAACATGCAAACGCTGTTTCCCTGCACAGCAAATTCTGCTTTCAACTCAGGCTCTGCCTAAATGGGCCTGCTAAAGATATTTTTTGACATTTGAAAATCCTATTAAGGCCATTCCTCCGTCTCCCCTCGCTCCCCTCCCTGCTGCCAGCTCACCATGGAGGCTCTGCAAAGGTTTCTTTAGGCGGCCAGGTCACGTCCTGCACAACAGAACTGGGGAATGTGGGTCACAACGAGACGAGGGGGAACAAAAAGGACATTGTGCTCGTGTCTTACGCTGATGGCTGATTGAGGGACTCCCTGAACGGACAGTGCAGGGTCTTAATGAGGTCCCAAACATGAGGTAATTCAGAATATGCCCCTTTCAGGCTGCAGCGGGTTCCTCGCTCCTGCTCCTGCCCCAGCTCCTCTTTTCCAAGGGCAGCACGTCCTCGGGGCAGAGTTTGCCACAATTCCTGCGTGAGTCAGGGATGAAGCCCATGAGCAACATTGTTGATTTTCCTATTTACAAATAATTCTCCAAGTCGAAGCTGTTACTCGTTGACTTTAAACCCGAGGCTGGATGCTCCGGAGCGGGTCCCTTCAGCCTCTTCTTCTCCGAGCTTTTTTAAAATGAAATTCAAAGGAGGGTTTCTATGAAATCCTCATTTTCTGGGAAATTCTTGAAACCGAGAGCAGCCTGCAGTGGGGACAATCACCACTTGTGCTGGTAGGTGTGTAATTACCCAGGTTTTGGGGAGCGGGGATGCAAACAAAGTTTGCATACATTGAATTACAGGCGGTGCTTTAATAGTATGTTTTTTGGGTCTTGGCTTGGCTCCAGAATTTTTTCGTGCTATTATCCTCTATTTACAGCTTTCAGGAATCAGCTGATGTCACTGCACATATGTTTGGAGCCGTTGCTAAGGTGATTAGCTCCAGAATTCGACGCCCACGCAGCGCTGATGAAAGGCTGAGAAACTGCTCGGCAGCGTCTGTTCCCAGCTCTGCCGGCTGCGACTATTAAGGGCCATAAAACAATATTACCCAATTTTAGGGTAAATACGTTGGCCTGGGCTGATAACCGTGCATCGGGTTTTGCAGGAACACAGGCTTTATGTGGCACGTCTTTGAGTAAAGCCCTGGGAGTGTTTTTTTCGCTGGGAAGGTGTTTGAAGTCACCTGGTTCTTCATTTCCATGAGCCTGGGAAGGGTTGGTGTGTCCAGGGTTCCTCTGCCAGGAGGTGACAGGCCAGATGTCCAGTGTCTGTCCCACGGGCAGGGACACCTCCCACTGTCCCAGGGGGCTCCAACCTGGCCCTGGACACTGCCAGGGATGGGGCAGCCACAGCTTCTCTGGGAATTCCATCCCAGCCCCTCCCCCCCCTCCCAGCCAGGAATTCCTTCCCAATATCCCACCTAACCCTGCCCTGGGGCACTGGGAAGCCATTCCCTGTGTCCTGTCCCTCCATCCCTTGTCCCAAGTCCCTCCCCAGCTCTTCTGAAGCCCTTTCAGGCTCTGCAAGGGGCTCTCAGGTCTCCATGGATCCTTCTCTTCTCCAGACTGAACATCCCCAGCTCTCTCAGACCCAGGAATACTCAGTCTCTAGTGGGAATCTGTCCTCTAAAAGAAATTAAATTAATTTAGCTTGCCCTCCCCTTGTAGACAATGATATCAAGTTGCCTTTTCCCCCCAGCCCTGGGATCCTCTTACCTGCCCAGCTCCTGCTCCCAGAGCACAGGAGAATGCCTTTATTCAGGGTGGAGAAGCCACGAAGTGCAATCAAGTTGCCACACACCAAAAATGGGCCACCAGGTTATATTTTATAGGTGAAACCTCCTCTTTGGTTTAAAGCAGTGCATTAAATACGTATGGAATATCTTCTTTGCAGCCCAAGACACTTTGGTGTCCTAAAATTAAAAAAAGAAACATTAAAAATCTACCATTTAAACTATGAAAAGATGTGGATAAAAATACATACATGTATTTTTTTCCCCAGTCATCCAGTGCACAGTGTCGTGGATGTTCACAAGCATTTTTCCTTCCCTGGGAGTTCACTGTTCTCCCACTGATTATTTTTCCCTTTCCTTTTTTAAAGGAATCTGGTGAAGGCTTGACCTAGTTTGGCTGTGATCACACCGTGAGCAGTGCAAGCCTTCACCTGACATAGCTCCCCTGTATTTTTGTTCTCTAGGCAGTGCAAAAATAGCCACACACAGCCAACAGCTGGGTGTGAGCAGCAGCCACCAGGGGTTTGCAGGGATCAGGGCTGGAAAGAGGGTTTGGCTCCTTCCCTCCCTGCTCCTGGTGTTGGGGGATCCCTCTGGGAGGAGGCTGGACCCAGTCAGTGGGAGGGGGGCCCTTGTGGGGCTTGGGAAAACAAGGGGGAGGAATTTGGGAAGAGGGTCTGGAGGGGCAGCACGCAGGGAATGGCTTCCCGCTGCCAGAGGGTCAGATGGGATATTGGGAAGGGATTCCTGGCTGGGAGGGTAGGGAGGGGCTGGGCTGGAATTCCCAGAGAAGCTGTGGCTGCTCCATCCCTGGAAGTGCCCAAGGCCAGGTTGGAGCAGCCTGGGACAGTGGGAGGTGTCCACTAAGGCTGGAGTGCAATGAGATGAGCTTAAACATTTTGCCTTTTCCCGACCTTCTCATTTTCCTGGGGTCATTTCAAGAGGATATTTTTTGCCAAGCTCTTGTTTTGCAAGAAGGGCATTAAAATGTGGTGTCTGGAGGAGTGAGTTTGTGCTGTCCTGGGGCCAGGCTGATGTGCAGAGGGGCAGGAGGAGGACTGGTCATTGTCCAGCACCTTCTAAAGGAGCTGCTCCTGCTTTGGCCTCTCTGGGGAGCAGCACAGCCCTGTGGAGGGCACAGGACCCCAGTGAGGGCTGGAGCAGCATCCAGGGTTGGCTCCTTGCTCCTCTGACTGGGAGAACTCACTCCATGGATTCTGCTGGGGACTGTGATCTGTGGTGGCCATGGAAAAGCTAAAGAGGCAGCAAATGGCAGAGGTTTTATCATGGAATTATAGAATGGTTTGGATTGGGAGGCACCTTAAAGATCTTATTCCAACCAGAAATTGTGCTTTAAATGAATGACCCAGCAGACCAACTCCACACTGGCACTAGGGAGCAACTCCAAAGTGGCTTTGCATGTTCTGCTCTCGTGGAGGAACCTCTGGGTTCTCCCCCAGTTTGGAGGCCCTGCCCTTGGCCCTGCTGCTGTGCCAGTCGTGTTCCCAACACCTGCAGTAGTTTCACTATTTGCAAAAAGTTCTTCAGTCCTGCTTTCAGCCCAGATTCTTTGGACAGTGCTGGGCTCCCTCCTGCCATCCCCTGGAACCTGGGGCATTTCCCAGCTCCCCCAGAGCCTGTTCCCTGCATGTGAGGGGGGTGCAGCCACATAAACCTCCCTGGAGATTGGAGCTTTCCTTCTGGCAATCCAAATATAGTTCCGTGTGATCAAGTGCTCACAAAGAAATGGACTAATCCATACTTGGGACAAGTCCAGAGCTTTAAATTCCGACCAGCCTCGTTCCTGGGCTCAGCAGCCTGTGGAGGCGTTGGGAGAGTCAAGGACTTTGCTTCTGATGGTTTCATTTGGACAATGAGCATCACTTAACGGCGGCGTTGGGTGGCATTCCTTTCACTCTTACTTTCCAAAGGCTCCGTGTGATCCATTCAGGCTCCTCCCTTTGGATGCTAATGGACTTCTGCTGGGATTTTGGTGCCTGAGACAATGCCCCCATTCAGGGCCTGATACCACGGGGAGGGGCAGCTCTGGTGTCAATTAGTGGGTAAAGCCTGTCCTAATCAATGCCTTTGGCTGGGTGTCTGCATGTCCCACCAAGTGCTGAGCTGGGCCTTCCCAGCCCCTCACATTTCTGTGCTAAAATAAATGTGTTCCTCGCACAGTTTTTAGAAATAAGGGGAAAAAAAATTCCCAGTTCACATCTCAGCAAGAGCAGAGCATCTGCAGGGATCGTGGTGGGAGGAGAGCTGTGCAGTGTGATGGCCACAGCTATTTTAGACTGGCCCTTCTGAAGTAAAACCTGCTACAAATAACACTTGGTCCTCACATCCTTCATCTGTGGGGCAGAAGGACCATGTGATGCCAAAGGTGGGGAGAGCAAAAGGTTCTCCCCATGGGATGGGAGTGTTGGGAGGGTGGGCAGGCCCTGGCACAGGGTGCCCAGAGAAGCTGTGGCTGCCCCATCCCTGGCAGTGTCCAAGGCCCTGGGACAGTGGGGAGTGTCTCTGCCCATGGCTGGGGGTGGGACTGGATGGATTTTTAGGTCCCTTCAACCCACTCCATTCCAGGATTCTGTGGTCATACACCCTGTGTGCCACATTTTGCTGTAACTCCAGTGCCCACCCAGTCTATCCCAGTATTTTGGGTGCACAGGCTAAGTGCAGTGGGGGAGCACTGCCCATCCTGTCAGCTCAGCTCCTGCACGGCTCCAACGTGTGCCAGCACAGCGTGGCACCAGTCTGTGTCCCACAACATCCTTCATTTTATAGCAAACCACTGGCTGGGGACCTGCCTGGTTTGTCTGTACCCCCATCTGTCCATACCCCAGCCTGTCCACACACCCTCTGGTTGGGACCCAGAGGGAACAATCACACTTTGTGTTTCACAGGCTGTTTTTAATCTCTTGGCTCAATCCCAGTCACGAGGCTCTGAGGTGAAAGGGCTTAGAGGGACCTCAGTGAATGGGTTCCATCCCCATCAGCTCCAGGAGGTGGCCACAAAGGATGCAGACCTGGAGTAGCCAGAGCATGTGATCTGACGTGCCAGGAGGTGCAGGAGGCCACTCTGGTGGTTGGGGTGGTCTTGGGAATAGCCTGGAATGCAGCAGCCCCTGTGGTGGGGACAGGAGGCTCTGGAGATCCATCTCTGGTGGCTCCCGGTGGTGGAGTGTCCCTGGGTGGGTGTTTGGCCAGGGGCATTTGAGCCTGTCGTGGCTGATGTGTGGTGTTGAGGAGTTTGTCCTGCTGTGTTTTGGGAAGGGTTGTTTGACCTGTGAAAAGTGGTTAGATTAGTTGAGAAGTGTGGGCTGTAGACCTGGCCCTTGGGTCCCACCACACTGAGCTGCTGCTCTTGGGGAGCATCAGTGTGGAATCCTGGAATGGTTTGGGTGGGAAGGGACCTTAAGGGTCAACTCATCCCACCCCCCTGCTGTGAGCAAGGACACCTTCCACTGCACCAAGTTGTTCAGGTGTCCTTCAAACCTACAGCTGCCCTCACTGCCTGGGCAGGAACTGCCTCAGAGCATGTCAGGGCATAACAGTATGTGGAATTCTCCTTGGCATTCCTGGAGCTGTTCCCTTTTGCACAGAAAATGGGATTGAGGAGGAACACTGGAGCCCTCTGTGTGCTGCAGGCCAGGCTGGGGGAGCTGCTGGAGATGTTTCCAGCTCCAGCATCACTCTCCAGTGGCTCTGGACACCCATTCCAGGCTGCTGGAGCACAGGGGTTGGATGGGTGGGTTTGGTGCCTTGGGGTGGGACAGACTTTACCCATCCAGCACTGAGGCATTAACAGTCTCCCTGGAATGTTAAATAAATCCTTCATGTGCAGGCTGGGTTGTGACTCACACCCTTGGGCTGGTGGCAGCAGCACTAGAATGAGGACAGAACTCAGCTTGTCATGTGTTAAAGATGCAGAAGGATGTAAAGAGGCAAAAAAACAAGGAGGGAGAGAAAACTCAGTGGGTGAAGTGCCCCAATCCAGCGATTCCCAGCCAGCCAGCCTGACAGGGGATTGGAGAGCTGCTCCCAGCTCTGATCTGCAGCATTCCCTGCACACACACACGTGGTTATGGGCAGAGTGTTGTGGCCCAGAACTAGAAACAGGTGCTTTTTAACAGTAGAAAGTCAGAAAACTGCCTTTTTTGTGGTGTGAGGGTCTTGTCTCTGAGCTCTGTGAAATGCTGGTTGTGTCTTTAAAATGGAAGAGCGTGGAAATGGTGTTGTGGCTGATCTTTGATTCCACTTAGACTATGGAAAACTGTACTGCTGGTTTGGAAAAAGGGGAAAAAGAGGAAAAAAAAGTCCCATGAAAAATAAACCTGAATTAAATGTGTTGGTTAAAGGTGTTCCTGTAAAACCTGGTGACCACATCCAGGTCCAGCAGAGTGTGGACTTGGGCAGTTATTGGGAAATCTGCTTGGGGAGCTCTGAAGGGAGAGAGAATGAGAGAGAGAGAGGATAAAATACAGCATGAATGGATGACTTGACTTCAAATCCCTGCACTTAACTTAGGGAAAATAGGTTGTGACAGTGCATGAGTCACACAGAAACTGCCTGGAAATAGAGGGGATGTGAAAACACCTTTGGAATTAGTTAGTGGGGACCTGTACCTACAGAGATGGGTGGTGAGGGAGGGTGTTGGATGGGAATGGAGCATGTAGGTCCCATGGAGGTTGTTGGAAGGTGGAGGTGACTCCTCCCAGGTAACAAGTGACAGGACAAGAAGAAATGAACTCAGGAGAGGTTCAGGTTGGACATGAGGAGGAATTTCATCCTGGAAAGGGAGGTCAGGCCTTGGGAGTCCCCATCCCTGGAGGTGTCCAAGGGAGGACTGGCTGTGTCCCTCAGTGCTCTGGGCTGGGGCACAGGCTGGGATCAGGCACAGCTTGGACTCAGTCCTGGAGCTCTTTCCCAGCTCCAGTTATTCTGTGATTCTGTGCTCATGGGGTATGTAGGTCCCATGATGAGCCACTGCTGGCTCATGGGCTCTGGGGGGGCAGGAGGAGGAGGAGGAGGAAGGCTGGGGAAGCCCTTGAAGGTCACTGCACTCCCGAGCTGCTCGGGGTGATCAGCCTTGAGGAGCAGCCTTTGGCCATTGGAAGAACATGAAAGAATTCCTGGGCAGATCTATTCATGTTGATACTCTGCAGAACGTGGTGGATAAAAAGCTCTGGGAAGCACTGGGGAGTTGGTTTCAAGTGCTGCAGATACACAGTCAGCTCTTGCCTTCCAAAAATGAGGCACGAGGAGGAAGGGTGGTGCTGATGGAGGGACGTGCTCCGGTGCACGGCCCCTCTGCCCCTCTGGGGCAGGAGAGCCCGTTTGGGGGGTCAGCACCCCCAGGCTGGGCTGCTCCATCCCCAGGCTGTGCCTCCAGGGAGCTGAGTGCTCCCATGGGAGCAGGTTTGTACAGGAATTGCATCCAAACCAGGCTCTGATGAACTCCATCACTCCAGAGTGTGCAGGCACTGGGTGCTGATGCCAGGCTGGGTTTAGGATGTTGCTGTGGGAGAGCAACCTTGGAAAACTCTTGAGTTATTGCTGAGGTCCCTTACAAAACAGTGCTCACACGGCAGGCTGCTGACAGGGAAAGCTGAGCTGCTGCAGCAGCCGGTGCATCCCGAGATCCCCGCCTTGGAAAGCAATCTTAAAGCCCATCCATCTTGACAGGGCCTCTTAATGGCTTACTAATAATGCCTCAAGATTTGCTGGAGCACTGCCACAGCCCTGCTGCAGAATCACGGAATCCTGGAGTGGTTTGTGTTGGGAGGGACTTTAAAGCTCATCCCATCCCACCCCCTGCCCTGGGCAGGGACACCTCCCACTGTCCCAGGTTGCTCCAAGCCCTGTCCAGCCTGGCCTTAGTGTGTTCACAGTGTTCTCCTCTGCTCTCCTCCAGGCTGAGATCCCCTCAGTTTTCCATGATGAAGCTAAATCCCCCCAAAATGGGCACCTCAGAAGATGCAGGGAGGGATCTCCTTGGCTCCTGGGAGAGGAGCAGTGTTCTGTCCTGGGACAGACCAGCATCACTGCTGAGCTGAGGGAGGGTTTTCATGTCAAATAAAATAGGAATCAGAGTGTCAGTGCATGTTTGGGCTTTGGTCATCTCCAGAGGGGGTTTTGTGTAGAGAACTGACAGCTCTGGGTGTTCAGTGTCTGTGGTGGGAAGAGGGACATTGTGCCTGAGGTTGGACATCAGGAGGAATTTCTTCCTGGAAAGGGAGGTCAGGGATTGGAAGGGGCTGCCCAAGTAGGTTTGGAGTCCCCATCCCTGGAGGTGTCCAAGGAAGGACTGGCCATGTCCCTCAGTGCTCTGGGCTGGGGGACAAGGTGGGGCTCAGGCACAGCTTGGACTCGATGACCTGGGAGGTCTTTTCCAACCTAAACAGAAAAAATGCAAAAGCAAATGGAACCCAAGAGCTTTGGAGGTGAAATATTGGGATGGTCATTTTTACCACTGGGAGAACATGTAGGTGCAGCCAGGCACATGGAGAAACCTTGGGCTGAGCAGGGCACAGAATGCAGCATTGAGGCTGAGGTTTGTGTTCCAAGGCACAGATGTGCCCCAGTGACCAGGTAGTGCCAGGCTCCCCTCCCCTGCCCTGCCCTGCCCAGCCTTCCTCCCGCTCCCCCGGGCTCCACTTAGGCCGTGTTAATAATTACTAGAGTGTACTTTGGGGCAGGTTATTTGTTTTCCCTCCTCATGATGTGCAAGAGCGGATAATGAAATTAATTTGCACACTTGGTGAGTTTGCAGAGCTGGCTTCAGCCCCCGTTGCCACGAGACCGCGGCCGTGCCGGCGGCTCCCGGGGCCGCTGTTTGCACAGCCAGGGCAGCCGTGGGCAAACACAGCTCAGGGGGATGTGGGGCATGCCCAGCCAGGAGGAATGCTCTCTGCAGAGACAGCACGGAGTGTGTGGGCTCTGAAACCCCCTTCCCGGGGTGTAAACCCCCTTCCCGGGGTGTGAAACCCCTTCCCGGGCTCTGAAACCCCTTCCCGGGGTGTGAAACCCCTTCCCAGGCTGTGAAACCCCTTCCTGGTCTGTGAAACCCCTTCCCGGGGTGTGAACCCCCTTCCCAGGCTGTGAACCCCCTTCCCAGGCTCTGAAACCCCTTCCTAAGCTCTGAAACCCCTTCCCAGGCTGTGAAGCCCCTTCCAGGGATGTGAAGCTCCTTCCCAGGTTGTCAAACCCCTTCCTGGGCTCTGAAACCCCCGTTGTCCCACCAGGTCCTCAGCCTGGGGGAGGCAGGTGGGAGGACACAGTTGGGAGACAGACCTTGCTTTTTAAGGAAGGCAAGGAGGTGGCAGAGAATCTGTTGGGTTTGTTTCCCCCAGTTTGCCACACTCAGGGGTTGTCTGGGTGTTGCCCTGAGCCGTGGTGGGACTGTGCTGGGAACATCCTCAAAGCTTCCCAGCTTGGCACATGTCTGGGCAGCTGCTCCAGGGATTTGTGGATTCGTGGAGTCAAGGAATGGTTTGGGTTGGAAGGGATATTAAAGCTCATCTCTTTCCACTCCCTGCCATGGGGCAGGGACACCTCCCACTATCTCAGGTTCCTCTAAGCCCCATCCAACCTGGCCTTGGACACTTCCAGGGGTGGAGAATCCACAACCTCTCTGGATAGGCTTGGCTTGGCTCATTTTTCAGCCAGTGTTGAAGCAGCAGCTTTATCACAAATTATCTTGCCTCGTGTCACTCCGCTGGGCTCAAAGTCAGGAGGGGCTCTTGGATTTTTTTGAGAAGGGGTTTTGTCCTTACAGGTTAAAGCAGGTCTGTTATCACAACTTCCCATCACTCCTGCTCCAATACCACCTCCAACAAGAGCTTTGTAGAGAAAATCGAGTTTCCTGTATGCAGGAGCATTCCCTTTTTGGTGAAAGCATTCCTGTGTGTGTGTACACACCTCCAAAAGCTGTGCAACTTGGCAGAGGAGCTGGAAGAGGGAGGGCAGCAGCTTCGTGGAGAATTCACCTGCTTTGCAAACTAGCAGTGGGGGTTGTGCTGTGCCCAAACCTTCCCTGCTGACCCCTGGCCCAGCACAGCTCTGACGTGGTGCCCCTTGGGGTCCTGGCACTGGGCTGAGCCAGGCTGGAGCCTCCTGGCACTGCCATGGCCACGGGCAGGGCCCTGCCAGCCCCCACCGTGTGTTGGACCCTGGTCTGGAAAACCAGACGGGCACTTTGGCTCCTGGCATGAGCCGAGCAGGAGTGATGGAGGTAATGGGCAAGATGCTCCTGCCTGGGTGCCTGGCACGGAGGGCACGGAGATGGCTCAGGCTCGGTGCCCTTCCCGTGCTGCCTGTGGCACAGGGAGCCCCTCGGGAGCCGTCTCCTGTCACCCCGTGTGCTCAGCAGTGTTGTCAGCAGCACGGCTCCAGCCACAGCTCAGCTCCCAGCTCGGCCTGAAACAGCCACTGCTGGGGTCGGGAGGGAAGGTGTCAGGTGGGAGGGGGACAGAAACGGTGGTGACGGTGCTGCTGGTGGGGAGGGAGCACCAGCAGCTGGGAACAGGGGGAGCAGCTCCGAGCGTGGCATCGTGTGAGCCCTGAAATGGGCATGGCAGCCCTTCCCTTCCCTTCCCTTCCCTTCCCTTCCCTTCCCTTCCCTTTTCCCCCCTCCCCATGCTCACAGAATTCCTGTTTAATGTCAGCTCTGAATCAGTCTTTTCATGGGATCATGGAATGGTGTGGGTTGGAAAGGACCTTCAAGCCCATCCCATTCCACTTCCTGACATGGGCAGGAACACCTTCCACTGGACCAGGCTGCTCCAGGCCCTGTCCAGCCTGGCCTTATGTCCCATCTCTGGTCAGTTCTTGCCTTGTCACTTAAAAGCTGTCAGTGACATGACAAAAACCCCCCAGTGTTGTTGCACAGTGTTTTGTACATGGATAACACGTTGGTCTGGAACTCAGTCCCCAAAGCCTGATGCCTTCGGGGCCCCTCTGGGTGATGTGTTCTGTCTGATCCTTGCTCCTGAATCCACCAAAATATTCCTGAGGTTCCTGTGCTGGGAGGAAGCATGAGGATGCTGGGATAGAGAGAGGGATCCTGGGAGGAATTGTGCAAGAACGGGGGGGACAAGGGATGTTTTGCTCCCATTAATGGATTTTGCTGCTCCCAGCTGGGAGATGTTACTTGTCCACGTTGCAACATCGTGGCCTGGAACCAGATTTAAACACAGACATCCTGAAGCTTTTGTCCAAATCCTCTGAGGCTCAAGCAGGGATTTCACTGGGGTATAGCTGGTGTTGCAGAGCCCTCAGGCTGGTCCTAGTGGGACCTCCATGCCAAGGGTCTCCTTGACTTGAAGGACACTGTTGCAGTGGCCGTGGCATCTTTTGCAAACTATTTTTGGTTTCTTTCTCAGCACATGAACATGCTTGGTCGTGATCTCCTCTGAGGTTTGAGGACATGTTTAAGTCATGTGGTTCATTTGTAGTTAAAGCTGGTCTTTGTTCTGGACTTTGACGTGGTGAAGGACTCGATGACAAACTCTGGGCGGGACTGGAGCGAGTCTCAGTTGGGTTTTACTGCAGGATGTGTGTCCATGGTGTGTGTCTGTGTGTGGGCATGTACACATGTATGCACAGAGATGGTCACTGGGAATGTGGAGTGTTCATGGAATTAAAGCAGCCCAGACTCCCAGGGTCGGGGCTCCTTTCGGGCCGCGTCACAGCAGCGCTGATCCCAAGAGCCTGGTGCTGAGGCCACCTCACAGTGGCACATAACTGCTGATTGAAATGGCCAGAAATGACCCCACATGCATCTCCATCCTGTCACCTCCCTGAGCCTTCCCCTTGTGCAGCCCAGCAGCAGATGGGGCTCACAGGAGCCAACACGAGCTTCCTGTAGGAACGGTGTCCATCCCACAGGGACAGGGCACTGCTGCCAGCAGTGGGAAGGTGGAACATGCACAGGTGGGAGCGTGGAGGAGCCTCAGCCCCAGTGAGGAGGGAGCAGAGTGTGCCAGCAGAGCCTGCCAGCAGGGTGGGGGACACCAGGCACTGCCAGGGCACTGCTGCTGCTTCACCTCTCAGCCCTTGGTCTGTGAGAGCTGGTGTCTAACCACGGGCGGCGATGGCCAGGAATTGTCTGTGCTGGCTTGTTTCTCTGTCTTGAAATTCGGGTCCAGCCTGTTTGTGGGCTTGGCTGATGCTCCTGAACCCCTTGAGCTGCACTTCAGCAGAGCGGTCCCCAGCCACAGCTCCGGGCTGGGCAGGGGCAGGCAGAGCTCAGCTCCCCACGCCGGCCTGGGAACGCAGCAGCTTCTGCAGAGTTGTGTTGTTTAAGTTTTGCCAGGATAAAGCAGCCCCAGGGAATCCCTGTATTTCCCCACTGGTGGGACCTTCAGGACCCCACTCGTATCTCAAAGAGCTGTGGGTGAAAGCTTTGCCCTCCCCAAACCTCTCAGCTCATCAGGATTGCATTTCTTCCCTGTTTTCTGCGTGCAGGGGACTTTGGACTGCATTTTTCCTGCTGTATGCAGCAGCAGTGGGAATATCTGTGTTGAGGTGATCACAGTTTTAAGGAGGTGGATGTGCAGGAGCTCTGGCAGTGACTGTGTTGGCAGACACAGCCCTTCCCTGGCTGAAACCTGGCAGGTTTCTGTGCGAAGCGGAGACGGGCGAAGCGTGGAGTCCTCCCTCTCCAGCAGGTTTTGATCAGAGCTGCTGATCTGGAGCCATCCTGGAGAGGACAACAGTGTCATAATCAGCTCTGCCAGCCTGGCTAACAGTGGAGTGGCAGGGCCATCCCCTGCTCCAGCCTTCCTGTCACACTCTGGCTGCTCCAGAGGTTTCCTCATCGCAGCTGATCCCGCTCCCAGCTCGGGGCACTGACTCAAACTGCAGTTTTGTAACCTTGGCCAGGAACCAGCAGCATCCAGAAATGGAGCAATACCAGAGGCAGCTGCGCTGGGATAATTGAGGGAAGGGTTTGTGGGAAAAACTGCTCCTGGAGAAACCACACAGGCAGAGTGGGTGCAGGGCACGGGCAGGGCTCGCCTCTGGTTCGGACTTTGTGTCTCCCGAGAGCTGTCCCAGGATTCTGAGTCATTCTGGTTGGGCAGAAATTGCCAAATATAATTCTGTTAACCAGCAGCACTTGGTATAATAGAAATTTGTGGAGTTGTCAGACTGTGAGCATTGACCTGCTGGGGCAGGAGAAGACACCGGCAGGTCACGGGTGTGGGATCGTGGTTTGGATTTAACCCTTGGCAGGGATGGGTTGGTGCAGTGAGTCACCACCAGGGAACCACGGAGATGTTGGATGTTCACAGAGCCCAGCGAGGTCGTGGGCATCATCCTGACCATGCAAAGCCACCTGCAGGCTGAGCTGCTCCTGTGTTGACTTCTGCAGATCCTGAGGAACACCAGGAAGGGGCATCTGTTCCACAAATGATTGAAATACCAATAGCTGCTGTACTTCAGGAATGTTACTTAATTCAGTTTAATTTAAGTAACTTAGGCTGTAATTTTTTATTAGAATGAGGGTGGGCAGGCCATGGCACAGGGTGCCCAGAGAAGCTGTGGCTGCCCCATCCCTGGGAGTGTCCAAGGCCAGGTTGGAGCCCCCTGGGACAGTGGGAGGTGTCCCTGCCCAGGGCAGGGGGTGGGAATTAGATGGTCTTTGAGGTCCCTTCCATCCCAGTTCTGGGATTCCATAATTCCACCTTAGTAAGTTTACTTGGCTGCTGGGTAAATGAAGGAGCAGCGAGCCTTGCCCAGGCCAGCTGTGAAGAAACACTGCTAAGGTGGAATATTCCACCCTGGTAAGGCAGAATAAATATTTGGGAAAGTGGAAGAAAGGAGGGTTACTGGGGACCAGGTAGTGATTTTGAGAACAGGAGAGGAGAAGCCGTGCAAAGAGATGAAGGAAGGTGTTTCATGTCTAAGAACTCCTGATAAGCAGCGACATCCCCCTTCAAAAGGCAGGAAGGAACAGATAACAAGTTCCCCGGGGTAAGGAAAGATGTGGAGTTGAAGGTGAGGACACCACGGAGCCGAGAGACCAGGCAAATGTGCTTTCTCATGGAAAACACTCCATTGTTTTGGGCACTGGCTGTAAGAATTGGCACCTTGCACTGCACTATCTCATTAATAGCTAATCTCTGTGATTACCCATTGTCAGGTGCTGAGGAAAACACCCGTGTTTGCTGTGCAGCCTTGCAGGGCTCCTGCTGCTCTTGGCCCCATGTCCTCTCCCTGGAAAACCATGGACTTTACTCCTCCGGAGCAGGGCTGGAGCACAGAGAACAATTGTTCCTTGTTCCCCAAAGTGCACGTCCTGCTCAGTTTGAGGGACTAATTGTGGGTCATGTTGGCCAAACAGGGGAAGGATAAACTGGTGGAGAGCAGGTGCTGAGAGTGACGTTGGTGGAAGAGCCTGAAGGTGTCCCTGCCCCTGGCAGGGGGAGGAATGTCATGAGGTTTAAGGACCCTTCCCACCCAGACAGTTTTGGGATTCTCTGGTTCTGCACGTTGAAAGACCTCAACTCTTGTTTTTCTCCCCTTGCTTCCCAGTGCTGGGGGCGTGCGTCACATTTTGGGTGTGAGATAATATTTTAAGGCAATTTTCAAAGATTTAAGACACCTGTTTTTCTGGGACAGAGTCCTTAAAAAGAGCCTGAGGTACTAACATGTTCATTTTTTTTTTTCACGTGGCTTGTTCCTATTCCAACCTTTTCAGACCAAACAAATGTGTTGGATCTGTGCAAATAACGTCTGGGGCTCTAATTGCACCGGGGGGTTACACGGGCAGGAGCCTCCAGCCAACTCCTTCCTTATTCTGGCATTTAGGGGAGGCTCCACAACCCTTTGTACTCCAAGCTGGTGGGGTCTGGGCAGGCTCTGATGCACAGGCCGTGGGCATGAGCTCATTTGTGGTGGCTTCAGATTGAATGGCAGGAGTTTGCTGGTCTGCAGGAGGGCAGGGATGGAGGGCTGGGACCAGCAGGGCCAGGGAAGGCTCTCAGTCCCCCTTGGAAATGCATCTGGAAGTGCTCTTCATTCTTCCCTGGGAGGGTGGGCAGGCCCTGGCACAGGGTGCCCAGAGAAGCTGTGGCTGCCCCATCCCTGGGAGTGTCCAAGGCCAGGCTGGAGCCGCTGGGACAGTGGGAGGTGTCCCTGCCCAGGGCAGGGGGTGGGATGGGATGAGCTGAGAGGTCCCTCCCAACCCAAACCATTCCAAGATCCTGTTCCATGATTCATTTGAGGACCTCAGTGGTGTTTGCATTTCCCTTGTCTCAGATATGGATGTTGGGGTGTTGCTCACTGGGCTCATGGGGCAGGAGGGGTGGGGATGAGGTTTAAATGTGCCTGGGCTCTGTAGGGTTTGTTAATGAGGAGTCTGCTCTCCTGTTGGACTTGGTGTGGTGGCAGCTGGCTGGGGCTGGAGTGGGCTCTGTCCATGTTCCCTGCCTGTCCCAGTTTGTCACTGGGAGCCTGGTCCTGGCTAATGGATGTGACTGGTCCCACGCTGCCTCCCAGACATCCTGAGCTTGCAGCCAGCCGTGCTCTCCTCCTCCCTCTGAGGGGCAGATGACCTCCCTTCCCCTCCATCCCTTGCCTTTTGAGGTCCTTCACAGAAGTGTTTGGTCTCAGTGTGTGGCTTTGGCTTGGTGTGCCCTGGGCAAGAGAAAAACCATTTCCAGCTGGTTCCTCAGCCCAGTAAGGGCAGAGGGGAGGGCTGTGGGTGGGTGCATGGCCAGGGCTGGCTCTGCAGAGCTCTGCCTTTCCCAGCCAGCCCTGCTCCTGGTCGTGCTCCCAAGGAGGATGCTCTGGGGGCTCTGACCCCCGTCTGCCACCTCTGGCAGTGTCCAGGAGGGCCCCAAGTTCAGAGCAGGGTGACTGGCCTGGGTGTTTTCTCTGCTTTTCCAGCTTTCTCCCAACTGGCAAAGTCCCACGTGTGATGCTCCGTGGGCTGGGACCACCATGGAACCAGCAGGAGCTGCCGTGCTCAGGCTGCTCCATCCCAGGGCAGGATCCCCGTCCTTCCCAAGGGACAGTGTGGGGGCAGGGGCTGTGTGTCCCTGCTGGGCTGGCCACTGGCCAGGGGTGAACAGCTCCTTTGTTTTCCTGGAGAAGGATTATATTCCGTCGAGCTCCCTGAGTCTCCCTCTCCTTGCTGTGCAGCGCCATGGAATCAGCTCCTTGGGGGAGCTCAGTTAATCCTTCATGAAACAGGAAGGGTGCTGCTGGTTGTCTCCTGTAGGGAGGTGAGCTGGGGAGAGAGGGCTCGGCTCATCCAGCCCCTGAATTAGGAGGGAGCGCAGCCAAATTGTCATTCTGCAGCCCTGGATTTGGAACTGCACTTCTCCTGGGGGCGGCTCTTCCAGCCGGGGCTCCGCACCTCCTCTCTGCCTGATAAACCGTGCTTCAAAATGAAACGGACTTATTAAACGTGCTTGAAAATGAAAGGAAGGCTGCGGCGTTGCCGGCAATTGTTGTGCAAATGTGATACTCCCTGCAAGCTGCTGAACAGGCCAGGGCTGTGTTTACCCGGGGAGGCAGCGCCTTTCCAAGTGTAATGAGTCAGCTCCGTGAACAGAAGGGGCGCAGGATTAATCTGGCATCCGTCTGGCCTTTTCTCAGTTAAACAGGTTTTGGAAGCTCCACGTGAATAGGTACCTACCCCTGGTACAAACAGCCACAAAGGTTTGGGAGTGGGCACGGTTTTTTCGGGAATAAATTGGCAGCGTGCGGGTCGTGGAGCCCTTTGAGGAGGGAGGTGCTGGTGGCAGCGTGGGGTTGGATTTTTGGCTGTAGAGGGGGTAGCAGAAGGTGCCCCAGTGCCAGCCCTGGTCCCAGCCCTGATCCCAGCCCTGGTCCCAGCCCTGGTCCCAGCCCTGGTCCCAGCCCTGATCCCAGCCCTGGTCCCAGCCCTGATCCCAGCCCTGATCCCAGCCTTGGTCCCAGCCCTGGTCCCAGCCCTGATCCCAGCCTTGGTCCCAGCCCTGGTCCCAGCCCTGGTCCCAGCCCTGATCCCAGCCCTGGTCCCAGCCCTGGTCCCAGCCCTGATCCCAGCCCTGGTCCCAGCCCTGGTCCCAGCCCTGATCCCAGCCCTGGTCCCAGCCCAGCTCCAGCTGCTCGTGTTTAATATCCGTTGTAAAGTGTAAATAAATTTCCGTTGCCCAGCACTTCATCTGAATTTCCACCTCTTAGATTTGCAGCGAATATCGAAGGGAATGTTGTCCTCTGCTCCTGCCTTCTCCCAGGCACATGATCCTCACTCCTTTACCTGCACTTTAATGAGCCCCAGTAGGTGAAACCGAGGGGAAATAATTCCTTAATTGTACCACTTGGCTACTGATGGCTGGCAGAGACGGTTCTTTACGGGCAGGCTGAGTTGTTAGACTGAATTTTCTGGGCTTCCCCTTTTTTTGCTTCCCAGCTGCAGCGAGGAGGAGAGTGGATCAGCCTGCTCCTGCCTTGGCCACTTCAGGTCCTTCCCTGCTCTCCCAGTGAGAAGGAAGGAGCCGGGAGCTCCTGCCTGGGGGGCCCTGCATGGACAGAAGGAGGTCTCAGTTCCCAAAGTTTCATTCCTAAAGATGGATAACTACTTTCTTTCAGCCCAGGCAGAGGATTAGCCGCCCTGGGAAGCACAGTCTCCTGCTGGAAACACCAGCACTGGGGCTGTCTGTGCCTGGTGCTTTGGTCTGGGAATTTGTGCTGTTACAGGGCTGGGCTGGGGCCTCTTAACCACCTTTTTTTAAAAAAAACCACCAAACAAAACCACCATAAATCAACCCAAAGGGCCCCAAAGCTTCTGAAACGTAAATGAAACATTTAAATTTGAAAGGGATTTCCAGGGAACTTCTAAAATACAAAGCCAGTGAAAACACCTCCAGCCTGTAACCCCATCCTGCCTTTGCCACAGGGGTGGGATCCAGCACCTGGGGAGGCAGTGCCAGGATTTCCAGGGATATGGTTTGAGGTCCCTGCTGCTTCATCCAGGCTTGGTGGGAGCCTTTGGGTCATGTTGTGTCCTGTGCTCTCCTTTCTCCTGTTTTCTCTCTCCTTTCTCCTGTTTTCTCTCTCCTTTCTTCTGTCTTCTCTCTCCTTTCACCTGTTTTCTCTCTCCTCTCTCCTATTTTCTCTCTTATTTTCTCTCTCCTGTTTTCTCTCTCCTGTTTTCTCTCTCCTCTCTCCCGTTTTCTCTCTCCTCTCTCCTGTTCCTCTCTCCTGTTCCTCTCTCCCCGCCCCCAGAATTCCCATCCCCTGATGGAGCACTGCATGACTTTGTTCCTGGACAATTTCCTGCAATTGTAGCTCTGCGGAGCCGCGGGTGTCAGACGTTAATGGGGGCGATGTCAGTCCTGGCAGGTGACAATTAGCTGGGGAAAGTTCCCAGCCGGGGCCTCTTTGTGTCAGTCCAGCCTCGGGCCCTGGAGCTGTTGCTGCTGGGGTTGCTGGGGGTCACTCCTCCCAGATATCCCGTTGCATGGATGCTTTCCAGCCTCTGATCTCGGGGAGAGGGGATATTTTGGTTCACCTAAAAGGGCCTTGGCTCCAACTGCTGTTGCTGATGCCCGTGACAGCTCGAGCCTCCCTGGATTTCAGATGTCATTTATCTTTCCAGCTCTGTAACCAGGCAACACCCTGGGGAGCAGGAGCACCTTGTACTCTCCAGGTTGGCTCACCTGGGCCAGGGGGTGGCTCTGGAGCTGGAGCTGGGATGTCACATGCTCTGACCCCTCGGTGCCTTCTGGTCTCCCAGTGGCAGCGTGTTCAAAAAGTGCCTTTTTAGGGAGGTTTTGCAGTTTGTGTTGGTCCTGTGAGTGCCTGGGAGTTCATGGTGGCAAACTGGGGGAGCAGGGCTGTGCCTGTGTCCTTGAGCTCGGGATGGAGCCACAGCTGCAGGGAGCTTTGTGCAGGCTTGGAGTGATGCTGTGGATGAAGAGCAGGAGGGGTGTTGCTCTTTATTGGCACATGATCCGTTCTGGGCTATTCCTTGCACATGAAACAAGCCATGATTGCAACTGCAGGTCCCAGCTTGCCTCTCTCAGGGTCAGGCTCTTCTTCCAGGCAGCACAGATAGGATGAGAGGCCACAGCCTCCAGCTGTACCAGGGGAGGGTCAGCTTGGACTCCAGGAGGAATTTCTTCCTGGAAAGGGCTGCCAAGGGAGGTTTGGAGTCCCCATCCCTGGAGGTGTCCAAGGAAGGACTGGATGTGGCACTGAGTGCTTTGGGCTGGGTGACAAGGTGGGGACTGGGAACAGGTTGGACTCAATGATGGTGGGGGCCTCCTCCATGACTTGTGTGTGATTCCATGTGTGGCTTCTTGCAGCACCTTTGTTCCTCGTTGGGAAGGTGGCCGGAGCCTGCTGTGGCTTTGCCCCCGTTTGGAGGTGCTCTGCCATCCTGGAGCAGCCATCCAGGGGTTGGGAGGGGGTTTATCCCTGTGGGAATTGCCTTGCCTTTCCTCCCCTTGCAGTGGAAAGATCCCTTGGAGGTGTCTGACCTTCCTTTTGCTCTCTCCCAACAGACGGTTGATGATGAGGCGATGGCAGCATAAATGAAGATCAAGTAAGGAAGGCAGAACGATGCCCAAGGGTGGGTGTTCTAAAACACCACAGTCAGAAGATTTCTCTCTCAGCAACGACATGGTGGAGAAACAAACGGGGAAAAAGGTTTGTGTTTGAGTCATTTTCCATCCTTTGGGAATGGTGCCTCTGGAGTCTGGTGTCTCCATGAAGGGTGGGAGGCTCTTATCCCAGGAATTACACTGGTGTGTTGGTGCTCTCTCAGCTGATGGGGTCCATGTTGTTTCTCTGTGGCTTCAGGCCTTCCTGGGAAGTGTTGTGCCCACCTGGACCTGACTCAGCTGAGCAGCAGGAGATGCTTTGGGAGATGCTCTTGTGCAGTGCTGTGCATTTTGAGGGGTTTCTGCACTGAGCTGTGGAAGGCCCAAGTGATGCAGGGATGGTCTAAGTGTGTGCTGGGCGAGGGAGGAGCTTCTCCTCCTCCTCTTCCTCCTCCTCCTCCGGGTGAAAATGCCATGTCCATGTCAGGCTTGGCTGCTCTTGCTTCCCCCAGCAGCGTGGGCTGATCAGGGCTCAGCCTGGGAGCGTTTGCTGCTTCTGGGGTTGATTTGAGGTGTTTGGGTTTTGGTGTGGCTTGAGGTGAAGCTACTGAAATGAAGTCTGGGTTGAAGGATAAGTAAGTTCACACTTCTGTTCATTCCCAGATTCTTGTTTTGCTCCGGGCATGAGCTCTGCCTCCTCCCATTCAGCTTTTCTCCCCCTCTCAGTATCAGTCATTTCCAGTCAATAGTTGTGCAGAAATCTGTGTGCAAATTTAAATAAACATGAAGACCTACATCTACCGAGTTCTGCTAAGGAAACAAACCCCAGCCACTTCCCTTTCATCTCCTTGCTCCAGTTTCTCAGCATTCCTCGAGGAGTTTCTGCCAGCCCTGGAAGCTGGAGCTGAGCATGGCAAGCCCCTGCAGTCCCCTCCTTGGTGATGGCAGCATCTCCTCATGTGACTGAGGTCATATTACTGACAAAATGAGGCAAATGCCAATAACCAATGGGAAAACCCCAGGCAGGATTTGGGTATGGAGTAACATCTGCCACCCTCCCCTTTCCGTGTCACTCTGCGCTGTGGGCACAGTGTGGGGCTTCCAGGAGGGGCCAAAATCTGGGATCAGGGGTGTTGGAGGGGGACCAGCTGCCCTGGAAGCTGCACGGGGAGGATGCCAGCATTAACCCTGGCAAACAAGGGTATGTAAATACAGGGTTGGTCTGTGCCGGGTAAGCAGCTTAATGCCGGCGCAGGTGCTTGGGGAGGGAGAGGATCAGTTGGAATATGAATCAGCTCCCATTTTCTTTCATGCACTGCCGGCAGCTTAAGGGCCGCGTGTTATTTACAGAGCAGGTTTGGCGAGCGGGGAGCCCGAGTCGCCTCCCGCTGGCTGCAGAACTAGGACACGATTTCCTGCCTGCCATCCAGGGGAGCTTTCTGCTCACTTCACCCGGCCCTTGTTAGCGCAGGAGACGCTCGGAGGCTCCCTGGTGTTCGGGCACTGAGCTGAGGTCCAGCCCTAGTGGCCCCAGGGTCTGGGTCGCCCTGTCTGTGGTTGGTTCTGCAGCTGAGCTGGAGCAGTGACTCAGGGGAAAAGCACTTTGACCTCCTCCTTGCAGCCACTGTGGGACCTGGCTGTCAGCAGCCCCTGCCTTTCATTTGTCTTGCCTTTGTCAACACCTTCCAAGGGCCAGGCTGGGACTTGGCCCACGAGGCTGGGCAGGGGGGGCAGAGCCCGAGTGGTGCCACCCATGGGCACGGGGAGAGCAAAGCAGTGCCCCTGAGGTGTTCTCCCTTTAATGTGGCCTTAAGAACAGCATTTGGGTTAGCATTAAACAGGCTTTACCTGCCCGGGCTCTGCAGCTCTGGCTGTGGGAATGGGGCTGGATGTTCAGGGGTCCTGGTGCTGCAATGGGCTGAGGGCCACAGGGACAAGGGGAATGGCCTTGAGCTGAAAGAGGGCAGGGTTAGATGAGATTTGGGAAAGAAATTCCTCCCTGTGAGGGTGGGCAGGCCCTGGCACAGGGTGCCCAGAGAAGCTGTGGCTGCCCCATCCCTGGGAGTGTCCAGGGCCAGGTTGGAGCCACCTGGGACAGTGGGAGGTGTCCCTGCCCATGGAATGAGATGAGCTTTCATGTCCCTTCCAACCCCAGCCACTGTGAGATTCTGCACTCAGCAAGTTCTGAACACAAGTTCCAGGCTTGAACAGGCAGCAGCCCAGCTCTGAGGGGAGCTGCCCTTTTCCAGAGGGCTCCTGCTTTGAGGAATAGGATGTGAGCTGCTGCCTTTCAGCTCTAGAGCTCATCACAGGGGAGGAACTCCTGTCTCTCTGCTCCAGGCCCCCTCCACAGGAGGGACTTGGGAAGCAGTGGGATGCAGCCACGAGGGTGAAGTGGTTTGCAGCCCGTGTCTGATGGCTGGAGCTGTTTCTCCCAGGGTTAGTGGAGCCCTTATAAGGCTGCACTGGCAGCCCCGGGGCTCCTCCTGCTGAGCTCAGGCTCAAGAGTTCTGTAAAAATCCGCAGGCCATATATGAATAATTCTCCTTTCTGGTCTGGATCCACAGATCCCCATAGCAGAGGCAGATTACTCATGGCTTGGGCTGAGCAGAGCACGGCAGCAAGAGTCAGATCAGTTGTGGGAACCATTTCCTGATGTGCCTGGGACTGGCTGGGTGGTTACACTGTGTGCTCGGCGCCTGCCACACAGCATTTGCCTCTTGGTGGGGAAATGCTCCTCTTGCAAAGCCCAAATTGCATTTTTTGCTGCAGTGGTTGAGCTGAACACCAAGCAGAACAGCACTTACTACTTGTTTGTAGGAGCTGACAGAGGTTAAAAAAAAATTGAGGTTTTTTTCTCCTTCCTGTTCTGCTCATTTCGGAGTAGGGAACAGAGTCCTTATTTTTTTGTTTTTTCTTGAAATCTCCTGGGGTGTCAGGGCTTTCCAGCACTGTTCAAATGAATGCTGGGCTGTGTGTCCACCAGAGTCACCTTCTGGCCCATGAAACCTGCAGAAGCATCTGAGTGACTTAGATACTGAAGAGACAAGGTTTGGGTGAAGAAAATCATCCCATGGTCATCACAGGGTCATATTTCATACAAACCTTGGTGCCTGAGCCTCACAGGAGCAGGACCAGTCACTCCATACTGGTAACACCACAAATTCAGACTGTTTGACACTTTGTGTGTGTGTGTTGGAATCTGGTTTTGGAAAAGGACCCAGATTTAGGGGATAGTTTGGTTTCCACCACATTCAGTTGCTTTCTGGGTAAAACTGTGTCCATTCTTTATGTGTAGCACAGGGTGAAAACCTTCTGCACCTTCTCCCCCCTGCCTGGCAGAGAGACCTGCTCAGGAAATGACCCACTAGGGCAGGGAAAGCCCCACTCCTGCAGCATTTGCTTTTGCAGTGTGGGTTGTTTTGCCCACAGCAGGACTTTGACGCGGGGCATCGCCCAGGGCACAGGCCTTGGAGCCCTCTGTGCTTCTCCTCCCAGGCTGCCTGTGCTGGTTTTGTTTGTTGCTGCCTAATTTCTACTGACATCACAACCTGAACTGCTTTCAGCTCGTTTTGGAGAACAAAGGGCCTTGGGGATTTCCATGGCTGGCAGTGCAAGTCTCTGCAGAAGCACTGGGATGCAAGTCAGGCTCTGTGGGAGTGAGGTGATGGGGCTGCAAAGACAGATTCCTTTGCAGGGGTTTGTAAATCATAGAGTCCCAGGTTGGTTTGGGTTGGAAGGGACCTCAAAGCTCATCCCATCCCCTGCAGGGAACACCTTCCACTGGACCACGTTGCTGAGAGCCACATCTAAATGTCTGTCTTGCACAATTCTGCATCCAAAACATCCACAGGATTGTTTTTGCTCAGAGAGTTGGTTTTTGGGCAGTTTGTATGTCAGAAGTGCCCTGAGCAGGTTGATGTGAGGGTCTGACATGCTGATGAGAGAAGCCCTTCCATCCCCAGGCTGCAGCACCTCACACTGGGAGGCTGCTGGGGTGGGTTTGTGCCCCAAACCTCTGTCGAGAGCAGCTTGTGATCTTTGAACTGTAGCTCAGGGTGAGTTCAGTTACTCATCTAGTAAATCTGACTAAGAACACAATGTGTCAGGAGGGGATTTTTTCTGGACTCATGGTTGCCCTGTCCCCTTTGCCAAAGCAGCTTTTAGTAACACCTACAAAGGGGAACTTGCTGCTGCTGCTGAGCTGTTCCCCATCCCCACAACTCCTGTCCCGGCCTTGGAGAGCCCCAGCTCTCACACACAGGTGTTCATACAAGTTTCTCTTCAGTCTCAGGGGCAGGTTGGACAGGGCTCTGAGCAAACTGGTTTAGTGGAAGGTGTCCCTGTGGCAAAGGAGTTGGGATGAGATGAGCTTTGAGGTCCCTTCCAACCCAAACCATTCCAGGATTCTGTGATCCTAGTTTGGATTTGTTCCATTTGTGAAACCTGATGCCAATGAGTCTGAGCTTACTTTAAACATGAGAAGGCCTAAAAGGGAAACCAGGTTTTACTGGAGTAGAGGACCACATTCTTCATTACAAAATTGTAAATCATTAGGGAAGTAAAGCTTGAAAAGAAGAAAACTTTCAGGAATAGGACTCTCCAGCTGCCTTGATGTTCCACCCACTGCTGCAGGCGTCCCCAGCAGGTCACTGCTTTCCAGGGGGGAGCAGAGTCTGGATCTTCCTTGCTCCAATTAGTAGGAAAGGTTATCGTTGTGCTACTGTACAAATTAATCTTCAAAGCAGTGCCAGGGCTGCCGCCGCTGCCTTCGCTCCGTGGTATTTAATTGTGCTGAGCTGACTGGATCAGCAGCTCCCAGCCCTGGGGTGGATGCAAAGCAAGGGCTGCCCGAGCCTGCCCGGGGTTCACACGGGCAGACCCACTGCCAGCTCCTCACTGGGCTCACCCTCCTGTCTGGGAAGGCTTTTTCCCTAATTTCTCTGCTCTGTCCCTCGTCCAACATGGAGTTTTTAACAGCATGGCAATAACCGTGGCTTTAAACTGACAGAGGGCAGGGTTTGGTGGGGTGTTGGGAATAAATTCTTCCCAGGGTGCCCAGAGTTGCTGTGGTTGCCCCATGCCTGGGAGTGTTTAAGGCCAGGCTGGGCTTGGAGCAGCCTGGGCTGGTGGAAGATGTCCCTGCCCGTGGCAAGGAGTGGATTTGGATGATCCTTAAGATCCCTTCCAGCACAAACCATTCCACCATCCTAGGAATTTAACTTTTTAGAATAAGCTGCATTTTTAACTGTCCTGCCCGTTTTCTCACTCCTGAGTGAGCAGAGATCCTGGACAGCATTAATCCAGCAGAAAACTTGCCTGCACGTCTCAGAGCATCGTCCAGCTGCTCCCCGAGCTCTGACAGCCTTGGTGCCATGACCGACTGACAGAGCAGAGACCTCACAGACTCTTGTCTTTGGTGCTCAGAGATGCCTTTTATCCAAGCAGATAAAAGGAAAAGTTCAGGATGTAGATGGCCAGTGTGGGAAAAGGTGCATTATTTATTTGGTGGCTTTTTTTCATGTCACATAGACATTTTATTTTATTCCTTTGATAACAGGATCACAGAATTGGGACAGACCAAGGTACCTGCTCACAACATGACATTCCCGGGAGGTGGTGGGAGCTGCTCAGAGCAGCAGCTGGCAGGAGAAGTGGCATCATTTGTTATTCCAAACTATTTTAGTTCACCTCAGAGAAAGCAGGACAAAAGCATTTCGATCTGGAGGGTTTGGAGGAAATGCTGGAGTGTTTATTTTGGCTGTGGGGACTCGGCCCCGGTGCTCGGCGGCTGCTCTGGAGCAGGGCTGCCCTTCCCGGGGCTCCCAACGTGCCTTGGCTGCCTCCCACCACTCGGCCCTGTCAGGCAGGTTTGTTTCTCTTGCTTTACCAAAAAAGGGATTCCCCAGCCCATTTCCTCCATCCTCACTGGAGCGGTGAGAGGAGCCACAGGGCAGCCACGCTGGGAGCTGAGCCCTGGGGTGCAGTCAGGGCTTTCTCTTCCATCTGGGGGTGCAGTGTGTCCAGGATTTGGGGTTTTTTTCCATCTGGGGGTGCAGTGTGTCCAAGGTTTTTGGTTTTCTTCCATCTGGGGGTGCAGCCTGTTCTCCAGACAGAGGCTTAGGAAGAGGAAGGAGCTACCCAGGCAGTGACAGCACAGTCCTGTGACTGCTGCCGCCGGGGCCACCTGGCAGGGACAGGCAGGGACTGAAACTCTCTAAACAAGGGAAAGCTCTTGGGTTGGAGCGCTGAGCTCCCAGCCACGGTCTGGAGTGGTTGAATGCATTGAGGTTTTTGTGTTTAATCTGTCTCTAAAGCACAGGGGCTGGGTTTTGCTGGGTTATTGAAATCAGATCTGTCACAAAGCCGCTTGTGCTGCCCTTGTTGTTGGAGCAGAGGCACAGTGGTCAGTCCAGAAGTGCTTGCTTAAAATAATACTGTTCCTCACTTACAAAAACACAAGGGCATGACCTCGGGCTGTGTATTCCCAGCACACTGAACTCCTGGAGTTGGAGTTGTGAGCCAGCCCTCCCTGCTCATGTGAAAAATCTCACCCTTCTCAATACTTGGTAAATCTATCTTGCTTGGGATGTTCCTTCAAAATCTCTCCCTGCTTCCAAGCAGTTCCCAGCATTTCTGCTTTACACTAAAATCCAAGCCAACCTGAATGAGCAACACTGGTACAAAAATAGGTTGTTCTTGTCGTGTGGTTGCATTAAGAAATTCTCAGGTTCCTTCATCCCAGCCTACCTTCCCTCCGTGCTCACAGCTGGGCACATCCCTGGCCTCACACGAGGTGTTGGCTCCGTTTCTCACATGGATTGGTTGGAATCTGTCCCCACACAGCAGCTTTGGTTGGCTTCACTCTCCCCTGGTGGTGTTAGAGCTTTCTGACTCCATTGGCAAAGCCCCATACTGGAAACACAGGGGAGAAAGGCAAGAGGTGCTGCATGAGGCTGGATTTGGGGGGGTCAGATGAGCACAGTCTGGGGAAGACAGTTGTTAATCTGATCTCTTCTCTTCCCAGGATAAAGATAAAGTTTCTCTAACCAAGACTCCAAAGTTGGACCGGAGCGATGGCGGCAAAGAGGTGAAAGAGCGAGCGACCAAACGCAAGTTGCCTTTCACTGTGGGAGCAAATGGAGATCAAAAAGACTCGGATACAGGTACAGAAATGCCAGAGCCCACCCTCCAAACACCAGTGCTGGGGCTGACAGGGGGCACACGGGGTCCACAGGTTGTGTTTGGGTTGTACAGGCAGTGTATGCGTGGAAATGTAACTGGAGGAAGAGGCGTGTGGGCAAGGGGTTGGATGAGAGCTGTGGTCCTCATGTGCACCTCTGCAGCTGAGTGGGTTGAAGCCCTTAATGTTCTTAGTGATGTTTTTAGGTGGACCAAGCAATGGCTGTGAGAGGAGAAACCCTTCCTTCAGCTGTTGTCTGTTCTCATTTTAGCTCTCCCAGTTCAGGAACTGTAGCTGGGGCATCCCGTGGATCTGGGCCTGCTTGTGAGAATTTGGAAAATAAGGGGATAAAGCTGAGTATTCCTAAAAAGAGGAGCAGCAAGGAAAATCTGGTCAGGCAGGTCAGTCTCATGGCTGGTACATACGGCTTCTGCCCACTGTGGCCCCACTCAGATGTTGAAGGCTGTTGGATTTATGAGGAGTTGGGAAGAGCTGTCCCAAAACAGAGAAAAAAGTGTTGTTTGGTTGTAAGGGGCTGGGCTGTGGATTTCTGGGCAGAGGTTTGTGTGCGTCGTTCCTGTACAGTCCTAGGAAATCTGCTTTTGGAAATAGTTCTGGTCAGGTAAAATGGTTGTGCAAAGAGATGAAATGGAGTAAAAGTTGGAAAGGTGCTTAAAAATAGTACAAAGGCTGTGTTTGGTGTTGCTCTCCAGTGAGTGTGGGAGGTGATCTGACATGGGATCTGTCTCCCCCGGATCAGGAGTCGGGAGGGCAGGTCAGGAGTACCACTGGTGAGGGCTGTTCCACAGGGGAGGACTCACTGTGACATGTCCTGGTGCTTCCATGGCTTTGTGTTGCTGAACTCCCTGTCTGGAGAGGAAGGTTCCAAACTGTCTTACTTAATTCTGTTAAACGTGGTGGATGAAGTTTTGAGTTGCTGTGGTGTCGCCTCTGGGGAGGGGTGGCTGGGATGAGGCAAAGCTGCTTAACCAGAGCCAGAGCTCCTGCTTTTTGTCCAGGGTGTTTCTGCCACGTTCAATACTTGGTTGGGAATTGGAGGCCAAACTGGCTGCAGGGCTGTCTGACCCTCGTGACAGCTGGGACATCACGGCTCCTCCAGCTCGCTCACTGCAGCCCCCAGCAGCAGGGAGCTGCTTTTCCAAAGGGTCTGGCCTCTCTCTCTCCGGCTGCAGAGATGTTGGAAATGTTTCTACTGGCAGCAGTGAGAAGGAAACCAAATGAAAAATAGCAGAGGGCTGCTGGGGAGAGGCTGTGGCTGCTGGGGAGGAGCAGCAGCCCATGAGACCCTCCCCCCCTCCTGCTCCTGTGTTACCCCTCTGCTTTCTGCAGCTGTGGCTCTTATCTCCGGACACATCTTCCTCTTCCTCTCCAGAGCTCTTCCCCTTCCTCTGCAGAGCTCATCCTTCCTGGGGAAGCAGAGGGGCAGCAGTGGCCCAGCTCCCTCAGGAGACCTGCAGTGGGTCATGGCACTCACAGAGCCACAGAGACAAACTGGGCTCTCACAAACCCTGGGAAGGTGCAGGGAAGGTGTAGGAGACTCTGACCTGTTTGGTGGGGACTGGAGAGGAAGTGACTCAGCTGCTGAGTTGGAGATACCAGCAGGGAGCTGCAGATCAACGTGCAGTGTCAGACTGATGCTTAGCAGGAGCCTGTTCCTCTTCCCTGAGATCATTTACTCCACGAATCAGATGCTGGAGATGAGAAGAGACTTAGTGGAGATAGGAAAAAGACTTGCTGGCACCCTGCTCTCCTCTTGCACCATCCCACTGTGACTGTGGGGTGTTTCAAGCCCATCTGTTCCTTGTCCTGGCTCGAGGCAGAGGCAGGTGGGGACGTGTTTGGGACTGCACAGACATTGCACATTCTGGTGAGGGTGGAGGGGTCCCCCCAAGCCTGTGCTGGTGCCACAAGTGTCCCTTGGCTGAGGACACAGCTGAGGAGTGTGTGGTGTGCAGGACAGGCTGTTATCTGGATCCAAGGTGCTGCTGGGTGCCCATCCAGCATTCCAAGAGCAGGGAGAGGCTGCTGCTGCTTGTTCTGCTCCTCAGCTTTGCTCCCAGCCCTCGGAGAAGTGGGATTGCACCATCTCTCTGGCTGACCCCGGGTGGTTTATGTAACATGGTCGTGCTTCCTGGGCCTGCTCTGTGTGTGTGTGAGAGGGGTGTGTGGGGATATTCCACAGCCACGTGGAATTCAGCTGGAAGGACGTGGGAGCTGGGAGCTAACGCAGCTCTCTCTTTGCCTCTAGTGGGATATTTTTTCCCCTCTAAATGTTTGAACAATAGCATGGATCTTCATCCTGATGTGTGGCAGTGACTCATTTTCCTTAGCGTGGTGGATGTTGCTGTTTTCACAGACAGCTCTGGCTCAGCCCTGATGTGGGTGCTCCATATGTGGGGTGAGAAACATGGGAGGTGGGTTTGTCTCCCGTGGAAGGGCAGCAAAACCCGCCCTGGCCAGATGTTGAACAGCAGCTGGTGCTCCAGGGTGGTGTGGGCTTAGGTGGAATATTGAAGAGGAATCCTTCCCTGTGAGGGTGGGGAGGCCCTGGCACAGGATGCCCAGAGAAGCTGTGGCTGCCCCATCCCTGGGAGTGTCCAAGGCCAGGTTGGACGGGGCTTGGAGTAACCTGGTCTAGTAAAAGGTGTTCCTGCCCATGGCAGAGCAGTGGAAGTTGATCACCTTTAAGGTCCCTTCCCTGCCAAACCATTCCATGATTCTGTGGATCCCAGAGGTGCTGCTGGTCAGCACAGCACTGCTCTAAGGGTATGGTTTGGGTATGAGTGGTTCAATACTAAATCTTTTAAAATAATCTCCTTCCAAATGATTTCTAGAGCAACAATTCTGGCTCTCAGTTAACTAAATAAACTGTCTTTAGGACAAAAAAAATGCCATCGAGCTTTGAGGCTCCAGACTGTGCGTGTTACAGCTCCAGCACTGTGGGAGCAGCATCTCTGTGCCTCACATTTCTCCTTCCTTCTCCTTCCCTCCTGCAGCATCTCCCCACATCCACAGGTGCTGCTGGGAGCCTACGTGCTGCCTGGCAGCCACCAAACGAGTACAGCCAGCTCTTCTCCCAGCAATTCCAGCAGCTCCTCGGCCCTGTGCCGTGCCGGGGGTGGGAAGAGGGGGGTCAGGCTTGAAAAAAAAAAAGGAGTATTTGGTAATTGTGATATTAGAAACATGCAGAGAGGGACCAGCAGGGAGAGGGGACAGTCCTGCTGGGAAGGCACCTGCGGGAAGGTGGAGGGAGAGGTGGGCAGGGGCGGCTGGCACAGCGGTGCCGGCGCTGAGCCACGGCTGAGTCACGGGCTGACTCAATGGCACCAGACTGCCGGCGTGGGGCCGGCGCTCCCCACCTCCCCCGGCCTCCCCAGGGCATGGATTCGCACCAACAGGTCCCCTAATGCAGAGTGGGACAGGTAATGCTGCTCCGGGAGCAGCTGGGAGATGCACGGAGTGCAGAATGCCTTATTCCCACTCCTCCTGCGGGTGGCTTCCTTGGCTGGATGTCCTGCTGTCACTTGAGTGCCTTGGCTCGAGGTGCAGCTGTGGTTTCCAGGCCTTTAGTCATCAGCAGGGAGAGTTGGGGCACAGTACAAATCTCTGAGTACACTGAGTTAATTTTGGCCTCCAACAGCTCTCCTTGGGAGCTGGGAAGGTCTGAGCAAGGCTAGATCAAAGCTGGTGGTTTGCAGCAGTGCTGGGGGTCCAGCTCTCCCTCCCTGTGTGTCCAGCTCCCTCCTTATGTGTCCAGCTTGTTCCTCCTATGTCCAGCTCCCTGCCTGGGTGCTTTGGGTAAAGAAGGGAGAGACAAACCCCCCCCCAGCCTTCTGAGCTGCTCTGTCCACACTGACCTTCCCTGGCTCCCAAGGCTGAGCCCGGGGGCTTGTGGCCGAGAAGGTGCCGGGTGAACGGGGGCCAGTGTGAGTATGGTTGGCAGGAGCTGGCCTTGGAACTTCAAACTCCTCTCTAATCCCCCGAGGTTGTTATGTGACGCTAATTAGTAGGTTAGAAAATGCTTGATGAATCAGCTGACCCAAACCATCCTCTCTCAGAGCCGGCTGCTGCCTAATGCCCGTGAGTGTTTGGGAACAGGCTCGTTAGTCCTAAGTTGGGAAGGCTGGCAAAGGAATCCGTGAGAAGCAAATTGCTGGCTTATTAAAAAAGGCATCTGCATCCCAAAGTGTTATTTGTGCTGCTCTCTGTGCTGGCTGTGCTCCGGTGTTTGCAGCTGGGGGCTCCGAGGGGCTGCGCTGCATCGGGGCTTTCTTGGCTTGTGTAATTTCAATCCTTTAACTAAAATAGTCAAGGAACTGTTCTCACCTAGCAACAGGGAGAGAGTGAATGTCAGAGCTTCTCCCTTCCTAGCTGGGCTCCATAATGCCGGTACAGTGTGGAGAGCCTGGCACACACCAGCCTTCAGATCACCCTGAGAAACTCCCCGTGTGCAGCAGCCATCTGGGAAGGGCTGCGTGGAAAACCAGGTCGTTTTATGATGGGAGCTGCCATAAATCTCCCTCCTCCCCCCTCATCACCTCCTTAACATGCAGAGGGAGAGGTTGCAGTGTGCTGTGTCTCTGTGAACCAAAAATCTATCAATGATGGCTTTTTCCTTAATACAAGAGCTTTTATCAGCGCTGTCTGCAGAGTGTCCTGGCCCTGGCTCCGGGAGGGGAGGGCTGGCCAGAGCCTTCCTCCCCCGGCCTCCCTCCTCCAGCCCTTTCTATTTCGTGGGAAATGAACAGTCTGAACCTGAAAATTGGTCTCAGAATTATGTATGTTTAACACAGAGGTTGTTGTTTCTGATGAAGCCTCTGGGCTCCTCTCGCAGCATTTTGGGAGCCAGTGGCCACTCCAGGGAGGAGCTGCTTTTACCCACTGGGGCACAACTGAGGGGTCTGGCCTAAAAGCATAGGGAGAGTGCCTGGATTTGGATCACAGGCTGCCACACAACATTAAACCTCTCTAGCTGAATTGTGTTTTAAAACACTGCAGCTGGGGGAGGGGCAGGGCCTATGGGATCCTCATCCCTGAGGAGTGGGGCTGGGGACAGTGGCCTGATGTGGTTATAAAGGGGCTTGTTCCTCCCACTGGCACCTCTTGTCTGCTCCTGCCTCAAAGCCAAACTCTGGACCTCCATTCTTCAGGTTAGGAACCAGCTCCCCACTGCATGAGAGCAGCTCAGGATGCTTTCCTTAGTCTTCTGCCAAGGCAGATCCTTGTTGCCTTCCTTGGTTTCCTTTTTGGCACCTGGTCGATAAGCCAGATCACCTCCTTATCCTGCCCCCTGGTCTGTCAGCATGTCCATGACCTCTTGGTGCCAAGGTGCCTCCCCCAGCACTGGCCCTGGGGTGCAGCCCCCCAGCCCAGGCCGTGTTCCTCTGCATTCCAGCCATCTCCATGCAGCCCTGCTCACCCCCTTTGCTGAACTCTGGGTGTTCTGGCCTGGCCTGCTGCCCTCTCTTGTTTATCCACCTGTGCCATGGTACTGCTTCCCATTCCATGCCTCTGCTGACGGGCTCTCTGCCACCTCCAGCCTTCCCCTCAGCACCCCCGGCCTGGCTGTCCTGCAGTTCTGGAGTTCCCCGGAGCCTCGGGATGTGGTGGGACCGTGCTGCCACCAACCTTTCGACTCCTGAGTCACTGGCCCATGTTGCAGGTGCCCTGGGAGCACATCCTCAGGCCGTGGTGCCAGGCCAGACCTGCTCTTCCCTGCCGTGAGCCGACATGCTCCGAAACGTTTTATGCCCTGCAAGTTCTGCAGCAGGAATGAGTCACTCTTACGCAGGCTGGGCCGGGCTGGGGGGAGCAGAGCCTGCGTGGTCTCGGGGGTGCAGTGCAGTCTCTGTTGCTGTCTGTGCTGCTCTAATTTATTCTTATTGATCTCCTGCTTGTGTGCTCGCCTGGCACAGAAACTGTCGAAGAGCCCTGTTTGCCGGTGAGAGCCGGCGCGCTGCCTCCGTGCCGTGCCGAGAGGTTCAGCCTGAGCTGCTGCTTTGGCAATGGTATTTTTCCTCAGGGTTCCACCTTCCATGCGTGTGTTGTCATGTCAGAGCAGTGGAAACAGATGGTTTTTGCATTACAGAGTTCTCAGCGTGTGCAGGGAGCGAGGAGCCGTGCGGCTCTGACATCCCCACGACCTGCCAGCAACCCACAGCACGGGCTTGAGAAACCCCAGGGATATCTCCCCTCACCACCCTGTTCTCCTTCCTTCCCTCTCTCTCTCCATCTTTGTAAGGGCCAGGTTACAGCCTCTGCACGCAGAGCCAGCCCAGCAGCACTGAACCCTTCTCAGCCTTCCCTGGGACCCCACGGAGCTGCCAACGTGCCTCCAGCAGCCCTGGCTTTGTGCTCCCCTTTGCAGCACTGCCCAGAGTCTCGTTTGAGCACGAGAACCACCCGCAGGCAAACGCTCAAAACCCTTTGTCCTGGGAAGCTGCTCCCGTTCTGCTTTTTGCAGCCTCTGGGGCTCCGTGTGATGAGAGGCAGGAGCAGTTCAGCAGCTCCGCTCGCATCCTGCGTTCCCCTTTAAGCCCGCGCACGCGGTTCCTGCTGGCGTCAGCGGGAGGGAAGAGCCGAGCAGGATCCCCGAATTAAACCAGGGCTCAGGCTGTGCTCGGGAGGTTTGCAGAAGGGCTGAAGCAGCAAACGAGCTGCTTTAAAAATAGCTGCATGGAGGTGTGGCTCATCCCGGGCTCACGGAGCATCCGTGGGCTGCCATGGTCTTCCTCCCACCGAGATCCGTGTGCACGGTCCAGCCACAGCCGCTGCCCGTGGGCACGGGGGGCTCCCTGCCTGCTCACCCCCTCGTCCTTCAGGGTTTGGGTGGGAAATAGGCTTTATTTCTGTCTGCTGAGGCATTTACCCACTGTGAGTCTCTCCATTTGCTTCATGTTGCTGCAAGATGTTCCAGAAGAGTGTTCAATTAGAGGAGGAGGATCAGCCCGCGGGAGCCGGCGGCACGCAGAGCCGGCGAGTGGAGGTCTTTGTACAGGGGCACCTTTAGGTCTGCTGGAAATCTGATTCTGAGTAAATCCTGGGATAAAACAAGACCCATGTGCAGCTCTGTGAGCCTGCAGCCAGCCAGGGCTGAGGGAGCCAGGCCAAGGACTGGGCAGGACCCTGATCCTGCTGCGGATGAGGATGGGAAGTGGATGCTTGGAGCATCTCTGTCTCCCACTTACGGATCTTGTTTATCTTGCCTGAGCCTTGTACCACACAGGGAGCCAGGGGCTTCCATGCTGCCCTCACTGGGAGCCATAGAATCCCAGAATCCTGGAATGGTTTGGGTTGGAAGGGACCTTAAAGCTCATCTTGTCCCACTCCCTGCCATGGGCAGGGACACTTCCCAGCAGACCAGGTGTGATGACCCACATTTAAGAGTGTCCACGTTCTTCCAGCTCCATTCAACCTGGCCTTGAACCCTTCCCACTGGGAAGCACGAGCTGAGTCCTCGGCTGCCTCCACCAGCCCTCGCTGCCTCACCACCGCGAGCAGAACACGGCAGTCGCTTTCCAATTTATTTTTATCTTGTTGATCACATGCTTCTTAATGTTAAATGTTCTGTGGAGGAGGAAATTTCTGCAACTGCAGGATGAATAGGAGTTTAGGGGGTTTCGGTTGAACTCGATAATCAATTTTTGCGAATCCCAGGCTCGTGCTGACAACCTGCATCAGCCAAGGGATATTAATGAAAATGTTCCCATTCTAATTGTGGAAGGAATTGTGCTCCCAGCCCTCTGCCATGTACAGCTCTGGGAATCATGTACTTGAGGGGCACTGCCTGGTGGCACTGGCCAAGGCGTGACCCCTCGAGCATCTCCAATGCCTTGGCTTTGGGGGATGGCTGGAGGTGGCCAAGGCTGGGGAGAAGTCAGGCCTGACTGACCAGGGTTTGAGCAGCTTGGAGCAGCAGCTCTGAGCCTTAGGAGGAGCAGGGAGGTGCTGCACACACAGGTCAGGTGTCCCTGTGCTCAGGGGGAGGGTGCCTGGCAGGACACACCATGCAGGAACATGGCTCCTGCAATCATCCAAGTGAGGTTGTTCTCTTCCCGTAAGCACACTGGCTTTAATTTTATTTTAAGCCATTAAAAAGCTGCTCACTTTCCTGTGATCTGATTTCATCTTCCAGCTCTGTTACAGCTGCCAGGGTGACCAAAATGTGGATTCAAAGGAGTAGACCAGGATTCTCCTTCAGTGTAGACATGTTTGCAGGGCTTGTATTTCATAGAATCATGGAATGGTTTGGGCTGGACCTTGAAAGCCCATCTGGTTCCAACCTCCTGCCACGGGCAGGGACACCTTCCACTATCCCAGGTTGCTCCATGCCCTGTCTAATCTGTCCTTGGACACTTCCAGGAATGGGACAGCCACACCTTCTCTGAGCAGTGAGAAGAGGGGTTTGAAGAGGGCTGGTTGTGATCTCTGGTTGAGATGTTGCCTGGAACAGTTGTTATTTCTTAAATGTACAAAATCCCAGGAGCAGGGGTCAGTGGAAGTCACCTGCTCCAGGTGAGACCTGAGCAGCAGGGATGGCACCTCTGCACGTGGTTGTAGGGAGAAGCTGCCTGTGCCTCAGGAGCAGCACTGTGGGAGCTGGAGTGGCAGGAACAGAGCTGGAGCAGTGCAGACATTCCCACACACTGCTGCCCTCGTCTGCCAGAGCCTTTTACTCTGCTGCACTTTGGTGGATGAAGGAGGAAACCCGTGCTGTGGTGCAGAGTCTGGTGGCCAAGTGTGACCCCGTCCTTTGGTGGTTCCCCCTGACCCACTGGACTTTGCACAACGGGCTCCATCCCAGTGGCCTCGTGCCCATGACCCACATTGAGTCTGGCAAATGGCACGTGGGGCTGGGTGAGCAGAGCTGGAGCTGCTGGATTGTTATTTTTTATTCTATCGAGGGTAGGGGAGGCCCTGGCACAGGATGCCCAGAGAAGCTGTGGCTGCCCCATCCCTGGGAGTGTCCAAGGCCAGGTTGGAGCCCCCTGGGACAGTGGGAGGTGTCCCTGCCCATGGCAGGGGGTTGGAACCAGATGGGCCTTACTGTCTCTTCCAACCCAACCATTCCATTGATCTGTGACTCTGGGGTAGCTGTGGCTCTGTGAAACCACTGGATATCGTGCAGCAGGATTTGACAAATCCTGGCTTTAGAAGCAGCTGCTTCTCAGCTCCTCAGCAGGGGCTGCCCTCACGGCTGGATGGAGTGTCTGGCTGGGATTTGGGGATGACAAGCCAGGCACTTCTTCTGGGGTTTCTTGCTCCCCTCGTCTCCTGTTTATTTGGGATTTTTTTTAGAGGGTTGCAGAAGACTTGGTGGCAGGTGGATGCTCTGTCCCAGGTAGGAGCAGCCACTCTGGGTGGAGAGGACCAGCCTGGTGCTCCCCACACCCACTTGGCTGCAGACTCCTTAGTTGGATGATGATGATGATGATGATGATGATGGGGTGTGAACCCGTGTCTTGTCAACACTCCTTGTTTATGCTGTTGGATGGCTCCAGCTGAGTCCACGCTGTGGTGGAGTTAGGCTGCAAAGCCTCCTCCAAGCACCACAGCGTGGGATGGAGGCTCCTGAAGCAAGATGGGAGGTACAGCACTGGCAGTGGCCCTCGGAGGAACCACTCCCTCCTTCCTACACTGCCTTTTGATGGTGGGGGGAGAATTGGAGGAGCAGGAGTGCAGCATGTCCCAGCTGTTCCCACAGCCGTGTGAGCCTGGGGGGCTGCTCCGGGTACTGGTGTTCCCATTGCAGGGATCCATCCTTCACCTCAGGGATCCACCCTTCACCTCAGGGATCCATCCTTCACCTCAGGGATCCGTCCTTCACCTCAGGGATCCGTCCTTCACCTCAGGGATCCACCTTTCACCTCAGGGATCCACCTTTCACCTCAGGGATCCACC
>VXBA01001026.1:238151-252482 GCA_013399895.1 Serilophus lunatus | reverse complement strand
TGGGGGCTGGTTTGCTGCTCTGGGGAAGGGGGGGGTCTCATCCATCCCACAGGGCTCTGCAGGTGGCTCCAGGTGTGGTGTCACTGGGATTTGAATGTGGCTGTGGCTGCCCATCCTTCTGTCAGTGTCAGGCAGTAGGAGGAGGTGTCCCACAGCCGAATCCAGGCCAGCCCTGAGCCTGCCCTGGCTGCTCAACAGGAGATTTCATTCTGTGGGAGCCTCCTCCACATCAGCTCCGTGTTCCCCACTGGCCTCTCGGGCTATCTTGGTAAAGGAAGATTGTGAATAAAGACAAAACATCACCCTCTGGATGTTTTTTGTTTCTTCTTGTGGAGGGGGATGAGACGTGTAATCAGCGCAGCTGTAACTCGAGATGTGGAGCAGCTGGAATGTGTTTACCACGGATTTTGTATTTTAGTAATTTTTTATCTGTTGCAAACGTGACCCCCAGGGCTTTTGGAGGGACTGTGCTATCCGTGTGCTCACATCTGCACCCTACACACAACATCGCAGCTTTTAACCACGTATTTTGTTGTTCTTACACCAATCTCGCTGCTTATGTTGCTGTTATTTGGGAAAGCTAAAAGGGAAAAGGCTGTGGAGTGTTCAGAGCATTCCAGCGTTATCCCTGGAACTGCACAATCTTCTCCCAAGGCTGTCAGACCTCACATGTGCTTGGTAAAAGGCCACTTCCCTTGGGAATCGAGGTTTGAGGGTGAGGAGGTGCATTGTCTGCTCTCAAATCACGGGATCACCCAGTGTTTGCCAGGACTCCAGTGGGCTCTGGCAGCCCACGATTCCCATCTCTGTCAGACACACACACAGGCTGCTCTGTTCACATCCACTTCAGGGGTTGAGTTTCCTTTCGCTGCCTTGTGGGGAATATTTTGGGAAGACGCGAAACGTGGTGCACGAGCTCCCTCTAAGGGCGTAGGAATTCCTTGGAATTACGGTCCCTGACTCGGCTTTTTTCCTCCCTGCAGTTGACACAACACCAAAGCATCCCTCTCAGTCCACAGTTTGTCAGAAGGGAACTCCCAACTCTGCCTCCAAAACCAAAGATAAAGTAAATAAGAGAAACGAGCGAGGAGAGACTCGGCTGCATCGCGCCGCCATCCGAGGAGACGCCCGGCGCATCAAGGAGCTCATCATCGAGGGTGCAGATGTCAATGTGAAGGACTTTGCAGGTAACCAGCCTGGGAATCCCGGCCTCTTCCCACCTGGTTGCGTGTTCCATCTCCAAGAATGGCTCCCACCACGTAAAAGTTTATAGCATGAGGCTGCTCCTTGGAAAGAGGGGATTAGCCAAAAATCATGATTTTGCCCTTTGGGGAGGAAAGTCTTGCTGCCCTTTAAAAAAACCCAAAAGCAAACAGCAAAAAGCCACACAACCCCTCAAAGTATCAGTTCCCTTGTTGGAGTTTGGGAGCAGAATTCCCGGGCTGTCCAGTCTGCTCGAGGCAGTGATAGTGGGCTGGGCAGGATCCACAGCAATCCCAGAGGATGTCCAGGCCCCTCAATCCATTTCTTTGTGCCCTTCCACTTGGATGCTGTCTTGGAAAAGTGTGGAGGGGGATTTGCAAAGGGAGATGGGCTGGTTTTGCTCTTTCTTTTTTTCTTAAAATAGAAGCAATGATGCGCAAAGAAATTATTCACAGAAACACTGCTAAGAATGGGTTTGTGAAGTCATTGCTCCGGAGTTGGGGGGAGCTGATGCATGTGGATTTCTGGGGGTTGTTTTTAAGGACTGAATGTGGGGGTGCAGCTGATGGGGAGTGAATGTGAAGGGCAAGATCAGATCCCACCAGGCACCTGAATTAGAGGCGTTGACTGTCCTGAGCCTCAGCTCAGGTGTAGCACCACCACCTCCTCCTCCTCCTCAGCAGTGCTGCCAAGCTCCTGCTTAGGGGGATGGGATGGGAACAACCCCAAGTCCTGCAGGGGGAAGGCAGCTATGAGATGATGATGAAGGGATGATGAAGGTGCTGTTCACTCACCCCCATGCTGACCGTGGGGCTGGATCAGCCTTTCTTCAGCACGGCCGAGAGCTTGACTTTGCTCTTTGCTCCTCTCTTCACACGATTTTGGGGCTATAAATAGATATGGCTGTTCCTCCTCCCGTATGATTAATCCCAGTGCCAGACTGAAGTATCAGTTGTGATTAATTCTGGGCACAGGTGCCCCTTCTGAAGGCTCCAAGTGAAGGTAACAGAACACACTCCCACGGCGCTATCAGCAAAACACCGGGAAACTTCAAAACAGGCTCTGCTTAAAAATAGTCTGTTTGAACACGATAAAATATTCGTTCTGTGCTCTTCAGAGGTTTGTTTGTGAACCGGAGCTGTCGTTACTGTGGAGACCTGCTGTCTGGTTTCCCCCCAAGCCGGTGTTCAGGGCTGGTTGTGTGCTTGGAGAGCACAGTAAATACTTGTGAGGGCTGTGCAGGGACTGTTTCAGATCCTTCCCTTCAGTTTAGAGCTCAGGCCTGGTCTGGGCACCAGTGTTTCTCTTACGGAGGACTTGGAACCTACAGCCAGACCTAAAGTAGGCTTCAAAGAAGGCTGACAAGGGACTTTTCACAAGGGTGTGTAGTGCCAGGAGAAGGGGGAAAGGCCTTAAGCTGAAGGAGGGGAGGATTACATTGGATATGAAGGGGAAATCCTTCCCTGTGAGGGTGGGCAGGTCCTGGCACAGGTGCCCAGAGAAGCTGTGGCTGCCCCATTTCTGAAAATGTTCAAGGGCAACACAGGATAGTGGAAGGTGTCCCTGCCTACTGTAGGAGAGTGGAACAAGATGAGTTGTAATGTCCCTTCCAACCTAAACCATTCCATGATTATCTGAAGGAGAAAGGGTTTTGACACTTGCCTTTCACATGACATCAGCAGTTCTCTTCATTTCCTGTATAAAACTTTCCATCTCCTGGGGCTGCAGATGCTCTGACTGTAGCACATTGCATGACCAGAAGGAAAAGAGGGATTCATTCTGTGAGTGCCTGGCTGGAGCAGCAGGGCAGAGCTGCAGGTTCCTTCCCTTTGTACCCAGGGGATCCAGGCAAACACAACCAACTTGGCCATCAGAGCAACACCCCCCTTTCCACGGCAGCACCTGCAGCCGCTGTGCCTGGAGGTGACTTTCTCTGTCCGTGTGTGTCAGTGGAGGTGCCCCCCTGTGCTGAGTGTCCCTCTCCTTGCAGGCTGGACGGCGCTGCACGAGGCCTGTAACCGGGGCTACTACGACGTGGCCAAGCAGTTGCTCGCTGCGGGCGCCGAGGTCAACACCAAGGGGCTGGATGACGACACCCCCCTGCACGACGCAGCCAACAACGGGCACTTCAAGGTTGGGGGCTGCTGGATTTCATCATTGCTGGGCCTTTAAAGACTCTTCCGTAAACTCGTGCTTCAAGCAACACAGAGATTCTGGTTATTTAATTCTCATTTGCCGTGTAGTGGGCAGGAGTTTGTGTGCAAGACCAGGTTGGATGGGGCTTGGAGCAACCTGGGCTGGTGGAAGGTGTCCCTGGTCATGGCAAGGGGTGGAATGAGATGATCTTAAAGGTCCCTTCCAATCCAAACCGTTCTGTGATTCTGAATTTTTCTGCACGTAAGATAGTTCGTTCTTCTTCTGGAGTTGGGGAGGCAACATGGCCTTGTGTCTTGTTCTTCCCTCTTCTTTCCCGCCCAGGATGGTTCTTGGAACCACAGAATCATTGAGGTGGGAAAAGACCTCCAAGAGCATCAAATCCAACCATTAAATTAATGCTGCCAAGCCCCACCACTAAACTGTGTCCCTAAGTACCATATCTACATGTTTCTTGAGCACTTCCAGGGATGATGATTCCACCACTTCTGGGAATGTTGCTGGGTTTCATCTCCTTTTTTATGGATAACTGTTGTATACCACAAGGCATGTCCTGAGGGCATCTCCCTCTTAGTTATGTGTGAAAGTTCTACAAAAAACCTGGAATCAAAACATCATGAGCATCTTCAAGCCTCACTTTCTCTTTCCAGGTGGTGAAATTGTTGTTACATTATGGAGGGAATCCTCATCAAAGCAACAGGAAGGGCGAGACACCGTTAAAAGTAGCTAATTCTCCCACCATGGTGAACCTGCTCCTGGGGAAGACCACGTACCCCTCCAGTGAGGAGAGCTCAACAGGTGAGACTGAACTTTCTGGGGCTGTGCAGCTGTCTGTTAATACAGAGATGTTAAAGGACAGTGGAGCTTAGACTATTGTCAGAATATCCACACGCTGTTGCCATGGTCAAGAGCCCACTTGTAGCTGTAACCCAATTTCAGCCAACATATCCACCAGCTTTAGCTCCAGGAGCTGTTTACCCTGGGAGCCAACGTTGAGATCACTTCCCTGGTGCAGTCGAGATGCAGGATTGGGAGCCAGTTGCAGGTAAATGGATGTCTTACCTTTAAAACATGGGTATTTCCAGTGGAGAGGAGGAGTTTTGTGTGTCAGCAGTGCGTTCCCGTCCCTTGGCTGTCCCAGCACAGCTGTTCCAGGTTCTGTCCCTGCTAGAGCCTGTGCCACCAGTGCCACCATTATGGGACACACTGCAGGTTTTAATTAGAGCTAATTAAGAGTTCCCAGTCTTCCAGGGAACCTTGACCTACGCTGTGTGGAGCCATAACCCTGTTACAGAGTTCTTGTGATAACACCCAGGATGTTGTTTTGAGGAGCACCCTGTGCAGGTTGGAGCCAGGATAGCTGTTCCTTCCTAAAAGATCTCCCAACCTGGCACTCCAAGCTGTTGGCTGCCAACATGGCAAAGTCTGGGTGAGGCCAAAGGGTGCCAGGATTGTTCTCAGTGGTTCGTGTCTGTCACAGACCAGTGGTGTTGCCTCCCCAAAGCCCCTCCCAGCCCTTAACACACTGTTCTTGTCTCTGCAGAGACCTCAGAAGAGGAGGACGCCCCTTCCTTCGCTCCCTCCAGCTCCGTTGATGGCAATAACACAGACTCAGAGTTTGAGAAGGGTTTGAAGCACAAGCCCAAGGCCCAGGAGCCCCCCAAAACCATCACGCCGGTGAAGGACGAGTACGAATTCGATGAGGACGATGAGCAGGACCGGGTCCCGCCGGTCGATGACAAGCATTTGCTGAAAAAGGACTACAGGAAAGAGACTAAAGCAAACAGTTTCATTTCCATACCCAAAATGGAAGTGAAAACTTATACTAAAAATAACACAATTACACCAAAGAAAGCTGCCCACCGCATCCTGTCGGACAGCTCGGACGAGGAGGAGACCGGCGTGGCCGTGGGCACGGGGGAGAAGCTGCGCCTCTCGACCCACTCGATCTTGCCCAGCAGCAAGATCCGGGAGCCCGCCAGCACCAAGGCACCGAAGGAGAAAAGCAAAGTAAAAAAGAAGCGGAAGAAGGAGGCGAAAAGCAAAGAGGTTCGGTTTGGCAAAAAAAATGACAAGTTTTGTTCCTCTGAATCAGAGAGTGAAAACGTGGAGAGTGAGGAGGATGATAGAGACTCTCTGCAGAGCTCTAGCTGTGTAAAGGACTCGAGGCTAGTGCTAAAGGAATCCTCCTTGTTTAACTCTCTGTCTGCCTCATCGACCTCTTCTCATGGCAGTTTAGCATCCCAGAAACATAATCCTAATCTTTCAGAACAGCACTCCAAGCACTGGAGGACGGACAATTGGAAAACCATATCTTCTCCAGCTTGGTCAGACGTCAGTTCTTTATCGGACTCCACCAGGACGAGGCTGACGAGTGAGTCAGACTATTCGTCCGAGGACTCGAGCTTAGAGTCACTAAAGCCAGTCAGGAAGAAACCAGAGCACAAAAAGAAAAACACCCCCCATAACCCTGTTTCTGAGAAAAAGAATTCATTCCATAGCAATGTGGATGGAGCAATTCCAAAGCTGGACAAGGAGGGGAAGGTTGTTAAAAAGCATAAAACAAAACACAAACATAAAAACAAGGAGAAGGGACAGTGTCCCATCAGCCAAGACATTAAAATAATCAAAACATTTTCTTTTGAGTTTGAGGACTCTAAACAAAAGCCTGAGAAAGGCTTGATAGTAGAGACGGAAAATCCAGTCGAAAATAAGTTGAAAGTGTTAAAGCATGAGCGGGAACACGGGAAAAAGGAGGAAAAGCTCCCCAAGGGTAAAGCAGAAGAGAAGGAGTGGTTGTTTAAAGATGAGACTGGAAAATCCTCAAAAGAGGAGAAATCGTTAAGAAAAATCAAAGATGGTAGTAAAGACCTGAGCAAATCCTTCAGAGAAGCATTGAGTAAATCAGAAAAAGAGAAACCTGTTAAGGAGAAATCTCCCAAGGAGGAGAAGCCAAGAATACACAAGGAGGAGAGAAAGAAGAAGTCCAAGGACAAACAGTCCAAATCTGAGAAGAAAAATGAGCTGAAGGAGGAGAAGGCGTCCAAACTAGAAAAAGAAAAATCCTTCAAGGAAGAGAAAGAAAAATGCAAAAAAGAAAAACTTTACAGGGATGAGTCCGGGTTTGACGAGTTTAATAATAAAGCCCAATTTGCTGAAAGTGAGGACACGAAGTTCAGCCTTTCAGATGATCAGCAGGAGAGGTGGTTTTCAGACTTGTCCTCTGATTCATCCTTCGATTTCAAGGGTGAGGACAGCTGGGATTCTCCAGTAACAGATTTCAGGGAGATTAAAAATGACACAGTGGCAAAACTAATCATAGAACCCGTGAAAGAAGAAATTAAAGACAAGAAAAAGGAAAATAAAACAAAGGATAAGAAGGAATACAACGAGAAGCGGAACGAAAAAGACACTTTTCTGAAGAAAAAGGAGAGGGACTATGTGGAGAAAAGCTCCGAGAAGAAAAAGGACCAAACAGACAGACACAAAGTTACTCCTAGTTATTTGCCGGAAAAGGATAAGAAAAGGAAGGACTCTGTGGAGACTGTCAAGGAGAGAAAAGAAAAAGATACAGGTGAAACCAACAAAGACAGAAAAGATTCCTCTGATGGCTCCAAAGACCGAAAAGATCCCAAGACGAAGCAGGAAGAGCCCTATCGAGACGACTTCAAAGACTACGGCTGTGAGACGTTCTTCAAGGATAAGTCTGACCCAGAATTCAGTGGGAAAACCCTGGAGAGTTGGGAGAGGCACCATTCTGGGAAGGAAAAGGAGAAGAAGGATGCTCCCGATAAAGAAAAAAAAGAAAAGGTGAAGCCAGAAAAATACAAGGAAAAGTCCAAAGAAGGCGACAAGGAGAAAAATGAAAAAGTTGCTGCAGAGAAAATCCTGAAGGACAAAGAACTAGAGAAGAGCTTCAAAGAGAAAAAGGAAACTAAGGAGAAGTACAAAGATCTTCACAGCAAAGACAAGGAGAGGAAGAGTTCTTTTGACCAGGTGAAGGAGAAGAAAGAGAAAAACTTCTCTGCCGACCGGGAGGATTTCTCTGAGAAGAAAGATGAGAAGAAGGGCAAGGAGAAGAGCTGGTACAGCATCGCTGACATCTTCACGGATGAGAGCGAGGATGAGAGGGATGATTACAGCCTGAGCGGGTTCAAAGTGGGTGACTCTGCTGGGAGCGAGATGCACCGCCTGGACAGTCTGCAGGAGAAGGATGACACGGCTGCCGAGAAGGAGCTGTACCCTGACAAGCACCGCAAGTACTCCTCCGACCGGCAGCACTCGGAGAAGCAGAAGGATAAGGAGTCCAAGGAGAAGAAAAAGGACAAAGGAACATCGGAAGGGGGAAAGGAGAAGAAGGAGAAGAGTTCCTTTGAGAAACACAAAGAGAAGAAAGATAAAGACTCCACCGAGAAGTACAAGGACAGGAAGGACAGAATGTCCATAGATTCCACTCAGGAGAAGAAAAACAAGCAGAAGCTCCCAGAAAAGGTCGAAAAGAAACACGCCAGTGATGACAAGGTGAAAAGCAAACATAAGGAGAAACCAGATAAAGAGCATTCCAAAGAGAAGAAGTCCTCGAAAGGAGGGGAGTCAGAGAAGAGCCTGCTGGAGAAACTGGAGGAGGAGGCTCTGAATGACTACAGGGATGACTCCAATGACAAGATCAGCGAAATCTCCTCTGACAGCTTCACGGACAGAGGGCAAGAGCCAGGACTGACCAGCCTCTTTGAGTCTTCAAACCTCTCTCTTGCTGATGCCGCTGAAGAAAAGTTCAAGGACTCTCTCCCTTTACCCTGCCTGCAGGACAAACTCAAGGAGAAAGAGAGACACCGACATTCCTCATCTTCCTCAAAGAAAAGTCACGAGAAGGAAAAAGCCAAGAAGGAGAAGACAGAGAAAAAGGAAAAACCAGACGAATTCAAGGACTCCAGCAGCAGAAAGGATTCCACTCATTACGAAAAAGATTTCTCTGTGGATGGGGAGGCTTTTGGCTCTTCCTACAACATGAAGGCAGAGGCTGATGAGGAACCGGAGAAGAGCATTGATTACTTATTTTCTGAAAAGAAAGATAAAAATGATTCTGAAAGAGAGTTGTCAAAGAAGGCAGAAAAAGAAAAGACTTATGGTTCCAGCACCATCAGCACAGCTAAAGAGAAAAAGAAGCGAGATAAACACAAGGAAAAATGGAAGGAGGAAAAGGAAAAGCATAGAGACAAACATGCAGATGGTTTCTTTAAACATCATAAAGATGAACCAAAGTCAACACTCAAGGATGGGCCTCAAGTTACCGCCTTTAAAGATAAATCCAAGGAAGACAACCTCAAATTCGGCGAAACCAAACTGAAGGAGAAGCTCAAGGAGAACCAGGACAAAGACAAATCAGAGTCCATAAAAATAAGCAATGGGAATGACAAAATAACCCTTTCCAAAGACAGTGGGAAGAAGGATGCCAGGCCGAGGGAGAAGCTTCTGGGAGACGGTGATCTGATGATGACCAGCTTCGAGAGGATGCTGAGCCAGAAAGACCTGGAGATTGAGGAACGCCACAAAAGGCACAAAGAGAGAATGAAGCAAATGGAGAAAATGCGGCACAGGTCTGGAGACCCCAAGTTAAAGGACAAGCTTAAGAGCTCGGAAGATGTGCGCAAGAGGAGCCTAGATCTGTCCACAAAGAAGCCTCTAACGCTGGATACGCAGCTCAAGGACAAGAAACTCAAAGAGCTGGGTCCACTGGCTCCTATATTGTCACCGGAAAACAAGGCACAGCCTGCTGTGGGGACAGATTCCAAAGACTGGATCACGGGTCCTCAGCTGAAGGAGATCCTCCCCGCGTCACCCAGGCCGGACCAGAACCGGCCAACGGGCGTCCCAACCCCGGCATCCGTCGTCTCGTGCCCGAGCTACGAGGAGGTGATGCAGACGCCCAGGACTCCTTCGTGCAGCAACGAGGACTACACGGACCTGATGTTCGAGTGCGCGGACTCGCAGCACTCGCTGCCCATCTCCACCATGTCCATGAACGCCTGCTCCCCATCCTTCTTTGACAGATACACCAATGTGTCCAGTGGGCTCCCCGAGAACCCAAGTCAGACCCCAACTCGCACCATCCCCTCCACAAACCTCTACCGTTCCATCTCAGTGGACATCAGAAGGGCGCCTGAAGAAGAATTCAGCGTCGGGGATAAGTTTTTCAGACAGCAGAGCGTCCCAGCGACATCAAATTACGACTCTCCAGTGCAGCATTTAATAGAGGAGAAAGTCCCCCTTCCTCCTGTTCCTGCTGAGAAGTTCCAGTGTTTATCTCCTGGGTATTACTCCCCAGATTATGGAGTTTCCTCGCCCAAAGTGGAGGCTCTGCACTGTGCGCCAGGAGCTGTCAGCGGGGTTGCCCAGTCTCCCGAAAGTGTCTTTTCTGGTTTACAAGCAAAATCCTCTCCTTCACACAGAGATGAGTTGCTGGCTCCTTCGGTGGAAAGTGCTCTTCCCCCCGATCTTGGCATGCCCTTGGATACCACGGAGGAGCAGCAAGCCACTGCCTCCATCATGCCACCGGAACCCACCTACCTACCACCCATCGAAGAAAACCATTTTAGTTCGGGTATGCCAGAACAAAACAACATAGACTGGGATAACCCTCCTTCCCGAAACCCAGACACCACCATTCCCCCCAGCCTGATGGGTAACCCCACAGAGCACCCTGTCACCTGGTCCATGGGCTCGGAGCTTCTGATGAAATCTCCCCAGAGGTTTTCTGAGTCCCCTAAACCTCCGCTCTGTTCCCTAGAGCCAATTCATCCCACACCGGTAGCCTTCATTCCCACAGAGACTTCCTACCCTGTTTCTCCCATCTCTTACCCTCTGTCAGTGTCTGAACCAAGGCTGGAAGAAGTCAAGGAGGATGCTGAGGAAGCAGTTCCAGGAGAAATAGCGAATGCAGAAGAGCAAGCTCCATACATGTCCCCTACTAGGTTAGACACCTTCTTCAATAACTGTAAGCCTCTTCCAGAAGAAGCACCAGAGATCCCTCCAGAGCCCCCGTGCGTGCCAGCAGAACCTCAGGCTGAAGTCGTCACCGCACAAGAAAACAACTACTTGGAAAACAACAACGCAGCACCTGCGAATACAGAGGAGGCGGTGACGTGGCCCGATCCCTTCACCAACACCGAGGATGACTTGGACCTTGGCCCCTTCTCGCTCCCAGAACTGCCACTCCAGCCCAAAGATGTTGCAGAGACGGAGATGACCGAGGCAGAAGCGGTGGAGGAAAGCCCAGCAGCAGCTTCAGAGCCAAGCACTGGGATCGTCAAAGCCAGCGGATCGGTGATAACATCCGGCGAGCCGGAGGAGCCACCGGCCAGCCAGGCAGCGGCCACTCTGCCCACAGACACGGAGCCACCAGCAGAGGAGCAGAAACCAGAAGTGTCTGCACAAGAAGCCACCTCGGAAGCGCTGAATGTGGCTGAGGAGAAGGGAGCGGAGGACTCGGAAGCGCAGGTTTTCCAGCAGACCCCGTCCGAGTCGACGCAGGCAGAGAGCAAAGAGGTGGAGGCTGTGCAGGAGGAGGTGTCGTCCTCTGGTGGGGTGGCAGAGAGCAGCTCCCAGCCCTGTCCCCCGCCTGTGCCTGGCTCTGAGGCCAGTGTTCCTCAGGACGGTGCTGCGGCCCTTGGCGGGAGCCAGGCCCCGTCATCCCAGGCAGACGCACCTCCGTGCAACACTCAACCAGAAGTCGTGGAACCAGTACAAAAACCAGTAGCAGAAGCTCCCAAACCACCCAAAATAGAAGAGATTCCTCAGAGGATTACCAGGAACCGGGCTCAGATGCTCGCCAACCAAAACAAGCAGAACGCTGCCTCGGCCGAGAAGGAATTTCCTCCCGTCTCCGCGCCTGTCACACGTGCCAAGGGCCGCATCACGGAGGAGGACGATTCCCAAGCTCAGCACCCGCGGAAGCGCCGCTTCCAGCGCTCCAACCAGCAGCTGCAGCAGCAGATCAACACATCCACCCAGCAGACAAGGGAGATGATCCAGCAAACACTGGCAGCTATTGTGGATGCGATAAAACTGGACGACATCGAACCGTACCACAGCGACAGGTCCAACCCCTACTTCGAGTACCTCCAGATCAGGAAAAAGATCGAGGAGAAGCGGAAAATCCTCTGCTATATTACTCCCCAAGCTCCACAGTGCTACGCTGAGTATGTCACCTACACAGGCTCCTACCTGTTGGATGGCAAACCTCTAAGCAAGCTCCATATTCCAGTGGTGAGTCACCTTCTCCCTTCAGCGTCAGAGATTGTCTCCTCTCTCTTCTCCCAGCACAGCCAGGTTGTCCCCCATTCCCTGTCTCCACCCTTGCAATGCCAACAGTGCCCCGGCCGTGGCTTTAACCTGCTTTTAGAATAGGGCACCAAACCTGAGTCTAGGTAAGTGTGTGGCTACATGGTAGATGCAGGCCGAGGTGCTGCATTTTTGCAGGGAAGACCTTGGGCTGTGCTGAAGGACCTGAGATTTGGTCAGGCTTTAGAGCAGAGTTTGTATGAATCCACTGGATTTGAGGCTGGAAGGTAAAACTGCTTTTACAGCAGTGTAGTAACAGGATAATGAACTTAGGAGAAAAGGATGTCTCTTAACTCCTGCCTTTGTTTTCCTAAGCTCTGCTGTTTGACTTGGCACTGGGATCACCATTTCCCTGCTGGGCTACGTGAACAGCCTCGCTAATACAAGTGCATCAACAAACTTAGTGCTGCAGTCAGTAAATCCGGGATCTGGATGGAGGAGGAGGGTCAGGGTGACTGGGCATGCTGGACTCTGGGCAGGGAGAAGTATCCCAGGTTATGGGTGTTCTGTTGCAGTGTGAGGAGTTAACCCTGCGTGATGTGTTGGCCCTGGCACCACAGTCATAGCCCATTTTCACATCTTGTTCCTTCCTAGACTCGTCCAGAGCTCCTCTGTCATCAGCTTGGGCTGTGCTGGAGGAGCACCTTGCTCCCCAGGGAGGTGCAGGGCAGATCAGGAACACAGGCTCCCATCCCAAGGTGCAAATCGAGGCTGCTCCTGGCAGTGGTTCTCCAACAGTCAGACCCTCCTGGGCCCCTTCGCAACCTGCCCTGCAGCACATGGAGGGGTTCAGGCTGTGATTCTGCAGGCTGAGCTCTCCTCCCAGCACTGGGCCCTGTTGTCTCACCCTCACTGAAGTGTGAGCGCCACAGGACCTTGTCCTTTGCAGACAATCTCTGTAGGAAGCCCATGGGGTGTCCCCCGCTCCCTCCCTGAGCCAGTGGCCGGTGTGTGTTTTGGCTGTGTGGTGGGGGTTCAGGAAGCCTCCTGGGCTGTGCTCCCAGCAGTGGGCCTGGCTCTCACCCTCTGGCTCTAACCCTGTGCCCACAGATTGCCCCACCACCGTCGCTGGCCGAGCCACTCAAGGAGCTCTTCAAGCAGCAGGAGGCCGTCCGGGGGAAGCTACGGCTCCAGCACAGCATAGAGCGGGTAAGGGGACACTCCAGCTGGGGAACAGGTCCCGAATTTCCTCTGCTGGGGAGGCTGAGGCTGCCACACTCACCGCTCTGCTCTTCCTCAGGAGAAGCTCATCGTCTCCTGCGAGCAGGAGATCCTGCGGGTTCACTGCCGGGCAGCGAGGACCATCGCCAACCAGGCCGTGCCCTTCAGTGCCTGCACCATGCTGCTGGACTCTGAGGTGTACAACATGCCTCTAGAAAATCAGGTCAGTGCCTGTCTCGGTGGGGAGAGGTGTCTCAGAGGCTGTGAGAGACCCCGAGGGAGATGGGCTTTCCTGGAGGGATGGAGGCAGGAGTTACTAAAGCTCTCCTGCTCTCCCTGCTCAGCTCGCCCACCTTGGCACACAGATGGCGGGACATCGTGGCATCCCACTGCTGGAGGGGTCTGTGAGACCTGTAACTGCTCAAAGTACATTAGTAATTCCCCGTGTCCTTCCCTTTGCTGTCCTTCCCTTAGGGAGACGAAAACAAATCGGTCAGAGACCGTTTCAACGCGCGACAGTTCATTTCCTGGCTGCAGGACGTGGATGACAAATACGATCGGATGAAGGTGAGAGCTGTGGGAGCCCCGTGCTCCAGGGCTGCGTGTGGGATGGGCAGCAGGACCCTCTCCTGCCTTCTCCCACTCCCCACTCATCTCCCCTTGGTTTTCCCCAACCCAGACATGCCTGCTCATGCGACAGCAGCACGAAGCTGCTGCCTTGAACGCGGTGCAGAGGATGGAGTGGCAGCTGAAGGTGCAGGAGCTGGACCCCGCAGGGCACAAATCCCTCTGCGTGAACGAGGTGCCCTCGTTCTATGTGCCAATGGTCGACGTGAACGATGACTTTGTGCTCTTGCCGGCATGACAGTTCCAACCCAGGAGACATCTCTGAACACTGGCAAGGACGGGAGCGCTCCGAGGTCGGGCGGTCGAGCTCACATTCACCTTTACCGCTTGCTGATGAATCCCTTGGTCAGAGGAGGAGGAAGCAGCTATCGGCAGAAAACAAAACAATAAGAAAAAAATAAATTGCACTTTCTTCACGACGTGTCCCTCGCTTCCGGACTGACGGCAGCTCCGCGGGGCAGCGGGCCGGGCGCAGCTCCTTCCCACCGGCTGCTGCGGCGGGGAGGCACCGGGCAGTGCCGGCGGCGGGCACCCGGCGGCCCCGAGACTGGCCAGGGCATGGAGGGAGGAGGCCAAGGACACCGTGTGTGTGTTGCAGAAGCTGCTGAGCGGGGCCAGCAACCACGTGAACCATGTACTTGTGAACACCGTGATTTCCAGCTCTCTGTTTTCCACCGGGCGCGGATCTCCTCTCGGGAGAAGCTGCAGTAGGAAACCATGGGGGGAGGGATCGGGAGGGCGGGGAGGGGGGGGAGGTGTTTGAGTTTCTCGTTCCATCATGGGTATGTCTTAAAAAAAAAAAAAAAAAAAAAAAAAAAAAACAAAAAAAAAAAAAAAAAAAAAAAA
>VXBA01001026.1:166030-226381 GCA_013399895.1 Serilophus lunatus | reverse complement strand
CCGCTGCCCCCCGGCTGCTCCGGCGCCAGGACAAGGACCGGGACGGGGACCGACACCGGCACTGGCACCCAGACAGGGACTGGGAGCAGGGACAGGGACAGGCGCCGGGACAGGAATAAGCTTTGATACCGTCAGTGGGACAGGGACCGCACAAAGGACAGGGACCGGCAGTGGGACAAGAACCGGCACGGAGACAGGGACATGGGCAGGAACAAGAACAGGGACAGGGACAGGGAGGGGGACACGGAGCAGGACAGGGATTGGGGCCGGATCGCGCCCCACGTCGGGGCGAGCCCGCCCCCGCTCCCCCCGCCGGGCTCGGTGCCGGTGCCGCCTGCGCCGGGGGCAGAGCCTGTCCCGCTGCGGGCTCAGGAGAGGGACGGCAGCGTCCCGCGGTCCTCCGGTCCCGGTGAGTAACCACCGGGGCAGCCGCCGGGGGCTGCTCCAGAAGTCCGTTCAAGGCTCTCTGCCCCGAATATCGGTCCCAGTGCTGATCCTCCGTTCCCCGGGGGGTGCCCGTGACCCTCGGAGCCGGTCTCGGTGCTTCCTTCGGCCGCCAGGGCTGGTGCCGGTGTTGCCCCCGGTCTCCGGTGCCGGTCCCGGTGCTGTCGCGATTCTGTGGCACCAGGTGGCAGCATCGCCTCGGCCACCGGCGCCGACACCGGCGGTCCCCGCGCCCGAGGTGCCGCACTGGGGAGCGCCCGCCGGTGCCGGGTTCGAGGGTCCTGGAGAGCCGCGACTCTCAGGGCAGGGCCAAGGGGTCGAGGGGCTCTTGCCCTCCCGGAGAGCCGAGCCCTGGATCTGGCGAGGGAGCTCCCGGCGTAAGGTGACATCTGTGGCATCACCACGTCCCTGCTTGGCTACTGCGCGCCCCCCCCAACCCCCTCCAGGGGAACAGGTGCCCTCGGTGCCCTCCCGGTGGTGGACACCGACACGGGGACGGGGAACAAGGGACGCTGGAGGAGGGATGCAGGATGTGTCCTGTCCATACCCAGGAGCTGAGCGGTGGTGGCAGAGCTGTCCGCGTCCCCAAGGACGTGTCATGAGCGGGTGAGCGCCGGTGACCCGCGGCGTGGCTGGGCCGTGCGTGGGCAGCGGCGCTCACTTGCCCGTCCGTCTGTCCGATCCCATCCGTCCGCCCCGCTGCCCTGTCACCCCGCATCAGTGTCGCGCCGAGGAGCCGCCCCGGCGGCGCTGGCCGGGGGTCCTGGCGGCTGCCCCTGACCCTAACGTGCCGTGGCAGCGGGGCGGCCGAGCAGATGTTCCCTGCCACCGGCACCGCGGCAGACGTGACAGGCTCTGACAAGGCGCCAGCCCCGCTCGTGGGCTCGTGGCCACGGCTGCAGCACGACAGACGGACCCCCGGGCCCCCAACCCTGCACCGACACCCTGTGCCTCCCACCCCGAAAAAGCGGGACTCCCACTGGGGTGCAGGAATTTGAGGTCCCTAAATGCTGGGTCCAGCCCAGGACTGTGACCTCCCTTGCCGTGCTGGGTCACCCTGGAGGGTCCCAATTTCCCCCTCCCAGCTGACACCCTCTGACCTGCCCAGACCAGTGCAGCCACTTTGGGTGCTGGGACCAATTGTCCCCTCCTGGGCATGTTGGGGCCAGTCACATCCCTGAAGTGGGGTGCAGTGGGACCAGTCATCACCCCAGTGTGGGACCAGTCATGTCCTTCATGGTGAGTGTGGTGGAGCCAGTGGTGTCCCCAGTGCAGGGACTGGGGGATCAGAGCAGTGCCCAGTGAGGACAGAGGGAGCAGCTGGGAGTGCAGAGGTGCCACACACCAGCACAGTCCCATAAACCCACCAGACCTTCGATTTTATATGGCAATAAAAGATAATGGCAGCTATAAAGCGCGAGAGCAGGTTCTGATGTGCCAAGCTGGGGGGGCACAGAGGGGTGAGCAGCCCCCACATCCCTGGGGACACCCCAGCAGGGCAATACCCACTCGGGGCGAGCGTGTCCTCGAGAGCCACAGGGCTGGGAACACCCCCAGCACTGCTGGGAGGGCTGGCATCACAACCCCCGCATTAAAGCTGCTGCTTTGGGTTGTTGTTGTTGTTTTAATGGTTTTATTGGGCGATGCTGGGCCGGGCCTGGCAGGCCCTAATGAAGGAGATTGATGGCTTAATCGCCTGTAGCCATTACGGGGTAATTGAATGGTTGTGTACATATGATCTGACCGTCAATGCCGACGTGGCTCGCAAGTGAAGAGCCTGAGGCAGTGGGGGGGACACACAGCCCCCCCTGCGCCCCTGAGGGAGGCAGTGTGGGGGGAGCAGAGCTCACAGCCTTGGGGACCCCCAGCCATCCCCGGGGGCCTCGCTGTGTTGATGTTCCTGGAGGTCTCGCTGTTCATCCAGAGGTGCCAGGTTACCCCACCCCACCTCCATCCGGCTCAGCTCCCAGCCTGGGCTCTGGGACACTGTAACAAAACGCTTTCATGAGGCTTTTTGTTTAATCAACAAGCCCCACAGATAGGGGTGAACAGTGATGGGGGAGTTGAGGTGGGAGCACGGGGATCCAGCATGGATCCCAACAGTAAACTGGAGGTCCACCACTGGCCACCCTCCCTGCAGAAACCACTGGGGAGCGAACCCAGCAGAGCCACAGCCAGATCCCTGTGCCGAGGTGTGAGTCAAACTACTCATTTTGTGTGTGACAACCAGGTGTTTTACAGTATTTGCTACCTGTGATCATCCATCAAAGCAATCGATAGCATTCCTGCAGAGTTTTATTAATGATCTTGTCACCGGGCTGGTGCGGGGTGCCCGGGGTTGTCGAGAATGATAGATCATTAAGAGCTTTCGCTGCTATTTATTCTCCAGTGACCTTGTCTCTCTCCATTGTTGCTTGCTTAAGAGTTATGAATGCGAGACATGATAATTTGATATTGATCTATTTGGTAAGTTAAAAAATTTACTGCATTGTTGATGTTTTAACGCAGGATCCGCTCGGTCCCTCCCACGGGCCGGGATGAGCCAACGGTGCTCAGCTCCACGTGTGTCCCTGTGCCAGAGCACTGTGCCCCTGGTGTGGGGCAGTGAGGGGGGGCTGGTGAGCTCTGGGTGTCCCTGGTGTCCCAGCCCCAATTCCTTCTGAGCCTCAAGTACTGAAATCCAGGTCCTGGGAGATGCAGCCATGGGCAGAGGGTTGGGATGGATGGAGCAAGGCCATGGCTGCACCCCTGTGCAGGTGGGGTGGGGTGGGATGGAGGAGCTGCAGCAGAGGAAGCCTGTCCCCATCCATTCCCCTTTTCCCCAGCTCCTCCATCCCATCCCTGCTGCCTCTATCCAGAGCCATGTGCCTGCCCACTGTCCCCTCCCTGTCACCTCCATGTCTTCCCATATTTTTGAGGCTACACTGACCCTAACAAAGGTATCATCATAATTTCTTGTGCTCCCTGTTTCTCTTACCCTTCCCGGTGCTTCCAGAGCCCCATGAGGTGCTGGGGAAAGCTGAGGCTCCCTGTTAACCCCTTGGCACTGGACAGGACCACACCAGCATCCCACTCTCTTCCCAGGGCAGGTTGCTGCCATCCCCCCTGGTGTTGTCGATCCCCCAGGGCTGACAGCTCATGTGTGAAGTCAAACAGGGACAAAATCCCATGTATGAAGGTGGGGTTTATCAATACTGCCTGTCCTCCAGGTAATCAATGACCTTCAGACATGGCCACTGGTGTCTCCCTCCCACACACACAGAGTTTAATTCGTGCTGCATCTGCTCCCTGGTGCCTCCAACATCCCTCTTGGCTCTGTCCCCAGCCCAGCCCACTGTGTACCCACCAGGGCTTGCACCCCTCACCCACCGTGGCCATGGCCAAAAACCAAGCCTGGTCCTGCTGTTCCTCCTCATCTCCCAGGGTTTCTGCACATCGTTTATTGTTTCACAGCCCTCTGATCACACTGAGCTCCCTGCAGCCACCCCAGTCCCTTCCCCATCTTTGCTGCCCCGTTATGGGATGGGTGACAGAGGTGGAAACCCATCAGGTGCACTGGGAGAACCTGGGGGGAATGTACTGGGTTGGACAGCACAGCCAGTATTTATGTGTGATTTTTTTATTCTTTATTTCTGTTGGGAAGTCCTCCCCTGCTGGGGTGGGCAGGCCCTGGCACAGGGTGCCCAGAGAAGCTGTGGCTGCCCCATCCCTGGAAGTGTCCAAGGTCAGAGATAGTGGGAGGTGTCCCTGGCCATGGCAGGGGTGGCACTGGATGGGCTTTAAGGTCCCTTCCAACCCAAACCATTCCACAGTTACGTGATTCCTGCAAAGGGCTCCCACACAAGGGAACCCTACCTCTGCAGCTCTGGCTCACCTCAGCCAGGTGGGATAAACCCCACTTTTATTGGACATTACTCATGGACCAGGCAGCAGCAAGCCCAGATGTGCCACTGCTGATGCCTGAGGCACCTCCTTAGGGGCAGAACAGCCATGAATCAGGGCCAAGAACCCCCAGGGTCCCAACTCAGGCTGGGTAAAAGCGTTGCAGAAGCTCCTTCTTGTTCACTTTCCCCATCTGGTTCCGTGGGATCTCCTCCACCACGATCAGCTCCGTTGGGATGGTGTATGGAGCCATGGTATCCCTGGAACACAGACATTCAGTCTGTTACAGCTGACAGGGACCAGCACAGGCTGAGCTGTCCTGGGAGCACCCACAGCCCTCATGGCCCTGAATGGCCCCACCTGGGACCCCCACCCGGGACCCCCACCCACACCCCAGGAGCCCATTTAACTCCCAGCCCCTTGGGAGCTGTGTGTTGGATTGTTTGTTCCCAGCCTGTCCCTGCAGGGAGCAGCTCATCCCTGGGGACCTCTCAGGGATATAGGGCTTGTCTCCAGTCTTGTCCCTGTTTCCTGGAAGGGCTTTGCCTTCCCCTTGCTCCTCTCAGCTCATCCCTGGCTCTGTTCTGCTCCTGACTGTACTCCCTGGTGGCACCTGGACCTGGCTCATCACTTGCTGTGCTTGGGGCTGGAGATGGACCCTGTTTGAGATACCTGGTCCACCTGGCACCTCCAGCTCATCCATGAGGGTCACCCCTGGCTGCCCACTGCCCTGCACTTCGGGAGCAGGCTGCCAGCCCTGCCACAGGGCACCCCAAGGGCATGGAGACCCTTCAACCAGTGAGCTGGACAGGGACCACATGGAGCAGAGTGATGGCTGCTGAACCCCACGTGCTCCTGGTGCAGACCGCAGGTGAGTCACCTCCCTGGCAGCCTGTGGTCACAGCCACACATCCCAGCCCACGGGGGTCTTTCCTGCTGCGGGAAGGGGTTTGATTACAGAACATCGTTCCCCAGCCCTTTGCAGAGCTCGGAGGGGGGTCTCTCCTGCCTTCTGCTGCCCGTGTGTCACCAGCCTGGGGCCGTGCCCGGCTCCGGCAGCGTCCTGGCACCGACTGTAAGGCGAGATGCCAAGTCTGCTGAGCCCTTCAACCCTGGCCCGGCCTCCTCCCCCCGCCGCCACCAGCACCCGGCCATATGGATGCGCTAACTCGGGATGGCGCCTGTCGCCGGGAAGCGCGATCCGAGTGAAAGCCGCAAAATGAATCACTCTGAAGAGGGACATGTGTCTCCTGCCAGGGAGCGCGAGAAAAGGGGCCAAGCGAATGTAAGTGACGCGAAAAATAAAGGGGAGAGACAGGGCGAGAGGGAGAGGGGCGGGGAGGGGGGGCTGGGATGGTGCCTGGAGCCAGCGCTGGGCAGGGAGCACAGCCTGGGTGGGCAGCGGGACCCTCCGGGGGCTTTGGTTTCAAGGGCAGAAGAGCAAAATCTCTGTCAGAGAGCCGGGGACAGCGATGGGAAGAGACATGCAGGGAACACTCTGGGAGGAGGGCAGAAAAGGGAGTACACAGAGGGCTGAGCACAGCCCCCTGCCCTGTGCCAGGGACCCCCAGAGCAACACCTGGGGGATCTGCAAAGCCACGGGTGGGGATGAGGGGATCTGTTGGGGCCACCAATGTCCCTGCCAGGAGGTTTAGGGATGGTGAGCATCTCTCCTGGGAGGAAAGGCTGAGAGGATTGGGGTTGTTAAGCTTGGAGAAGCTTTGGGGTGATCTTCCTACCTGAAGAGAGCTGACAACATGGAGAGACATTATTTACAAGCACCTGGTGCGACAGGACAAGGGCATTGGCTTCACACTGACAGACAACAGGGTTAGATTTGATATGGGGAAGAAATCCTTCCCTGTGAGGGTGGGGAGGCCCTGGCACAGGTTGCTCAGAGAAGCTGTGGCTGCCCCATCCCTGGGAGTGTCCAAGGCCAGGTTGGATGGGGTTTGGAGCCACCTGGGACAGTGGAAAGTGTCCCTGCCCATGGGCTTTAAGGACCCTTCCAACCCAACCCATTCCATGATTCTATGACATGTCCCTGATGGGGATACTGTTGGCTCTGAGCCAGCTTTCCCTGTGTCCCTGACCATTCACCTCCTTGTGACACCTTACCTGGCCCAGTCCTTCAGGTCCTTCACCGAGAGCATCTCGCCCTTGCGCAGCTGCACGACAGCACTGACCCGCTGCCCCCACACCATGTCTGGGGGCCCGATCACAGCCACGTCTGCAGGGACAGAGGGGCTGGACTGAGGAGCCTGAGCAGCTCCTGGGGCCCAGGTGGGTACCAGGGGGATCAGGTGTCAGCAGCAGCCACGTGTGAGGAGAAAAATGCCACGGGGTGTCAGTGTGGGAGAACACTGCGGACTTGAGTGGTGACACGAGAACAGAGCTTCTTACCATGGAAAAGGCAGGAAGCCCCGTGGTCTGGGCAGTTCACAGTCAGTGAGGGAGAATGGGATGTACAAAGTGGTGTGGAGCTGGGGGTGCCCCTTCTGTCCCCTTGTACAGGGTCACACATCAGGGCAGGGCAGATTTAATTAGCGTCTCATTTCCAAAATCAGATGGGAGCTGCTGCTGACTCAGCACATGACCAGAGAAGTAACAGTGGGATTTAAACACTTAGTTTGGACCAGCCTCACCCGTGGGAGGGGGCTCCTGTTCCCATGCTCTGTCCCCTCCCAGCAGGGCCCAGGGGCAGGGCAGGGCAGTACCTGTGATGAGGGGGTGCCCGAGCAGCTGACGCTCCACCTCCAGTGCACTGATCTTGAACCCCCCGTTTTTGATGATGTCCACTGAGGTGCGGCCCTTGATCCAGTACACCCCGTCCTTGTACACTGCTGTGTCTCCTGGAAAGCAGAACAGCTCCATCAGAGGCCATTCCCTTGATCCCCCTCTGCCTTTCCCTGGTGATCCTGCAAGGGCATCAGTGATGCTGCAGGAAGGTGTCCCTGCCCATGGTAGGGGGTGGAACGAGATGGGCTTTACTGGGGAGCTCAGGAAGAGCCTCCCCACTGCCAAGGGCCATGTGGATCCCAATCTGCTCCTCCAGGGAGGAGATCCCCTCTCCTCTGGAGGACTCATGTGACACCCCACCATTCAAATCATCAAACCCCACCTCTCCTTCCTCTCCTCCTTCCTAGTGCTCCTCCTGCCCACCCTCCCAAAATGCCATTTTGCAGCATTCCCAGCCCAGGTAACGCAGGACGTGGCAGCAGTGATGCACTTTTCCACACCTTGTTCTCAGCTCACCTCTGGCACACTCCAGAGTTTACCTGTGGTGCTGCAGAGGCAGCAAATGCCCAGAGATTTACAGTGTCAGAGCAGTGCAATATCAGAATCAGTCCTGAAATCCAGGCTGCTCCCCAGAAGAGTTGTGTCCTCGCTCAGCTGGCACATGCCAAAATCCTGAGCAGCTCAGCTGAGCTAGGGAATGATTAATTGTTCCTGCATTTGCCTGCCCCTTGCCAGTGTGTGGATGTTGAAGGCTGTCTGGAAAATTTTGAAACTGGGGCTCTTGGGTGGGAAGGAACTTGTGACTGCTGGAATGAAGTGCCTCCTGCACCCGGATCACTGTGGTGTGTGTGACTGACAGAGGATGGGAGAGGGAATATTAATTAAATGGTGGCACTGGGAGAGCAGAGAGCCACAAGCTTTCAGCAGGGAGATCAGGAGCTGTTTATTCACACAGAGGAGATGGGGGGATGAGAGGGAATTCATTCCTGGTTCAGTGACACGTGGCTCCCATGTTGCTTTTTGGAATGTAAATAAAGGAAAACGGCCACATTTCCATTTTCCTCTGCTCTGATGGGGTGAACGATCTGGGACAGGTCCAAGAGGTGGTTGGGTCCATAAGACAGACCCGGGTGGGGGAAGATTTCTCTGCTCCAAGGTCTCCTGATGTGAAAGCCAAAGGATTCCGTGCCTGTCCAGATGACTTGCTTCCCTTATCTCTCCTAACACTGAGAAAGGACAGAACTCTTATCCCTGCATGTCCTTGAGTCTGTGGGGAGGTGTCAGCCACGCTGGTTTCTCTGGAGTCTGTTTGCAAAGAGCCTGTCACCAGGGCCTTGTGTCTGTCCCACTCCTGTCCCCCCACACACAGGGCACAGACAGACCTTGGCTGGTTTTAGAGCCCACTTCCAGCTTGGGAAGTCTGTGCTTTGCTGGAGGCAGCAGGATGTCAGGACATGTCTGGACCACAATGAAACACCTGAGCTGGCAGCAGTCCGAGCTCCCAGGGCCACGTGTAGCATCCACCCCATCTTTCCAGCTGTGCCAAGGCAAAGGGGGAGCCCAGTGCTGGAGCAGGGATGGGACCTGTGCCTGTATGGCTCAGCTGGGTGACAGCTGAAACCTGGCTTGAAGGTGTGACCATCCCTGTGTGGCCATCCCCATCACCCCTGTGCAGCCATCCCATCTTCCCAGCTCTGGCAGGAGCACAGGCAGGATCTGTTCACACCTGCCCAGGGAACTGTGTCCCATGCTGAGAAATGTCACTGCCAACTGCAAAATGTCCTTTTTGGAGGAGATGTGCTCCCTAAGCTCTCCTCTCTCAGATGTTCCCCCACACAACCAGGGAGAGGAGGAAGAATCACTTCAGACTGAGCGTGGAGAGGGAGGGGAGACCCCTCCTCACTGCTCCCCACACAGATCCCTCCATCCTGTGAGCAGCACAGTGTGATGGGGGGATAAGTCACATTATTATTTTGTCTATTGGGAGCTCCTGGGACCAGCTCTGTAATTCCCCCTGTCTCTTCCCTTCCATCTCCTCTCTCCCGTGAGCCCTGGCTGTCACTTCCCGTGCTGACAGGCTGGAGCACGCTCCAGGGGACTGCCATCCATGAGGACAACCACATTACCCTCTGCCCTGCACCATCTGCTCCCAGCCCAGCACATCAGGCAGCCTGGGCACATCCAGCATTCCCTGCTTCCCAGGCTGGTGGGGAATTCCCAGGCCAGAGAGACCAAACGATGCTGTCTTTGCTTAAAGACCCTCCCGTGCTGCAGGTAAACAGTGCTGAGAGTCACTTCCAGTCCTGGCACTGCCCCAACAGCTCACAGCAAGGCTTGTGCTCATCTCCCTGGGGGTTCTGATGTGGGTCCCTGTGCCCACCCAGCCCTAGTGGGCAGCCCTGGTGTTCTGCTCCATCCATCCCAGCTGCTCCAGGTTTTCCTGCCCCATCAGGCTGTTGCATCCAGCAGGATGCAGACCATGGTGCCCTCATCCAGCAGGCTCTGGGCACTTTGCTGATGTGGGTACAGGAGTAACAGAGGTGACAGGGCGATTATGAGTAGGGAATGGAGCTCTCTGCCCACGAGATACTACCACTGTCCACACTAAATTTCTTCCTACCTTCCTTTCCAGTTGGCTCCCAGGTGTTCCTGGGAAGTACTCAGTGCATTGACACAGGGACAGGAGGGATGCCGAGGAAGGGGCTCATCCAACAGTGGGTTCAACACCTGTATGATCCCACCCCTGCCTCTGGAGATGCCTGGTCCTACTGTGCTTTCAGCAGCACTAATGTCAGACATCAGCTGGGGGATGCTGGACTCCAACAACACCCCATTCCCTTCCTACCCTCACTCCCAAAGCCTTTCCCTCCTCCTCCCTCCAGCACAGGGATCACCACAGCACACAAGAGCAGGGTCAGGTCACCATGCCCATGCTTGGGTGCTTCCCACAGCCACAACCAGCTCTTCCCTCCCTGCAGCCACCTGCGCTGAGAAGGGAAATTTGGCTGATGGGAAGGTTTACAGTCTCTGACACCCCACCTCCACCTTTGCCTGCCCAGGCCACATCCAACCAGCTCCTTTCATCCACAAAGGCACTGGCAGCAGAACCTCCTGGGCACGTGGCTCTGTGCTGGGGCCGTGGGATTATTGTTTCCCTGACAGCCGCCGTCACCGCTACCTTTGGAAGTGTTTCAAGATGCTCAGTGGGCATCTGTTCTGGGAAATGTTAAAGGCTCTGCTGAGCTGCATATTGAACAGGCTGCCCTTTGCTGGAGTTTCAGGCAAATATCTATATATTTATAGGTATAAAATCATAGAATGGTTTGGGTTGGAAGGAATCTGAAAGCTCATCTCGTCTCACCCATGGCCTCCCATTATCTCAGGTTGCTCCAACCTGGCCTTGGACACTTCTCTGTGTCAGCCTGTGCCAGGGCCTCTCCATCCTCACATGGAGATACAGAAGGAGATGTGCAATGGTGACCAACATTTCCCAACTCAAACTGCAGAGATTTCTGCAATGAGGTTCTTCAAGTTGCAAAATCCTCATTGCAAAGAGAAAAGCGCCCTTGTGACTGTACCATGATGGGCTGTAGCTCAAGCACCTCCTTCAGAGAGTGGAGAGTTCCCAGTGACCAAGACACTGCCAGAGCCACTTCCCAGGACTTGGGGAACAAGAGCCTCTTTGCTCCTTGAGCTGAGCTACAGGATCAAACCCTCCCTGGAGATCTTGCACCAACACCCTCACCCACAGGGCAGCTTGTTCCTGGCAAACATGGCACGATTCCCACATCAAAGGTATCCTGAGCAAATATTTGAACAATCCACTGACCAAAAGAACACTTTGGCTGGAGATATGAAATGCTGAGTGGCTTGGGGGAGCTCTGAGATAGCTGAAATGTGCATAAAAAAAAGCCTTCTTCAGTAAATCATGAGGAACAGTGACTTCAGCCTGGTCTAGATGCAGAGCCAGGAATGTCTTAGGATCTGCTGGAAAACCCAAACGAACAGGGCTAGTGTTGCCCTTGCAATGGCCCTGAGCCACAGGGCTCCCTTAATCCAAGGCACCCCAGGAGGAGCCCACCCCAGGCTCGCCGTCCCCGCTCCCCAGGGACAGATGTCACTCCGGAGCCTGGAAGACTGTTTGGTAACACGTGTCACCAGCTTTGTGGCAGTGACAGCGTGGCAGCGACGTGCGAGCCGCGATGTGGCACACGGAGCCGACCCGGGAGCAACGCGGCACCGCGCGGATCTGCAAACTGTCACACGGCCTCTCCTGGCTTCTGAGAGGTGTTTCCCCAGCCCACACTGCTCATCCACCTTTTCCTTTGTGTTCAGAGCTCCCAGAAGGGACGTGGCAGGCGTCTGCCGGGAGGCAGGACAGTGCAGACACCTGAGGATCCTCGCTCAAGGTTTGCAAACCAAAGCCACGCAGTCCGACACCTCCAGCAGAGCCTGGCCCAGGAGCATCACTGCCAGTGGATTTGGCTGTTTGCAGCTGTGATGTGACAGACTTGCTCAGGACCTCCCTGGCTGCGTTGCTGGGCTGATCCAGCACTGGTAACACTTGGCACAGCAGCTCTTGAGTGCATCAGCAGCGGGGAAAAACAGCAGGGAAGGGATGCCGGTGAACCATGGATTTGTGTCCAAACCCAGGCACAGCCTTTTGCTGAGTCCTACTCAGGCACTGGGAGAGTGGTGAGTACAGTCTGGGCTGGGATCAGCTCCAACCATCATTTAGAAAATTAAGACAGAACAGGGAGTGCATGAACACTGTGTTGGAAGCTCACAGGAGCCATTGGAAGCACACTGGAAGCAGGATCATGCATGGCTGCAGTGTGTCAGAGAAGAGACCCTCAGCCTTGGCTTGTGTGTTATCAAACCTCCTCCAGGTTGAGGATTTGGCCCCTGAAGGACTGGATTGCTGGGACGCTCATCACTCCATCCCCCAGGGCACCCCACAGGATCCGTGGATGTGCTGTCACAACTCCAACAGACCAAGTGCTGCTCAGCGGAAAACACCAAGAAACGGCAAAACTCCCCTTTGAAAGGGAAATGAATTCGTTGATGATTTCACCCTCCTGCCCCGGAGGCTGTCGCTGTTCTCATCAGGAGCTCCAGGGGCCGGAGTGGTGTCGGGAATGCCGGTGGGCTCTTCCCTGCCAGCAGCAGGATGTGATTGGAGCACTTTCAAATATTAATTAAACCTTTTGCTGTTAATGAATCGCTCCTGATTTTTGCAAAGTCTTGGCTTTTGGATGCTCCATGCAGAGCTCAGCCCAGTGCTCCTCAGAGTGGGGATAGAAAGAGGGGGGGGGGATCTCACTGCTGCTTTTCCAGGTGACTCTGACCTGCAGGGACACAGAGGAGACCTGTATGGCAGCTCCTTTGGGGACAATCCCTTTAAGCTTTTTTTCCCTAAACTCCAGGAGGAATTCCCTGCTGTCAGCTGTTCTCCTGCCATGATGATCCCTTATTTCCACAGTTCACCCTCCTGCATTCCTCTGTACCTGGAATTGTTCACCAGGTTGGCAGCGTGTCAGGGAGGCTGTCAGGGAGGCTGTCAGGGAGACCAGCAGGCTCCCAGCTGGAAAATCCCTGGAAACTTGCAGGGATTCAGTCAGAATAATCAGCCTTTGCCCTTCTCCAGTGCCTTTCAGCCGAGGAGCTCCAAGCACACTGATCCAGAGGCTAATTAGGCAGAAATGGGAACAGCTGGCGGGATGTGAACGGCCTCGGTGGGATGTGAGGAATCAGCCTCAGCGGGATGAGAAGTGGCCTCACACACCACGGAGCAGTGGGCAGGAGGTTCTGCATCTCTGCTCTACCCTGGGATTAACTCCTGCCTGCCTCCCACTCCCTAAAATGGTTGTTGATGCTCCTGGTGCATCTCAGGCTGAGGCAGAGCTCTCCCTCTGGTAGTGACACACCTTGGTGATAAAAATGATTTATTTTCCAGACAAGACTGATCCAACATGCTGGGCAGGTGATGAAGAGCTGGAGCCCTGGTTCTGATCCTCACCAGTTCAGAGAGCAGAGCCAAAATCTGGGAGCCCAAACCCCCTTTGCCTGGCGAGGGTTTTGTGGGAGGGAGTCTCCGAGCCGAGAGCACCAACAGCTGGATGGGGGCACACGGGGGCCCAGCCGGGGCTTGTGACCACTCCCAGGCAGCTGTGGGGCCACAGCTGGCAGGCAGGTCCTCCTCCATCCTCCTCCTTCCAGCTCAGTTTTCCTGACTGCAGATCAAGTCCAGCAACAGACCCCAGAAATGCTCCTTCCCAGGCTCTGGAATCCTCCTGCAGCTATGAGCTCCATGTGCCCATCACGTCTCTCATGGGCAAACACTTCTCTTCACAGTTTCAAGCTTCCCTGATTTTTCCAGGGCAGTTTGGTGTCTCCCTGCTCTCCTAAATCCACGGGAATGATTTTTTGCAGGTAACACAGACACAGTGGGGCCAGGAAGCAGCAGTGACATTCCTGTGGCTGCTCTGCCTCTCTTCCCATCCCTCTGGGAATCCTCATCCCTCTTCCTTGTGCAGCTCCCAGCCCCAAGCCTAACCCTCAAAGAAATGGTTTCCTCCCATTCCCAGGGGCTCCTGTGCTGGAGAAAAGCCACACAGGGTGGATAAATGATTATAAAGTGCTAAAGGCTGTTTATAGGAATAAGATAATCCGTCCCCTCTGCGTCCCGACCGCGACAGGCCGAGGGATGGGCGGCTGAGCGATGCGTCTCCGTTACGGGTATCAACCATTCCCTCCCCCCACGCCATGAAAACTGCATCCATAGATCCCCCATCTGCTCACATACATCACACACTTCACTCCAGTTTATTAGCTGGAATAAATCATAAATATTTCATTATATATCAATGACGCTCGACTCCGGGAAGGCGCAATCCATCACCTCGACATTCCTTGCGACCCGCCGCCATGCAATAAGCTTTCCAGTCTATTAAACAAGATTGATACAGTGTGCTGGGATGGACTAGGGGAATTTATTTATGGAGCACTGGGAGAGGGAGGGCACTGAATGTGTGGTGCTGCATGGGCAAAATGGGGCTGTTCCCATTAGCCCGTGGCAGCCCAACCGCAAAGCCCTGGAGCAGCAGAGCCCTCCTCCAAGCGTGCCATGGGAATGCTGCTGTCATCAGAAAATAGAATCATGGAATAGGTTGGGAAAGACCCTTAAGACCATCAAGTCCAACCTTTCTCCAGTGCTGCCAAGGTGACCACTAAACCATGTCCCCACATGGCTTTTCAATCCCTCCAGGGATGGGGACTCCACCACTGCCCTGGGCAGCTGTGCCAAGGCTGGAAAATCCTTTTGGTGAAGCAAATTTCCCAACCTAAACCTCTCCTGGTGCAACTTTAGGCCGTTTCCTTTTGTCCTGTTGCTTGTTCCCTGAAAGAAGAGATGGGAGAAGATGCTGCAGCAAAGCAGGGCCCAGCTGAAGCAACTGCCTCCAACAGGGACCTTCCAGACTGTCCCCAACTCGGGAATCCTACCTCATCCACACAAGGAATACCTCATCTCACCAAGACAAATCTTCTTCCCTCAGGACCAACAGCACCATCACCACTATGAGTAACTCTCTGGTTGGATACTGGGCATTCAACCACCAAGGAGTTACCAACATCTGGATGCTCAGGAAGATCCGGAGCCTCTCCTGCACTGCTGGGATTGATTGGAGGACTCCTGCTCCTGAGGGGGATTGACACCTCCTCAGCAGCAGTGATGTATGTGTGCATATCTATTTCATGAAATGCTAAATGATGGGCTAAGGAACAGACCAACTTTACCTTGATTTATTGCAAGGAAGGGAGGAATGTTTGTCCCTGCTCTCAGCCATCTTGGCTATGAACAGAGGTCACGGGCACTAATTGTAGCTAATTAACAGTAATTAGACTTGGGAAAGTCTGGATTTTGGTTTCTTGTGTGTTGGCACGTGTCCCAGCTCCCACGGATCACCTGCCTGAAGGTTCCTCTCCATTCCCCACTCACCCCCATCCACCCCAGAACTCACACATTCCCTGACACCAGGCTGCATTCCCAGCCTTGCTTCCCACTTGCTTCCCCACTGCTGCCTTGTGTCCCCAAATGATTCAGCAGGGAAAGGCACCCTGGGCTCCCCCAGCAGCCTCCCAGCATCAAAGTTAATCACAGAATCATGGAATATCCTGAGTTGGAAGGAACTCACAAGGATTATCAAAGTTCAGCTCCTGACCAGGGAGTTGGCTCCTTACTGGAACTAACCTCTCACCTCATCCTTTCTGCAGGTTCTTGGATCCTCTCTGAAGTGCAAGGGAACCTGAGAAAGTTCTTGTTAATGCAAATCAGTTGGAATCTTGAACTCCTGATTTTTCACACTTTCTCCACCTTCAAAGACCACCAGGGTGACACCTGCCAGGCTACCAAAGTCCACCTTGTGCTGCCTTCAGAGCGTGTCACAGCCATGGAGTGGCTTTTTGGGGCTACTCATCTACCCTCACCTGGTCACCTGGACCAGCAGATGCCTTCCCTGGGCTCATGGCAGGCACTGCCCAAAAACAATGGGGCTGCTCCAAGGCCCTGCTCCCGCTGTGGAGCACCGAGGGCTCCGTGTGTGCCGTGGTCATTAATAAAGCATCAAAGGCTCCTGAGGGGCAGAGTTTGAAATTTCCTCAAAAAAACCCACATGTATATTAATACCACACCAATTATTCATGAGGAAATCGTCTCCCCAGCAGCTCCTGGGGCTCCTGCTCTATCTGTGGGCACAGGACAAAGTCCTTCCCAGTGTCCCAGCCCTGCCCAGCAGAGCCACTGGCGCTGGGAGGAGGGTCGGCACCGTGCTCCCTGATCCAGCTGCTATCCTGGCAGCAGCAGCTCTGGCTGGCAGCAGCACTACAACCCACTGCCAAAATCCTCCAGTGAGGCCTGGGAGCAGGAGGGAGGGGAGGGCTGAGCAGCTGCACCCCGAGATCCATCCCTGAGGTCGGAGAAGGCAGGTGAGCTCAGCATGGAGCACCTGCTCTCCCTGCAGGTTCCATCTGGGATCGACAGCATAAGGATGTGGAGCTGTTGGGAGTGAGTCCAGAGGAGGCCACGGAGATGCTCACAAGAGCTGGAGAACCTCTGCTCTGGAGACAGGCTGGGAGAGCTGGTTCAGCCTGGAGAAGAGACTTCAGAGCTCTTTCCAGTGCCTACAGGGGCTCCAAGAAAGCTGAAGAAGGACTTTGGACAAGGGCCTGGAGGGACAGGAAAAAGGGAATGCCTTCCCACTGCCAGAGGGCAGGGTTAGATGAGATTTTGGGAAGACCCTGTGATGGTGCTGAGGCCTTGACACAGGGTACCCAGAGAAGCTGTGGCTGCCCCATCCCTGGGAGTGTCCAAGGCCAGCCTGGACAGGGCTTGGAGCAACCTGAGATAGTGGAAGCTGGAATGAGATGAGCTTTAATGTCCCTCCCATCCCAAATCATTCCATGATTCCATGAAACCCCATCCCAGAGGCTCCTCCAGGTTCAGAGCAAGCTCTGCTTCACCCCCCGTGCAAGGGAAGAGCCCTTCCAGCTCTGGTCTGGAGGACTCCTGCTCTCCAAACAAGGGCTGGGCAGGCACCAAGGACGGGAGCATCCAGAGACCCTGATATCCCAAGGATGGCACTGCTGCTCCCACACTTCTCCCAAAACAATATCTGAGAGAAATCAGTGGCTGTCACACTTTGCAGGCCACTGGTCACTGAGGCAGAGCAGGATCTCGCTGCTGCTGCTGCTACAGATTGCTCCCCGTGTGAAATGTGGAGGTAATTTAGTGGCTCACAAGAAAGGAAATCAATCTCTGAGGAGGGAATCGCTGTTTGTTTACGCACCTTGCCACGCACAGCCCCGGGAGCAGCTGCATGTGCAGCACCATTTATTTGCATAATAAAATTGCCAAGTAGATTTGTAGCTCAGGGGCATCCTGGGCTCTCCCTGAGCTCCCTGATTCCCATCAGCACCAACAGCAGGTGCTGTGTGTGCAGGGAGGAGGGGACACACCCTCCAAGTGCCCTCGTGGCTGCTGCTAAGGGATGTGGGGATGCAGAGGACTCCATGTGTTGGGTCTTCAATCTGGATTTGGGCAGGGAATGGGAATTGCACTGTGCTTTGCAGTCCCTTCCATCTATCCATCTGGAGCTGTGCCAAGGGAGGTTTTAGGCTGGATATCAGGAAGAGGTTCTTTCCCCAGATGGTGTTTGGGCACTGAACAGGCTCCCCAGGGTTTGGTGACAGCCCCAAGGCTGCCAGAGCTCAAGGAGTGTTTGGACAACTCTCTAAGGGGCAGGGTGGGATTGTTGGGGTGTCTGTGCAGGGCCAGCAGTTGGATTGAATGATCCTTGTGGGTCCCTTCCAACTCAGGGTATTCCATGATTCTATGGCTGATCTGTGAGAGCTGTTTTTGTCTGCTGTGGACTGCCTTCTCTCAGGAGAAAGAGCTTAAACAACTGACTCTCCACACTCAAAATTCCTCCAGAGACCTTTGGGGCATCCAGCATGAGAAAAAAAAAAATCAGAATTAAAAAAAAAGCCTCAGCCTGGAATGAATTCCTGTCATGTTCTGTAACAGGGAACTTTGTATTCCAGAGGCAGCAGCGCTGAGCCTGCTGTCAGAGCCACGCTGGGAGAAAGGGCAAAACCCTGCTGAGATGAAAGAATGGGAAGCACTGGAACAGCCTCCCCTGGCATTTACACCTGGAAAAAAAATAAATCACTCAAGGGCATCTCACAAAGAGCTGTGCTAATAAGGCACTGCTCCCCACGCTGGGTGGCTGCGCCGGCAGAGCGGGAGATGGAGCAGTGCCAGGAGTGCTGGAAGCATCTCCAGGTACCTGAGATGTAAAAGCAGCAGGTAGACAAGTCTAATTCAACCCAGTAACCCTGAGCTCTGCTCTCCCCCACTCTGCTTCCAGCCAGGGGACAGGGGGATTGGGGACCTGCTGCTGGGCAGCCCAGGAGTGCAGCTACCCCTTGTCTCGGCCGATCCATCAGTGATTCCTTCCCCTCACACACGTATTTTCCAAAGGTTCCTCAAATTTATTGCTCCTCTCAGGCAGGGTGGAAAGTCAGGGTGATGCTCATGGACCCTCCTGGCTTGTCTGCCCATTGTATTTCCTTCACCATCCAAATTCCCCCTCCACAGCCCTGACCTGCTGCTGTGACTGGGCTCATACACAGACTTTTCCCTTCCCCGAGAGGAATTTTCTCCTTCTCCTGCACAGGGAAGAAGGCAAGGCAGCATTTAGGCATTATCCTCTCCTGTCACTGTCCTGCTGCACTGTGACTGCACACAGGACCCCCAGGGCTGCAAAGGGCTGGTGTAAGGCTGATGTAAAGCTGGTGTAAGGCTGGTGTAAAGCTGATCTAAAGCTGGTGTAAACCCACCAATGAGCAGAGCCAGCAGCTTCAGCTTCACCTGCAGAAACTTTGGGGAGCTTGGAAAGCCTCATTCACTGTGATCCCTCCACATCCCACCCCCTCTCCCCCCATCTCCAAGCCAGGCTTCCCAGCACATCCCACAGGGCAGCAGGTTTTGGCTTTCAAATACACAGACCCATCTCTGTACTATTGTTCTGGGGCCTCAGGGATTGCTGCAGATGGTCCTGGCTCCAGTCTTGGCATCACACACTCTTATGTGACACGTGCCAGCCAAGTCCTGGGCACAGCATCCAGCCACGAGAGGACAACACCAAATGGAAACAGCCTTGGCAAAGTGGCAGCACCCCAGGTCCTGCCTGCCCTTGGCAGAGGTGCTGCCCCTCAGTTTTGTCTCATTTCTTCAGCTCAGCATGACCAGGAGCCTCTCCAAGCCCTCAGAGCTGAAGGACAAGAGCAGATGGAGACTCTCCAAGCTGAATGTCCCACTCCAAGGGGGCCACACTGCTCTGGTGGAAAACCAGGCAAACCTTTGAAGGTTTCTGCAAACCAGGCAGCCAAGACTTTGCATGTTCACTCCTCATTAGCAGGAGCTCATGGGTGACTGATATGACACAAGTAGGCTGAGCAGGGACCCCCCCTCGCTCCTCCAGCCCGATTTACTGCAGATGGGTTTGCCCAGAGGAGCAGCCAGAAAAGAAAATGTGTAAGTAAAAATGAAAAACGCTTCTTTTTTTTTTTTTTTCCCCATTAGCATTTAAATATTTATGGAAATCCCTCCAGACAATAAGATGAAAAAGAAAACTCAAAGAGTAATAAATAAGTCAATGCTCCAAGGTGTGGCTGCACAGCTGAATGTGGCTGGTGGAGCTTTGAAGAGTGGGGAAACCCAAAATAATAATGGTGGTAATAAAAAATATGCTGCTTCAGAGTTGGACTTGATGATCCTCCCAACTCGGAATATTCTGTGATTCTGTGACCACTGAGGGATCAATCACACCCACACTAAAGAGAGCATCACCTCTTCCTGTCCATGCAGTGACCTGTCCCAGGCTCTTGTGAGAAGAATGATTAAATAAAGCAGGATAATGATGGGAAGGTGTTGGCAGAGGCAGTGGTGGGATGTGAGGACAGATTCCTGCCTTGTTTGCTTAAACATACAGAAGCCAGTACTTTTGCTTACAGCACAACAGCATTAGTGAGCAAAGACATTCTCAATTGTCTTGAGAGAAACCCAGAGGGAAAAGTAAAGAGGATGGGAAGAACTACTCCCAGAACCAGGGGCTCATTCCAGCCCCTCTCCCTTCAGGGAGCACAGCTCCAGAGATAAAAGCAAAGTGAGAGGGAAGAGGCTGGATTTTGGAGGGGCAGGTGCCTGCTGCTCCCACTGGTTCTCAGCTGGGGAGCAATTGCTCCATGCCTCTGGAAATCAGACTCAGTGTGGCAGAGGTTCTCCAAGAAGAAAATGGTTGGCATCCAAGATGTTTGATATGATGAGAGCAGAGCTTTGGAGAGTAAACAAATTCTGTGCCAAAAGCTGCTCTCATTTACAGCTACAAAAATCCCAAGCCACTCTGAACTGCTGAAAACATCAGTTCCATGAGCAGTCAAGGAAATGGAATCACAGAATCAGGGAATCCCTGAATGGTTTGGGCTGGAAGGGACCTTAAAGCTCATCCTCTTCCACCTCTCCCACATCCTCCTGACCCCAAGACTTTCAGCCATCAGGCAAACCTGGAAATATTGAACCCTTGAGGAGAAAGAATACATACTGAGGCAGGAAGCAGAAATAAAGGGAATTCTCTCTCCAAAGTGTTCAAAGTGTGTGTGTATGGAACAAGTCAAGGTGATAAAGGCTGGTATGTTAGAAACCATTCCCTCTTTATATATTTAATTCTAGAAACATCTCTTAAATAAGAGCTGGTCTGGCTCTTGCTCCTGCCCCATGGATATCCTGTGGGATATCCCTCCTACAGCTGCACAGGGAGCTGTGGTTGGGGTGCCTCTGGCATTTTTGGGGTGCCTCTGGCATTTTTGGGGCATCGTTTCACATCGTTTATAGGATGTGTGTCCAAGCTCTAAGGTGCTCACAAAGGAAGAGGTGACTGTTGCCATCCTGCCCCACTCCTGAGCTTATTTCTGACAGACTCCACAAGAAGCTCCTCCAGGGAGGAGCCCACACTCCACCTAGTGGGATCCTCACACCAGTAACTCACACCATTCCAACCCATCGCAATTAAGGACTCGTTTCTTTAAAAACAGAATTGGCATTAGCTGGATTTGTGCCTTGGAAAGCCACTGCAAACAAACAGAAAACCTGCAGATTAGGATGCTAATTAGATGCATTTCTATTTATAATCTGCCTTGATCAGGCTCAAGTACTTTCTCTTCAGGTGTCTGTGCTCCAGCCACGGATGTGAGCAATTCCCCTGGCAGGGAAACACCTGCTTGTCCCTGGGGACAGGCAAGCACTGGGAGAAGCCTGAGAAAAGGGATGGATGGGGGGGGGCATCCTGCCCCTTTATCCTTGGGGAGCAGCCCCAGAGGAGGGATGGCTTGTGTCTGGCCAAGGGTGATCAGCCCAGGGCCTTTCCAACAAACACCACACTCCTCTGTGCTGGAAAACTGTGGGCAGAAGGGGTGGGAATCATGCAATTGTTAAGATTGGAAAAGACCTTTAAGACCATCAAGTCCAGTCCTCAAGGCAGCACCACCACCATGGTCAACACCCACCACGTCCCTCAGCCCCTCCTGGTGCTCCAGCCTCGACAGGAGTTGGACTTGATGACCTTGAAAGGTCCTTTCCAACCCAAACTATTCTATGATTCAATGGAATCTCAAAGAGCCAGGCTGGGAATGGCAAGGATCTGCAGCTGGTACCAGTTGTGGACTGGGGAGCTCAGTCTGAAGAGGACAGACAGACACCAGGAGGTGCCTGAAACCAATTTGAATCACTGGGATCTTTCCCTTGACTGGGAATTCATGGCTGTAGCAAGAGCAGGTTCCATTTCTGGAACAAGCTGGGAATTCAGTGCTGAGTGAGATGTTCCCAGAGAAGTGAGGGCTTGTCCTTGGTGCCTGTGTTTGTAATCACAGTGGAAAAACAACTTCTTCTTTTTTTTTAATCTTTTCCCTGAATCTCCCTCTTTCACTGCAGGACATCCAGAAGAATAAAAAGATACCAGGTCCATGCTGTTCTCCCTCTAAACCCTTCAACAGTGGTATATGGGAAGTGTTTTGGGCTCTAGGAATTATTCTTGATGGAATTCTGGGGGGTTTGTGACCCGTGTAAAAGAGTCTAGCAAAAATTCAGTGATAAACCAGGACTTAACAACGTGAAAAACAGCTTCAAGGTTGCTGGGTTTTTTTAAATGCAGCTTAAAGAAAGAAACATAAAAGATATGAGTCATCATTCCAAAATGTGCATCAAACAAGTTAAATAACTCTTACTTTCTTAACAACATATTAATCAAAGTGCATTGATCCTTGAATCAGATTCCACTCCCAACAAGCTCTCTATCTTCCCCCTCCTGATGCATGCATTAAGAGAGTTTTATTCTGACAGATACAATATAGCAATCAATAAAATCTTATTATATGGAGCAGAGATACATGGATTTGTTGCAGGATTTATGCACTACTTTCATACCCGGTGCTATTTCATGTCTCAGCCTTAACCTGTAATTGAAAATAAATCTCCCTGAATACACCAGATTCTAATTTTCTGGATGTATGGGCAAATGTGAATGGAAGCTGCCCCTTCCCTTGGGGAGAAGGCAGCTCTGGGATCCCATCACTGCCTGGTGCACAGTTCTGGACTGACAGATTCCTGTGGGGAAAACACCCTGTGCAGGCAGGAAAACAGGGGGGGAAGAGTGGGTCTAAACCCTCTGTCTCCTTCCTCAGGCCTCCAGGGCCTCCCTGGCAGGGATAACACAATGAGACAGTGCCAGAGCCTGAGGCACATGGGCATCCCAAGGCTGGAATGGATGGGTGAGGATCAGGAAATGGGATGAGCAGGGAAGCTCATGGTTCTCTGCTCTTTTCCTACAGCTGCCAAGGTGTGATTTTACCCATAGAATCACAGAATGGTTTGATTTGGAAGGGACCTTAAAGCTCATTGAGTTCCACCCCCTGCCATGGACAGGGACACCTCCCACTATCCCAGTCCTCCAAGCCCTGTCCAACATGGCCTTGAACACTTCCAGGGATGGGACAGCCACCTTCATCCTAAATACTTCTTCCTTTTTTTCTTCCCTCCTTCCTGCTCAGCAGCACGAGTGTGTTGGGAGGCTGCCCCTCACCTGGCAGGGCCTGGGACAGCTGGCAGGGTACAGCAGGGACAGGGGACACACGGCTGGAGGCATCTTTCCTTTGGGCTCCTCTCCCTCTCTGAGGTGCCACTTGGATGTATGACAGCAGGTGGAAACCCAGCAGTCTCCCTGGAAAAGGCTGGAGGGGACTTTGATCTAAGCAGCTCTGTCAACAACGTTAATACAATAAAAATAATCAAATTCACTCAGATGGAAACGAGAGATGGAGAGATTGGCACAGCAGTGCAAATCCCAGGGAACAGAGAGGATGGAGCAACAGCACATCCCCTCTGCAGCACCACGAGCTCAGAGGCTTCTCCAAAGACTCACAATCGTGAATTCATCAAAAACTCACTGCTTTATCCCCCTTTTTTTCCCTTTCCTTCTCTGACTGGAGGTACAAATGGGATGGGTTTGCAGAGAGAGGGCTGCCCAGCTTCCTGCGAGGCACTCACATATCCCTGAGGGAAATCACAGGGCTGCAGTTGCTGCATTAAGAACCTCGTTTTCCCAAGATTTCCCTAGAAACCGAGCAGGGAGCTGCAAGAGCAGCATCACTATTTTCCCCTCCTGTCCTGGAGGCAATGACCACTCTCAACACAAGATTGTTTTCCTGGGGAGGAGTTTCACAGGAGGAAAGGGGATTTTAATAAAGCAGCTGTCTGTCAGAAAGGAAAATGACTGCTGCCATTAGGTGTTGGCTATTTTTTGGTTTAGATCCTCTATTTTCTGGGGGAAAAGTTAACTCTGATCACAAAAGCAAAGGAGGGAATGAGCTCTGGTGACTCTCAGCTTTGTGTGTTTAACTTGGGATGGGCATTCAGGAACAGCCTCAAATTGATTATATTCAGCATACTGGGAGCCCCAAGATAAGAAGGATAGAGCTGCTGGAGTGAGTCCAGAGGAGCCCACAGAGATGCTCTGAGGGCTGGAGCCCCTCTGCTCTGGAGCCAGGCTGGGAGAGCTGGGGGTGTTCACCTGGAGAAAAGAAAGATCCAGGGAGAGCTCAGAGCCCCTTCCAGAGGCTGAAGGGGCTCCAGGAGAGCTGGAGAGGGACTGGGGACAAGGGATGGAGGGACAGACACAGGGAATGGCTTCAGATTGAAAGTAGGCAGGCTTAGATGGGATACTGGGAAGAAATTCTTCCCTATGAGGGTGGGCAGGCCCTGGCACAGGGTGCCCAGAGAAGCTGTGGCTGCCCCATCCCTGGAAGTGTCCAAGGCCAGGTTGGAGCAACCTGGGATAGTAGAAGGTGTCCCTGCCCAGGACAGGGGATGGAACCATTCCATGATTCTCTGAAAACCCAGCCTTGAGGGTCTCAGCCACCACCCACAATCACCCCATCATCTGCTTTAGGTGACCTGCAGGTCACTGCTGGGGACACACTCCAGGCTCTGGCATGAGCAGAACACAGGCACAGAGTCAAAAATGCCATTGCCAGGATTTGGGGAATACCATGTGCTGGCATTCAGCCTCACCTTTAAAACTCTCACCTGTATGACCTGGAAGTGGCAGGTATGGCAGGTTACAGCCTGGCAGTGGCCAGGATTCACCTCTTTTGGATCCTGCCTGTATGGTCTTGGCTCCAAAGTCACCCACTGTGCTTAACAGGGATAATTCATCCTCCAGATCTGGTTGCTATGACAGGACTCAACCTCTTTCATACTCTTAAGTAGTTTTTTACCACCACAGGGACATTTGGCACCTCTGAGCGATCTCCAGAGGCTGCCAATGAGGCAGGGGCAGGCAGGGCAAGGATGGAGTGATGGGTTCACTCAGATAAATGAGGCTTGGGAAAAACCAGCCCCATCGACCCGATATCCACAAGAGACAGAGCAAGCAGAGAATGAGAGGAAAGGAAGGCAGAGAGTGGGGGAATGGGATGGGAGGGGAGTTCAAGCCTCCTGTCCAAGGGAAGAGGGACATCAGGGAGGTCACCTGGCTGGGTGGGCCTTGGCCAAGCACCCCCTGACCCTCCCTGCACCCCCTACTCCTGTCTCTGCACCCCTCCTGCATTTCCAGCTCCGAGCTTTGCTCAGTTAGCAAAAGGGTTAAGTTTAATTTATACTGATTTCTATTTAATATCATTCTCTCCCCGTAGGAGCCGGCAGCTGTGAGCTGATTGTAGTCCCTCATTATGCAGTCTGTATCACTAATGGCCTGTGACAAAGGCATGCCATCTTCCCGGCCTTACCCCCGAGAGCCAATTAAACACACATACTCCCTTCCTGTTTGCGGCGCATTACAATGAAATTAAACTGAATTTCAAAATCATTTTCTCCTAAAGACATCTCTTTGCAATAATTAATGCACGCTATTCCTTTGCAGCTGAAATATTCATCAGGAGTGTTGACTAAAAAAATTTTTAAAGCTGATTGCCCTGCACCCCGTGCGTGGGCTGATGGTGCTCCAGTCCCAGCCTGCAGTACCCGCCTGGTGTGGTGACACTGCTGGCAGAGTGAGCTCTGCTCCGGGAGAACAATTAGAATAAATCACAGCTTCTTCAAGAACCACAATAAATAAGGTTACACAGAAGGCATCAGAAATCCTGCCTGACTCCTGACACAACGGCACTGCTAACACACAGCGAAGGGGGAGAGGGGAAGTCCAGAGAATCACAGAATGGCAGAATCACTGAGGTTGGGAAAGACCTGCAAGAACATCAAGCCTAATCTGTGCCCCATCCCCACCTTGTCCCCCAGCCCAGAGCACTGAGTGCCATGCCCAGTCCTTCCTTGCACACCTGCAGGGATGGGGACTCCAAACCTCCCTGGGAAACCCCTTCCAATGCCTGAGAACCCTTTCCAGGAGGAAATTCCTCCTGATGTCCTCCAACCTGACCCTCCCCTGGCATAGCTTGAGGGCATTTCCTCTCGTCCTGTTCCTCACTGCTTGGGAGCAGAGCCCGACTCCCACCTGCCTATAACCCCTATTCAGGTAGTCGTTGTTGTAGTTGGTAGTTGATCATTCCACGATTCTATGCCATGATCCCCAAGTAAATTAAGCTAAATCCCATCCATTTGCAGAGTTTAATTCCCCAGAAAACATTAAGCAGTTGTATTTTATGCTTAGGAGCAAGGAACCCCAAGCATCCCCCATTACTTGGCTGACTCACTACGGCCAACACAAGCAAAGCCCCTCCCCGAGCCCAGTGTGTGGAAGCACATCCAGCCTGCACTCCCAGGCTGCCACCCCTAATTCTCAACCTCCCCAGGAGCTGGGGAACCCTGTTGGCTGAGCCAGAGCTGCTGTTGCCCTAGTGCCACGGGAAGCCCCCCCTGTACCTGTCCTGAACCAGCCGTCGGGCGTGAAGGCGTCCGCGGTGTCCTTGGGTCTGTTCCAGTACTCCCGGAACACGGAGGGTCCCTTCACCAGCAGCTCCCCTTCCTGTCCCTCCAGACCTGGTGTCACCTAGGACAGGGACACAGTGAGTGCATCTCTCCATGCCCTGTCCCCAGCGGGTGACATGCAGGATTCACATCATGTGCTCTCCCAGCTTTTACCAACCTCCACCACATCCTGCCCACCTGCACGACCTCCTTCCTCACCCCGGTGCTTCTGATATTCCAAGCACTGGGAATAGACATCTGTTTATAGGAAAACATGGACTGCCAGGCTGGAACTGCAGTCTGGGCAGGGTGATGCCTTCCAGCTGCTGGAGAGAGCTCTCACATGCAAACATGCACAAAACACTCTTGGGAAAGGGATGATCCTTTCTGACCCCTTGAACATTTCCAGGGATGGGGCAGCCACAGCTTCTCTGGGCAACCCGTGCCAGGGCCTGCCCACCCTCACAGGGAAGAATTCCTTCCCAGTATCCCATCTAATCCTACCCTCTGGCAGTGGGAAGCCATTCCCCCTTGTCCTGTCGCTCCACCCCTTGTCCTAGGTCCCTCTCCAGCTCTCTTGAAGCCCCTTTACACACTGGAAGGGACTCTAAGGTCTCCCCAGAGCCTTCTCTTCTCCAGGCTGAACACTCTCAGCTTTCATGCTCCCACAACACACTCCCGTGGCTGTGCCACCCTGCTCCCTGCTCTGTTGACAGATTAAAAATTTCACTTTCCAAAACTGTCAATCTAACACTTTTTTTTTTTTCCAAGCAGGTGGCAGGAAACACCATCTGATTTGTTCTCGGGGGCACACAGCTCTTTTTAGGTTCACTGGAAGGCAATGGTTGTACTGACAACCCAGTCCCCTGCAAACTTGCCCAGGCAGGTTTTCTATGACAACAAAACAAATATCCTGCTGTTATGGAAACTGGGGAATTGCAGGAAGGTCACAGACTGGCACAGTGTCTCATCTCCTGCACACACATCACTTGGCAATTAGAAGGATGCAACAGGCCAAGGGATGGGACACTGGAGAGGCACGACCCTCTGTCTGTGTGTGAACCTCAAAACCTTTTTAGGGAAGGTCATGGAATCCTGGAATGGTTTGGATTGGAAGGAATCTTCAAATTCATCCAGTTCTACCCCCTGCCCTGGGCAGGGACACCTCCCACTGACCCAGGTGGCTCCAACCTGGCCTTGGACACTCCCAGGGATGGGGCAGCCACAGCTTCTCTGGGCACCCTGTGCCAGGGCCTGCCCACCCTCTCATAGGGAAGGATCCCTTCCCACTATCCAATTTAAACCCATTCTCTGCCAGTTTAAAGCCATTACCAAGGTATGCAAAGCCACTCACGGGATGGAAGGCCCCGTGAGATGTACTTGGACACACTGCTCCATCCCTCTGTGGAGAGCAGCTCAATAACAGGAATTCTGAGCCACTTTCTGAGCCACTCTGCACTTGAGCTGTTGCAACACAGACAAAATACATCTGGGACCCCGAAAATCAGCAGTGCCAAAATCATGGCCACGAGGGAAACAGTAATAGCAGCACTGGAGCATCAGGCAGGGCAGGCTCTGTGGCTCTCTGCAGCCTTTGAGGGAAACAAAGATGCCTTAATGGAAAATGCTTAGAAAATTGCTTTGAAAGCATAATTTTAAGTAATTTCTTCCTGATGTCCAAGGGTCTCTGCACACACAGCTCAGGTTCCCAGACCCTGGTTGGGCATCACCTCCCTGACTGGAAGATGCCGCAGGAGAGAAAAGTTGCTAATTGCAATGAGGAACTGAGTGATGGCAAGGTGGGGGTGCTGCTGGGTGAATTCTCCCCCAGGGATCTGATACAGGGAGCCTGAAGCCCAGACTATCCGTGAACAGGAGAGCATGGAGAAACCTGAGAGTCCAGGAGAGCCCTGGAGAAAACCTCTGCAGCAGCAAAAGGGCAAAAAGAGGCACAAACGGCCCAAAAAAGGCCACAAAAGGCAGGAAAAAAGGGCACAAAGGGCAAAAGGAACCGAAGCCCCCATGGCCAACCATGGCAGGGCCATGGTGGGTGATACAGAGGGACCAGCAAGGCTGGTTTCAGGGCTGGTAGAGGCCATGTGGAGTTTCTTCTCACACCTTTTCCTCCTGGTCCAGCTGTGTCACCACAGATCAGGCACTTCCCTGAGCAATGTCCTGGTTTTTGGGCTGCTTCCAACTCCCCCAAAAGGGTCTGGGGAGGGGTTGGCACAGGTAAGAAACCGTGAACAGTTTCCTGAGCTTCACCTACAGATCCTGCTTCTCCTTGTCTGTGCTGAACACAAGAACAGGTGGAAATTTGGCTGCTCCAAAGCCCTTCAGCCCCATCCTGCCCAGGCACCACTCGGTGCCAGACATCCAGACACCTGCCCAGCCCAGCTCAGCAGAGCCAAGCTGCCCCAGGGACCAATCCTGCCCAGTGCTCACCTGCACTCTGCGATATCTGCTGTGAATCAAGCCTTGAACCAGCTCCAAGTTTCTTGTCATATCAACTCAAATTTTGGCAGTGGCTCAACCCACATCTTATCTCGAGCAGAGCCCCTTGGCAGCAGGCACCTCCCTGTTGTGTAATTTAATGATGTTATGGCTGGCTTGCAAACAGTAAAACAGAAAGGCCGTGACGTTATCTTAATAGGAATTCACTTGCTGAACTCGGGATGTCACTGGCACCGCTCCCCAGCGTGGCAGAGGGGACACAAACCAGCTCACAAACAGCATAAATTAAAATTCAAGGTTCAAGGCACTTATCTCCTACAACCCCTCTCATGTCTGATCCCTGCTAGAATCCCACTGCCTGGCTCTGGAAGCAGGCTTGGAAACACATGGCTGGGGTGGTTGTTTCCTTTCTCCCTCCAATTTTGACGGCTCCGGGAGTTGAGGCACTGGCTTGAGGGCACAAGCAGCTGCTGGAAGCATCAGATTGCAGAGATCTCCCCCTCTCCCAGTGCCATATTTTAATGCATTCGAGCAACTTTAACACCCAAGCACAGCATGGCCCTGGAGGTTGTTGTCTGAGAGCTTCCTGCTCCCAACCCAGTCGGAGAGTCGAGCCGGCCCAGCCGGCACACGAGATAAGATTCCATTTTCCACGCATGGAAATAAAAGGTTGTAATAAACCCTTTGAAGGACTAAATCTGGGTGATTATAAAATGCATATTCTCCCCATTTCCCATTTTACCTCTTTATTAGGAGGGTGGTTTGTAAAGAGCTGGGAATCCCTGCTTGGCAAAGGGCCCTGGGATTTGTTCAAAGCGCCCATTTGTTTTCTTGCGGTGTCTGCCCCGCATTCCTCGGGGAACTGTGGGAGAGGAGCTTGTAATGGACTGTAATGGAATTAGGGGCTTTTATGGAGGGAGGCTCAGAGCAGCGTGTCCTTCTCTGGGAAGCAGGGCAGGCATGGAGGATTCCTAAGCAGAAACATGTGGGAGACACAGAGAGAAAGCTGGAAGTGATGTTCGAGGAGGTAAGAATGTGTTATTGGGCTGAGGACTGGGAGGAAGACAGCCAGGCTTTTAGGAAAGAACCCAAATACCTTCAGGTTGCAAACAGCAGGTTTCAGGGGGACGCACATAACTTCTACCAGATGCCTCCTTCCCACTGCCCCTCCAAATAATCACAGAATCGTGGACTGGTTTGGTTTGGCACAGACCTTAAAGTTCATCCAGACCCAGCTCCTTGCCATGGGCAGGGACACCTTCCACTATCCCAGGTTGCTCCAAGACCTCTCCAACCCGGCCTTGGACACTTCCAGGGATCCAGAGGCAGCCACAGCTTCTCTGAGCAACCTGTGGAGGGCCTCCCCACCCTCACAGGGTAGAATTTCTTCCCAATATCCCATCTAAGCCTGCCTACTTTCAGTTTGAAGCAATTCCCTGTGTCCTGTCTCTCCATCCCTTGTCCCAAGTCCCTCTCCAGGTCTCCTGGAGCTCCTTTAGGCTCTGGAAGGGGCTCTGAAGTCCCCCTGGATCTTTCTCTTCTCCAGGTGAACACCCCCAGCTCTCTCAGCCTGGCTCCAGAGCAGAGGGGCTCCAGCACTTAAAGCATCTCCACGGCCTCCACTGGCCTCCAGCAGCTCCATGTCCTTCCTGTGCCGTTCCCCATACCTGGAGGCAGTTCTGCAGGTGGGCTCTCACAGAGAAACCCACCCCTCCCCTGCTGCCCACACTGTGGGATCAGACCAGGGCACGGGAGGTTTCTGGGTTGCCAGCACATATTGACTGATCATGTTGAGCTTCTCTTCCATCAACACCCCCAAATCCTTCTCCCCAGGGCTGCTCTCCATTCATTCCTCACCCAGCCTGTGTTTGTGCTCAGAACTCATTTGCAGGGTCCTGCATTTGGCCTTGATGAACTTCTTTCCTGGATGAGCACCAAAGGCTGTGGATCAAAGGAGGGACCTTAGAAGGGACTCGTGGTTCCTTGGTGCAAAAACATTTAGATTTGGGAGGAAGGAAATGCTTCTGCAGCTCTGCCTCCTCCACCACAGCCTGAAAGTGTCACTCAGCTTGGAAGTGCTTGGCATTTTTCCTCACCTTGTAAATAAATGATTACTGTGATCAAAATAATTAAGCAACTGAGCCCTTAAGTGACTAATAGAAGACAATAATTTATATGTGTGAAGTTTATGGAAATGATGGAACCCTTTTAGCTGTTCTTCCAGAGAAGTAACGTTTTCTGGTCTTTGTTGGGGGTTTTTTAACATACCAGAGCACAGCCTCCTTTTCTCCAGCCTAAACACAGAATCCAACAGCTCAGCCCCCACTGACCTGGAGAGAGCAGGAAAGCTCCAGGCTTTGCCCAGTCTCTGCTTTTCCAGACTGGGAGATCACACACAGGACTGTGAGGTGGGTGCTGAGGTAGCTGAGGACATGCCCACCTGTCTCCTAAAAGGAAGCTGGAGACCAGTAACCCACTTGACAATACCTTTTAATCACTGTCTCCCTGGCCCATATTGGAATGGATGTCCTAGGGGTGTGAGGTTTGCTAGAGCATTACCAAATTCCCAGGCAATCTGAACCTTCATGCACATTCCTAATTAAAAATTCCCTGCTAAGTTGCATGTTTTTGTCAAGGCATTATCACTCCTTGGAGCTCCGTGTCCTGCAGCATCCAGCACAAGCCCAGCAGGAGGCAATTTAGACACAGAACAATTTTCCTCCTGCTGGAAAAAGGCAGATTTCTGCTCCTCAGGGACACAGCACAGAGAGAGCAAGGAAAAAAATAAACCCCCAACCTAAAAACCCCAAGCCTAGGCTCTAATCTATGAGGCCACATTTCACATCTGTTTTTGCAATGTTAACTTTTATAAAAGGGCTGGGAATAACACAATCCATTTACTTTTCATTTTGGAGGGTTATAAATTCAAAAGCAAGGCTGCTGCACAGTGGAGCTGGAACACTGAAACTTATTTTCAAATAACCCAACCCTCTCCTTACACCAAATGTTGCTCCACTGAAAACAAAAGTGATTGCCTATATTTTTAGGCAATACTGATTTTTGAAAGTTACAGATCTGATTAACTCCAGATGATCCCAAAAACAACCCAAGTTTGGGAAAGGTCAGTCCTCCCCACAGTTGTTCCACTGGCACAAAACTTCTTGATTTGTATTAACACCATAAATTAAATGTGTACCACTACTCCAGAGATGCCAACAGCTCTTCCTGCTGCTGTTCTCATCCCTCTCGTTTGCAGGCTTCCCAAGATAATAAATGAGGTGAGATGTCAGCACATCTTCCCACTCCCTCAGCATTCCTTGTTAGGGGAAGGCTCCCATCGTGCCCCCACGATGCCCGTGGTGATTCAGGGCAGGCAGGGGACTAGGAAAGGATTCAATTAGTGGCCCACCTTTGGCTTGGTTTCTATCAGCCTCTCTTAGAAGTGGGGGTTGTGAGGCTGTGGTGAGCTGGGACTGCACAGACACTGCCCCAGAACCTCTAATTGCTTCTTCCTGCTGAGCCATCCTGCCAGTCAGTGCCTCCTCCCCAGGGCTGGAAGAACCCCAGGGAAGTTCTGACAGACTGTCTCTCTTCCTTTGGCCTCTCCTTCAGCAACTCCCCACCATGCTCAGGGACCTTCCACCAACATCCCAAGCTATGAAGAAAAAAAAGTCTAGTGGGAGGTGTCCCTAAGTGCAATGAGATGAGCTTTAAGGTCCCTTCCAACCCAAACCACTCCACGATTCTATGGAAGCACAAAACAATAATAAAAAGATTAATAGAGATCCTGAGGGTGCTGTGACAAAGGAAACACTTATGGAAAGAGGGTTCTTCTTGACAGATGGATTCAACTTCAATGTGCCAGGAAATATTCTCCTGGGATCGAGGCTGGCCCTGCAAGGAGAAGAGTTTTCAGCTGAGAAACAAGGAGACATGATACTGAAGTAACCTCTGTCTCCACTTTCATTAGGAGGAAGAAATAAAGTAGAGTTATGGCCACAAATTAGAAGAAAATAATCAGAGGGCAAACAGAAAGAAGGAAGGAGGTATAAATACCTCTGAGAATGGAATTACAAACTAAATAGACCAAGGAACTGGATGTGATCAATGAGAAGCAGCTAAAATGTTTATACAGTCACAAAAGCAGCCTGGGCAACAAAGTGGAGAAACTTGAATTACTTGGGCAGGACACGAAACAGGATCCTGAGGAGATGAGAGGAATATGGAGAAACAAAAATTATAACTGGAACATACACAAGTGCAGTGTCCAGCACTATGAGGGCTTTGGAAAGAGGTTTGGAAGAAGCAGAGGCAAATGGAAAATGGGAATAAATGCAGCATGTGTTTACCAAAGGTGGATTGTGCCAGAAATGCTGAGGGCTGGGGTTGCAGATAGAAGAAAATCAGCACATCTAATCCAGGCTGCCTTCAACAACACATCTCCCCACACTGACTGGAAAGACCATGGAGCTGAGGGCAAGCTGCCCATGGGAGGGGGGAACTGGAATGCTGGAGGTAAGGTCCACCATCGAGGCACCAGAACACGAGGATGGGATGCAGCAAGGACAAGAAAACGGATACAAAACTGGAAGAGAGATGTTCAGGGAGTGTAGGAGCACAGATGACAAAAGAATTGGTTTATGCTGGGGCCTGATCAGGATAGGAAAGGAATAAACCAGGTGTCCCTTTGGCTGTTCCTCTGGGACAGCAGACAGGACTCTTTTGGCCAGGCAGTCACATTCCTGGCCATTTTCAGGAATGGCAGGCATGGCTGGCACGTGCCCATCTCTATCCTCAGGAGCTACACGCAGGAGAAGAGCCAGGTACAGTCACACCAGCCGTTTCAGAATGCCTGGATATGGATGAGGAGAGATCTGAGCAGGGATGGACAGTGCAATGTACAGCACCACCTCCACGTGGGACCTGGCCCAGAGGGGAGCCAAGTACCCAAATCCACACCAGGCATGGAACACCCAGTCCTTGGAGGAAGCCTCCAAGACAGCCCTGGCAGCTCAGTGGTGACCCAGCACCTCCCCACTGGTTCTCCAGAGGTCTGAGATGAAGGTGAGTGAGCTGTGAGCTGCTCCTGGTCCCCTCCACGGGGACATCAACACCCAGCCCTCCAGTCACAACCACGGTGACGGTGCCAGCTGCCCCCAGCCCCGCCGAGGCACTGCCAACCAGCAGCAAGCCGGGAGCAGATGGCACAGACACGGGGGGGCACGGGGAGGAGGGGTCTGGAGATGCTGGTGGCTTTCAGGAGGGATGGCCACAGCCGAGCCGTTCCTGCCCAGGACGACAGCTTGCATATGGATTAACAACGAGATCATTACAGCCTTTGGAGGGGGAGCAAAGCCCGTGGCACAGCGTCCTCCTGCTGCCGGGTCCTGCAAAGCTTCCATCCCCACGGCTCCCCTCGCAGCCTCCTCAGGAGGAAATGACTCGCCATAAAAGCCCTGGCTACAGCCCCGCCTTGGATACAGCTGTGAAACCATTTAGCTATTGAGAGACCCCCATTGTCAGGGGCTGGGGCTTGGCGTTAGTTCCAGTGAGCAATTTGGAAACGATAAAAAAAAAAAAATAAAAAGAGAAACCCAACAAAAATGACAACCCCCAAAAAATCCTCAACAAACAAACAAGTAAAGAAGGAGAGAGACAATACCCAACAGCTTGCAGGGTTTCCAGGCCTCTGCCAGCTGGGAAGCTGAGCATATGAAATATGCATTGCACTGAACAAAGCAAACTCAAACGTTCAGCGCTGGAGAGCTGTAACCCTTTCCTGGGCACCAGAGCCATGGGAAGAGCTGCCAAAAAATAAGGGGAAAAGAGACCAGGGGAAAAAGCATTCAAGGCTAAGGGTAAGGAGTACTGAGCCTAAATGGTCCAACCGAGTCAACAGGCAGCTGCTTAAGGGAGGTGAAAAGTTTAGGAGCTGCTTCAGATTCGAGTGGCTCCAGGAGCAAGAGCTGGGATGACTCAGGGCAGGCAAAGTTGCTGTTCCTGAAATCTGCTTCCACACCTCTGCCTCCCAAGAATGTGTTGGAGAAGCATTCTTCCAGCACCTCCAGAACAGCATCTCTTCAGGGGATCAGTCCAGTGCATCACTCCAGAGCAGGGAGGAGGTGGGGACACTGTCAGGGCAGGCACTGTGACTGAGATGGGACTGTCACCTCCTGCCCATGCTGCCTTGTCACATGTGTCCCCAGGCTGCTGAGCATCCTCTGTTGGAACAGGCAGAGCAGTGAGGGGATCTTGTCAGGCTGGAGCACCTGGGTTTGGTGCTGGCAGTTGATAGTTCAGTCTCGGGCTGGGCAGGTCCCTCAGCCTGATTCACGTGGCTCCTTGTCAGCTCAAGGAAACCAACTCAAGGTGCAGGAACACACAGCAGAAGAGGCATGAGAGCCAACTGAAAACCTGAGCAACCAGGATGCAATCAAACACAAGGCTCATGAGATGTGAGGAGGCTGAAGGGCTGGAGCACATGCATGAAAGGAGTCCAGCACTGTAATCAAGGGACGGGGGAAAATGAAGAGAAGAACAGAGATCCAGCAAACTTTCAGCTAAGTAGATTATTGATCTTCAGGGTGTGCCAGGAACCAGCTTCGTGAATTACAGCAGTCCCCTGCTGCCAGCTCAGGCAGTTCCCGGATGGTAGAGCAGAAACAACTCCCCACTCCTGCCACCCACTCACCTTCCCCAGCCACCAACACACACTCCTGTTTGGATCCCCCATGTCCAAAGGGTGACAGCCTGAAAGGAAAAGGCACAACGCCCCAGTCTAACGGGAGAGACTGTGTCAGTGGGGAAGAAACAGCTCGGGGAAAGTCTGTTGTCACGGGAGCAGAAGGCAGGAACCTGAGCCCAAGGGGAGCGGGCAAGGGGGTGACCTTGTGAGGCTCCACAAACAATCCCCTTGGCAAAGGCAGGAGGGGCCTGCAGGGCACAGCCGAGGTGTGAACGCCTCACAGATTGCCCTGACAATGTGCCTCCCCCCCAGCACGAGATCACCTGCTCACAGGAGCCCGGTGGCAAGAGATGGCTTGGAGCCCAGCTCCTACTGGGGTGCTCAGTGTCCTACAGCATCAGCCCCATGGTGCTTGCCCTCATAGAGTCACAGAATATGCTCAGCTGGAAGCTGCTCTCCATATGGCTTCCCCTCCAGACCCTTCACCATCCTCATGGCCTCCTTTGGATGCTCTCTAATGGCTTAATGGGGTTTTTTATATTGTGGTGCCCAAAACTACACACAGGACTCAAGGCAAAGCCACACCCCACAGCCCAGTTGTCCCACAGCCCAGGCAGAGCAGGCACTGGGAGGGCTGAGAGGCTCCTGCTACTGGCTCCACCACCAGCCCTTTCATCAGGATCCCTCTGCCTTTGCCTATCCCACAGACCATCCAGCGCTCCACCAATGTAAAGCTCAGAGCCCTCCTGCAAGGCAGGTGAGGAAGGATTTGTTCATCCTTCTCATAAGAAGCAAGGAAAAGGCCACAGGGTTATCCAGTGGCACAGGCAGGGTGACAGCAACCAGCTCTTCCCATCCCAGGGACATCCCCTCTGCCATGGAGGAGCTGAGTTAAACAAAGGCAGGCCTTTCTCAGACTGGTGGAGCGTGATGAGCCCTCGGACTGTCAGATCCTCCTTGTTTTAAATAAATTCCATTGACGTACTCTCTGCTGACATGAATTATTAACCAAGCATGATGCACACACAGTGCCAGCAGCAGTGTCTCGGGGCAGGGACAGGCAGCAGGTGAGGCTCTGCCTGGGACCTCAGGTGTGAGGCACTGGAATTACAGCATCCCTGGGAGCACAGAAGTGTCACCACGGCTGCCACCTGCCTGCCCACGTGGCCATGCCACGGAAAGTCACACTCCATACCCAGGGCATATAAAACCCAAACTCCTGGCATCTCCACGCATCCATCTGTGCCAAGACACGCTGGGAGCGGGGACTGTTATTCCCACCTTGTGACAAGCCCAGGGACAGAGGCAGCTGGCTCTGCTCTGCTCCTGGAAATGTTGTGGATGTCCTGGAGGTGCCCAGCCAGGCACTGTCTCATAGGGTGGCCTCAAACAGACGGGCCCATTTGTCTCCCTTCAGCCTGAAGAAACTCCTGTTTCAGCTGGGACAAGGGGAATGGTGGGTGAGATGGGGACAACCTTTCAGAGAGGGACCAACCCATCAGCCAATGCCCAAAAGGCAAGTGATGACTTGAGAATTCACCAGAACTTTCAAAAAAACCCCGAGGGAGAGCCTGACGGAAAGCAAACCATCAGCAAGGGGCGGGGAGCCAACACCAGAGCTGGTAGGAGCTCCTGGAAGCTGGTGGGAGCAATGTGAGACATGGGCATGGACCTCAGCCACCCACACTGAGGGCTGAAGGGTGTATGTGTGAAATGGCTGGGATAAAAGGCAATTCCTCTGCCCCAAAAATGAACTCAAGCAGCCTGAAGCCAAGAAAAAGAGTTAAGTGAATCTCAGCTCTCTGAAAGCCTGAGAGGGTGGTGGGCTTCCAGCACCAGACACAGGTCAGCTGGGCTCCCCTGCTCCCGTCACTCAATGAAATGAGAAGGAAGGCAAAGAGTATTGAGCAGAAAAATAACATTCCATACTTTTTTTCCTCTCATAATTCAGTAGAACAACATCCACATTTCATCTTGGAAGTAGCTGCACTTTGGGGATTCTTGTGTCTGAGACCTAATTTGTAAAGAGCCCAGAGATCCCCTAGGGGAAAAAAAGCATTATGGGATCATTATTACAAGGGACACGTTATATTTCATGTCTCGGTTCCACACAAGTGGAAAAAAAAGGCCAAGAGCCAACTCTGGGATGAGGGGACAAACCCGTGAAACATTAACACTTATCCAGGGAAGTGACAAAAATGGGATGTGGTGAATCTTCTGCTGTGCCACTGCTCAGCCACACCACAGCAGTGACACAGAGGAAAGAAGAGAGGACCTTTTTTTCCAATGGAAACCACGATCCCTGTCCAGAGCAGCCCCTCTCATCCCTCCCCTGGGCTTGTTTTACATATCTGGGGTGGGATCCAGCACTCTTACAGAACCTGAGCACGGAACACAACCTGCTGCAGCCTGAGCACAACCCACCCACGGGGCTGCCCGTGCTCCTGCTGGTTCCTCCACCTCCCAGCACAGAGAATTTAGAGAAAAAAGGGTTTTCTGGAGCCTTTCACCAGTGCTAACCTTGCACAGCCTGGGAGCTCCTTTTGAACCCTCGTCGTGTAGGTGGCTGGATGAGAAGCAATTTCCCCAGAGGAATGAGTGAAGCCACGTACTTCAGGTTGAATCTCATGCCTGCCTGTCTCCCACCCACACAGCTGTAATTTCTCTCACACACACATTTATCTGCTCAGCTGAGCCTGGACATCACCCGGGGATTGATCTGCCAGATCGACACAACCTGCACCCACCATGAGGGAATGTGGCAGGAATGCAGACCCTGTTCAGCTATTTCTGTGGGAAGAGAAAGGGCTGAGGCAGCAGGACAGGCTGGACCTCAGGCTGGGGCTGCTTCTGCAGTCAGATGTCTGTGATGGGGTCAGATCACGCTTCCCCATCCCAGATATCCAACTTCTGTTGGGACTGCAGGTGCAGACATCACGTGGCAGTTAGAGCTCAGCACAGAGCTGGACTTTCATGGAAACCTCATGGGTTTCCCCCACTGCTGTTTCAAAATGAACACAACCCCCAAGGCCACCAGGCCTGCCCTTCCAATCAGAGAATCACAGAACGGGTTGGGCTGAGAGGGACCTTAAAGCTGATCTCATTTCTTGGACAGGAACCTTCCACTAGCCAAAGGTCTTCACACTGAAAGAGAGGAAGGTTAGATTGGATATTAGGAAGGAATCCTTCCCTGTGAGGGTGGGCAGGCCCTGGCACAGGGTGCCCAGAGAAGCTGTGGCTGCTCCATCCCTGGAAGTGTCCAAGGCCAGGTTGGAGCCACCTGGGACAGTGGGAGGTGTCCCTGCCCAGGGCAGGGGGTGGCACTGGATGATCTTAAAGGTCCCTTCTCAAACCACCCCATGATTCAACAGACAACACTCGTGCAGTCCATAAAGCACCATGGCTATAACCCATAACAAGAACAAAAAAAAACCTTTTAAATAGCACAACTGACTCACACTGAGAATCACAGCAGTGGAAGCCTCAGCCCTGGAGGTTTCAAAGGGCTGGGAAGGAGAGTACTTTCCACGAGTGAAGACTTTTCCAAAGTGAAGCAAACATGGCTGAGCACTACCTGTGTGCTGTTCTCATCTCCCTGGGCGTGGATGGTGTAGGAACGACTCCCATTCCTCAGGGTCTCGGTGGCAATGCGCACACACACCCCTGGCAGCGGGGTGCCCACGGAACCTACAGAGGAAAACAAGAGGGGAACAGTGCACAGCCTCTGGGAAATCACAAAATCAAGGATGCAAAAGAGCAGCTGCTCGTCTATCAATGGCATCTGCAGGCTGTGCTGGCACTAAAGAACTTCCTAGCAGGGGGTTACCCTTCAGGAAGGCTTCGCTCAAGCCATGTGTCTGCATGCAAATGTCAGTGCAAGGGGCTGCTGTTCGCTGAGCAGGCAGTGCTGGAAGTGCCTTGGAAAACAAATGTGTCTCCACACCTCAACAGTCTCTCTTGGCCAGTCTTTGAAGACTTCAACACAGCTTCGTAGCTCAGTAATGAAGCTGTTTCTTTTTTATATTTTTTTTTTGAAAAAGCACCATGAAACCTACACAAAGCTGTGAAAGGAAAGAGCACAGTGATTACTTCGGTGGCTCCTCTACAGGCTCAACCTGACAGGGGAGGGAAAGGCTTAACAGTGTGAGAATTGCAAGGGATTATCTCAGTTTTAGGAGACATCAATACACTGTTATAGAAAACATCACAGGAGAAAAGCAGGGATCAAAACAACTCCATTCTTCTCCAGGTTTCAATTTTCAAAGGCAGGGAAGCTGACACGGTGTCAGCTACTGAGCTCCAAGATGGTTCTGCGACCAACCCGCAGCATTCCCACCTCCTGGTTTAGTGCTTGCTCTTCCTGGGGAGCACCTGAAAGCTCAGCAGAAAGGGCAGCTTTGTTCCTGCGACCTGTCTGATGGGATCAGCAGGAACCAGGAGCCGTGGGCATCTGCTGGCTCAGCAGGGCTCGCTCGGCATCTCGGCGGCACGAGACGGCTCTTGTGGCAAAATGAGGCCTGTGACCTTCATCCCCTGTGAGCAGCAACCTATGGCTCAGGACTGGACAGAGCTTCAACTGGAGAAGGACTTTTCAAGGAGCATGGAGTGACAGGACAAGGGGAATGGCCTTAAACTGAAGGAAAGCAGGATGGGATATGGAGAAGAAATGGGATATGGAGAAGAAATTCTTCCCTGTGAGGATGGGGAGGCCCTGGCACAGGGTGCCCAGAGAAGCTGTGGCTGCCCCATCCCTGGGAGTGTCCAAGGAGCAACTTGGGATAGTGGATGGTGTCTCTGCCCCTGGCAGGAGTGGGACTGGATGAGCTTCAAGGTCCCTTCCAACCCAAACCATTCCTTGATTCTATAAGTCGGTAGGTGTACTTTTTATTTTAAGAGATGATCCATTTTTTCCTCTGAAGAACCTCCAGTTGATGCTTTCCAGGTCTGCCAGGATCAGCTTAGTTGGGGAGTCCCTACAGTAGGGTGTGCAAGACCTGGAGCTCAGCACTGTCTTCCCCTTGCCACCTCTATTTCAGGCATTTGGGTTCAAGTGGCACTTTCCTCTACGCTGGTCTCAATTCTCCTCTTCAAGCCCTGGAGATCTGCTATCCGTGACATCATGATTCTGTTTGCTACATTGGTCAGTTGCCATGGAAATAGATATGTCGTCGTAGCCCAGATTTATGGCATCCCTGCAGGATGAGCCAAGAGCAGATGGGCTATGAGGGAGTGAGATTTTATTGCAGCAAAACTACCCGAACAATTAGCAAATCTGGCAAGGGATAAACAGAAAATGATGTGGCAGCTCTGTGATCCATGTCTGCTCCACTCGGAATTGCCTCTGGCATTCGGGTCAGCCAGATCCTCCCTCCTCTCACCACCATCCTGTGGGCTGCCCCCCCCTCCTGGCCAGACACTGCCAGGGGGGTGAGGAGGGAGCCATGAGCCAGAAGTGCCTTGAGGTGCCATGTTGAGGCATTTATGGAACCACAGAATCATGGAATATCCTCAGTTGGAAGGGGTCCACAGGATCATCGAGTCCAACTCTTGGCGCTGCACAGGGCAACCCTAAAAATCACACCATATGTATTTTAAGCCTGCAATGGGAGACTCCAAGGGGCCTCAAAGCAGGGAACACATGGAAAACACCCTCAGTGTTGCATGGAAGCTTGTGGAACCCACCTTCTAAACTTCTAGGAGAATAGTTTCTCCAGGGTAGATAACATCTTGGATGAACAGACTCCAAAATGCCTGCAAGAGGTGGCACAGGACAGTGGGCAGACGTGGCAAAGTCAGTCCTGGAAAGCTCACAGAGGGAGCAGAAACCAGTGCAAGGAACTGCCACGGGCTCCTACAGACTTGGAAGCTTTCAAATCAAGATCAGCTGGATGCCTTCCTGGAAAATGATTCTCCCCTGGATGCAGGCTGCTGACCTCAACAGGGAAATGTGATGGAGTGATTCACAGGCATCAGGACTCAAGGATTACTGCCCAGTTCTAGTCCCAGTCTTTGAGAATAAAATACCAAAGCTCAGCACAGCACTGGCAAATCTGAGGGCACAGAAAAGGTGACATGTCCCCCCCCCACAGTGTTTCAGATCACAGTTACTAATACAGCTCCACCAATTTGTTCCCTGCTTGGCTAAAGTAAAACCAACTTGTAAATCAAGTCCCTGGTGGAGAGCTGTTTCCTTATATTCAGTCTGGAAAAGGTTTTCTAGTATTTAGGAAAAAGGACAAACTTGGAAATCAGAATCTGTAAAGGCTGAAAATGCTGACATTGTTGATTAGAGCTACACAAACCTGACAGTATTAATAAAATTCGTGCAAAAACAATGACTAGGGCTTCCCAGCCCCCTTCATCACGTCAAAATACACACTGTGCCCACTCCAACAGGTCAGGAGAAGCTTGGGTCCATCCCCAAAGGAACAGCACTGGAGGTCCTGGCTTCACCAAGACCACAATCAGGGATGATAAGAAGGTGGCTAACACTCAGCACTGGCTTCCTTTTGTCCTCAGCTGTTATCTTGAGTGGAAACTGGGGAGAAATCCCTGCTCCTTCCCCTCTCGCTCCCTCCCAGCTCTCACCAATTTCAGGCTCCTGCCTGCTGGGAAGTGCTGGCACCACAGCCGCTGCAGCCGGGGCTGCAGGCAGGAAGGGGTGACACTATTATTCTTTCACCGGTTCTCCTCTGTTTGAAAAAGTTGTCAGCTCTTCCCAGATAAATTTAATTGGCCCCGCGGTCTGTGTCCTTCGGTATCTGGGTACCTCGGTGCTGTTATGCGCCGCCGTGTCCTGGGAGAATTGAAACAGGCCAACGATAAGGCACTCAGCGATCTCACTGTCAACAATACACGGAGTCCCGCTGTAGGAGCTATTAGCTGCCTCTGATCTAAACCTCCAATTAAAGTGGTGATTAGGCCCAGCGAGGCATTCTCCGGCCATGAATTATTCATCTCCCTTCACAGTAACAGCACCGGGGGGGATTAGAATGAGAGCTGGTGAAAACAGAGGCATTTTAAGCAGGGGTTTAACCATATACAAGCAAACATTTATCTTTCCAATCTTTCACCTTTGTTCCTTCTGAAAATCAAAGCTTCACATCCTCGTCCGTGCCCCTTCAGACCCGTGCTGTGGGTGGAGAGTGGGGACACGCTGCTGGTGGCACCGGTGGGGACACGGGCAGGGTGGGCAGGCTCTGAGGTCGCGTCCCTTCCCCAGTCACACCAAGCAGGTGGAAGAGGGCAAGGGAAGCCCCGGGAGCTCTCCTCAGAGGCTCATGAATCACAGGATCACAGATGGTTTGGGTTGGAAGGGACCTTAAAGCTCATCCCATCCCTGCCCTGGGCAGGGACACCTCCCCCTGTCCCAGCGGCTCCAACCTGGCCTTGGACACTGCCAGGGATGGGGCAGCCACAGCTTCTCTGGGCGCCCTGTGCCAGGGCCTGCCCACCCTCCCAGGGAAGGATTCCTTCCTAATATCCCACTTAACCCTGCCCTCTGGCAGTAGGAAGCCATTCCCCCTTATCCTGTCCCTCCAGACCCCTGCAAACAGTTTTTCTCCATCTTTCTTGTCTCCTTTTAGGTCCTGGAAGGCCACAATTGGGTCACCCCAAAGCTCCTCTTCTCCAAGCAGAGCAATCCCAATCCTCCCAGCCTTTCCTCACAGCAGAGGTGCTCCATCCTTCTAATCATCTTGGTGACCTCCTGTGGACTCTCTCCAACAGGTCAAAGCAGTAGAGATGGGCATGTGATGCTTCCAGTCCAGAAGAAATCTTCTGGCAAACACCCCGTGTTCCCAGCCCCCCAGCACATTTGACGTGGATGCTCTGTGGTACATGGTGACCTCCCAGCCCAGCCTCTAACAGGGCACTGGATCAAAAGCTTTTTCACAGCTCCAGTAAATTATGCCTCAGCTTCACCCATCTGCTTCCCAGCTGACACTTCCTGAAATAAATTAATCAAGCCTATTCAATTATAACCTCCTTTCTGTACGGTCTCTCACTGATCCATACCTTTATGAGACATTTCTCTTCCCTCCTGGGGCTGCAGGAGCCCCTGGATGGGGCTGGAGTGACAGTCCCCAGCCTCTCTGCTCTGGCTGCATGAGAGGATTTGTCCCCAAGTCCCCTGCAGAGACCCCAGGGCCCCAGTATCCTCAGAGATGATGCTCCGGGGCAGGAGCTGCCAGTCTGGGTGCAGACTTCTGTTTTGCCATGTTACTTTCAGTCTGAATTCCCTTCTCCTTTAGTCTCCTGGGAAATTTCTAAAGCCTCCACTCATTTCCCCTCCTGAAGATCAATAAAAAGCAAAGAGAATCAGCCCACAGGGACACTGGAATGATCTCTGCACTGTCACCCTGCAGTGTGGGGCTCACAGTTAGAGCTAATGCAGGAGGGAATCTTGTCTCCCTGTCTGCCTCCCTCTCCTGTCTGCAAGGGCTTCTTGAGGGAGGGAAAACTGCCTGAGGTGGGGTGGAGGAATGACAGTTACTCTGCAAAAGTAAAAGAGTTTGTATTTCAAGCTGTTCTCGGGCTGAGGAGCCTGTGAGGGGGAGTTGTGGCTTCCTCTCTCCCTGTGGGAATCCTGTAGGGTCCAGCTTCTACATCCCATGGGATTGGGGTGCTGTGGGAAGCTGTGACACCCAGGACAGCCCCCCAGGCCCCCCAAGAGGCTGCATATGGTGCCATGTCTGCACAGACAGTGTGTGGGGAGGCAGGTGGCACAGGGTGGGTGCTCAGCACACAGATGGCCATGCTCCAACCAAAGGAGGGCGGGGGCATTTTATATTTGCAACGTTCAGATCAATTTATTTCTGGGTTACATGAAGTACAGATATTGAGAGGAGTCACAAAGCATAGCTAAGAGAAGGGGGGAGGACAAGCAGAGAACAGGACCAGAGTGTACACCGAGGTGTGACAATTTCTAATTCCTGAAGAGGCAAGAAACAGGCACTAAAATAAGAGTGAGCAGACATCCTATTTTAAGTGTTCAGCATTGATGGGTTGGACAAGCACTGCTGTGTGGAGAATCCTGCGTGACACCACACAGAAATACAGCTCCAGGGAGAAGGAACTGAAGAAACAGTCCCAGTGCTTCAATTCACTAGGATTTTGGAAATCATGTAAAGCTTTAGTATGGACTCTGCCAACTTCCCTACCAGCACATAGCCTGCTCCTCACTCATGTACATCCTCTGGGCAGGGAAAACCCAAGAGCACTTCCCAGCAAACGCCTCCAAATCATGAGTGGGCCCCCTCTGGAGACTCCTACCTGGGACACGGACTCCATGCAAAGGGTTAGAAAGCGCCATCCCAATCTCAGTCATCCCATACCTCTCCAGCAAGGTGTGCCCAGTGATGCTCTTCCACTTCTCCAGGACAGGCACAGGCAGGGCTGCTGAGCCTGACACCATTAACCTGCACAGGGAAAGCCCAGGTAAGACAGTATCTGAGATCACCTTTCTCCAGGGAATTTGCAGCCTAAAAGGGTCACGTGAATGCTGCTCCTACATAAAACCTTAAGACAGAAATCCCAAAAGCCTTTTAACCAGTACCAAAGATGTTCCTCACATCCTCTGACATGGGATTTAAGACAGGACAGCGTCCCTAAAGAGATTCTAGAGTACAAGCCTGAGCTGCAGGACAAAGTCCTCAGCCATGTGTTACACAGGGTGACACATGTAACGAGCCCCTTCTGGCTTTACCATGCAAGAGTGGCTCATAATTAAATAATGTCACCCTTGTTCCTGTCAAAGAGGCACCAAGGCACAACAATCAGCACTGAAGGAGGTGATGCTGAAAGGAAAACCTGGAGGATGCATGGTGGGGACATCCAGGCACCAGCAGCCCCTGCCCACAGGGGCACTGCCCTCCCACCTGATATTCTCCTGGCAAAAGGCCCGCACGAAATCCTGGACTTGGGGCTGGGAGAAATGCTCATCATAATATTCCATCAGCTTGGCATAGATGGTGGGCACTGCCATGAAGACACTGACACGGGGAGCCTCAGAGCTCAGGAGCCTCTTCCAAACCTAGAAAGGAAGGGAACATACACAGATAAAAATATACTCTGCTGTCTAAGACTTCAGGGAAATCCAAACAGCTGGAAGCCTGTTGGGTGCATCTCATCCATAGCCAGGACGAGTTCCCAACCTTCATCATGGCCTTACTGCCCAAAGCACAACATTCATCTCTCATTCCAGCAGTGGATCAGATCATGGAAATGGTGGGGTTTTGTGCAGTTGAGTTACAGCCCAGAATCTGCTCATGGGGATGGAAGCCTGTGGCAGAATCAGTTAATTCCCTTATGGTGCACAGTTCTCCAAAGGCTGTGCAGAGCCACCAGCCTTCCAAAGGATGGGAGCTCTTCTTTGGAAAGACAGTAAACCACATCTGAAGAACATGATGCACAGCCCATGGACTCGAACCTCTGAGGGAGAAAAGCTTTGAATAAAGATGGCAGTTCTGGGAAGAAGGAAATTGTGGAACTGGGAGTGAGACTTCATGGAAATGGTCACCTGCTGGTGAGCTGGTGCAAAGAGATGTGTCCTCAGTGAGCTCAGAGGAGCCATCAGAATCCACAGATAAACCAGTGGCAGCAGCAGAAAACAGCTGGCCAGGAGGGCCACTACACCAACCACACTCTTCCCGAGAGGAACGGTCACAGAATCATTAAGGTTGCAAAAGACCTCTTAGATCACTGAGTCCAACCATTAACCCAGCATCACCACATCCACCACTAATCCAGGTCCCTATGGGACAAACATTCTTCAGCTGCAACTCCTGCTAACCTGGGGGAACCATCAATGGGGGCAAATTCCAGCGGCCAGCTCTGCTGGGATGTGGATGAAGACCCACTCCTGGGATGAGCACCCCTACCTGGGAGCTGCTGACTACAGCTCACGACCGGGCCCACTCCTTCCACACCTCACCACTCTTCCCCCTAGGTGAGCTCTTCCCAAGACAGGAACGATCCAAAGCCATCAATAAATCAAAGGCTGCCTCCCTGCCTTGGCTCCAGTCCCTGCCCTGGCGGTGACAAATGTATTTCCTAACAGCTCCTGACAAGGCGCTGCCTGCACTCCCTGCCCACACACGCTCAGCTGCACACGAAAACCCCGGCAAGGCAGGGATTGATTGAAGGTGAACCAGTGATTCTCCTTCATGCTGTCACTCTGCCCCTTCCCCTCCATCCTGCTCGCTCAGGCTCCATTTCATTACTTTCTCCTTGGCTGCGCCGGTGCCGCCTCCCCCCGCGTCTCGCACTCCGCTGCTCCAGAACAATCACATCCTAAAAGAACCCACCAGCACCGTGGGGTTCTTCTTCATAGAGCAGGACACATCTAAAAAGGCATGGTCCCAGCTGACAGGAGGGAGTTCCCGCTGCCTCCCAGCCCAGAAGTGGGATGGGGAGAGGAATGCACCAGGTGGAGCCCCCCTGGACACTGCGGGAGGTGGGACATGAGCACTCCAAGGTCCCCGGGCAGCAAGGAAAGCAGAGGTGGAATGTGACTTCCCAGACTGATGGGTGATATGCCCAGACAGGGAACATTTCACTCCCTGCAGAAACCCTACCTACCAGCACAACTCCCAGAACTAAGCTGGAATATGCAAAATTGCATTTAGAAGGATCCAACCCCTACTATACCTGTCCCAGCCCTTTCCCAATGATCTTTTTCTCTTCGACCTGCCAATATCTTTCCCACTCAAGGTAGCAGGATGGAGAAGGATCTCTCCAAGCCAGGGCTCAATGGCCCTGCTCTCCTCAGCCTGGTGCTCCTGAGAGCCATTGCTGTGGGCAGGGAGAGCTATGTGATGGCAAGCAGGGATAAGGACTGGGCTGGAGGGATTGAAGGGAGGCAGATGCTCGGGGTTGTTCAATCCTTGATGGGTGATTTTTTTTGCCTTCCCAAGTCCTGAGCAGCTACAGGGAGTCTGGCCACGCAGCTGAGTTTTTTTTCACATGATTCTGGATTTGAAAAAACACGAATCCATCACTCTAAACTGAGCAAGTCCTCTTGCACCCCAGAATTCCCCATCCCCACATGCCTATTCAGCTCTGCTCTACATAAAACCCTCCTCCTGCCACTCCAGCCATGGGAGCGACTTTTTCCGTGCCAGTCCGACTCGCCCCAGCAACAGTCCCTTCCTGAGGATAAGCAGCTGCCTTTGGATTTGTGCCACCAGCTGCTGGGGTGATCTGCTGACAGCCAAACCCTCCACCTGCTCTGCTCCTGCTCAGCCAAATCTGGATCCTTCCCATGTGTTTCGCAGGACTAAGCCTCGAGCCGTGGCACAAAGCTGGCAGCTCCAAACACTCCGCAGAGGCCGAGGGCTCGTCGCTGCCCAGCCAGCTGGAACAGCTATTCCTGGGTTAGAACTCCCACTTCACGCTTTGAGAGAAGGATCTGGGAAAGCCTCGTTACCTGGGACTAATCAATCAATCCTGGGGCTTGGACAGGCTCGTAGCAAGAGGCCACTTTGTCCCTTCAGCACCCGGCATCCTCCGGCGGCGTCAGGCTCGGAGCAGCATAATCCATCTCCCCCTCAGTTATCCCACATGTCGCCACCACCACATCAATTCCCTGTGGAAATGCTACTGGCAGCCCATCATTCTGTTTTATTTCGCTCACCTCACACCTCAGGCAGCCAAGCACTTTTAGAAAGCCCTGGATGCAGGAGGCAAATGTGGCACCACGTGCCAGGGCTGCTGGGCTCTGCACCGAAGGGGAGCAGCAGCCTTCCAATGGAATGTGTTCAGGAGGTGGATCGAGATTCTTTCTAACTTAACCAAGGGCTGGAAACAGAAAGTTTCTCACTGCAAGAAAGCAAGAGTGGGAACAGCTTCCCATCAGGAGTAACAGCAGCAAAAGCTTACGGGCCACGGCTGCCTGTGCCAGCAGAGAAGTGGGAGACCTAATGTTCCCAAGAGCCTTCCCATCAGCATGACATTCCTGATTTTCCTCCCCTCCCACTGCTCAGAAGCATATCATGGGCTGGCCAGTGGGATTTTGCCATCATTACACACAAAAAAAGAAAATGACACCAGTGGGTACAAAACAACCGCAGCGAGACACAGCTGGGAGATTTTTCCCACGTATTTTTCCCAGCCCACAGATGGTGAATGAGAATGGAGGAACATACAAGCTGCTCCAAGGGATGGCCATTCCATACAGCAACCTTTCCAACCAGCCTTCAGACCTGCTAAGATCACCTGAAGAAGAGATGTGAGCACAGAGGAGAAAAAGCAATAACATTTTCCCTGATGTGCAGTGACATGAACTAGACAGAAACATCAAATCTACCAACACCTGGGGATCTCTCATGCAAGAAAAGAAAAGAAGGTGACAAAATCACTTGTATCCTAAATCATGCAAGATTTTGCCCGGTACAAGACTCCCAAAACCAGTCAGAAGAATTTCAAGCTGAAAGGAAGCAAATATCAACATGGATTTTTCCATCAGCCCACAGACTGATAACGTGCTGCTGCCTCTATTGACAGACACAACAGCTCCTCTCTCCTGCAGAATTATTGTACATTTTCAGCTGTTATTGAATTTTTTCAAACCTTTTCAAAAGTAACAATCCCCCTAATGCAAGGTTAACTCATCCCTTTACTTCCCTTTTGCTCGGGGAGATGGGTCTGTGCTTTGCATCGACCGCTGCCGTGGGGGAAGCACCAGCAAGGAAAAGGACTGCTGGTGTTTCTCGGAGTCTGTGACAGTAACAGGCACAACAAGGCTGCAGCCAAAGCACCTGCTCGTTTTGGGGACACCCTGTGCCAGACACTCAGGGTGGGAAGCTCCTGGAACTCGACAGCAGCAGCACAGGGATGGCAGGACCACGCTCCCAAACCTGACACCCATTTATCCCCCAGAAGCAGATGGGCACGACATGAGATGGGAGAGCACCGAGGGGAGCTGTGCTCCCTCCCAGGGACTGAGGAGCCAACACTTCATGAGCAATATGCAGAGAGAGAGAAACATCCTTCTCTTCAAAGGGAAATCGGGCCCTCGGTGGCTTCGTCTCATGTTTGTTATAACCCCAAACTGTTCACACTCTGTGTGACTCTGGTTTTAATCATTTATTCATCAGCACAGTTTGATGGCCCCTCTGCATTCCAGGCTGAAGCTTTTAAACCCTTCCTATGCTGGAGGCATACAAAAAGGAGCAAGTGCTTTCCCTGGGACCTGGAAATATAAGTAAATATGACAGGCTCTGGTTCCATTTTTTGTATTTCCCCACGCACATCAAAAGCCATTACTCGGGAACAGATGCTGAGGACAGACGGCAGATCTGGGGAGATGGGAAGAAAACCTCTAACTTTTTAAAGCCAGGTCTGTGAGAAGTGATCAAACATAATCCATTCACTAGCGACCTGCTCCTCCCTCCACTGACTCCTCTTTGAGTCTGAAATAAAATTACTCCTCTGAAGCCTCCCATTAACGGATGAAAAGACTTTCAGCCTTTCTCCAGCTGAAACTGGATGGGAGCCACGATCCCCAGCATGCTTGGTTATTGGAGCTCACACTCCTCTGCTTGGATTTGCTTTTCTTTTAAAAACAAACCAAAAGAGCTGCCCAGAGTGATGTTTGCAGAAGTGACAGATCCAGGGGAGAGGCTCAGTGTGGTACACGCTTCTCCTTCCCGGAGGCAACGGTGGCTGCCAAGCCCTGGATCTCCCCACGCAGCCCAGCCAAGGTATAAAGCATCAGCTCAGCCTGGCTCACACAAATAACAGCACTGGCAAGGACAAAGTTTGCTCACAGATGCAGCAGAGGCTTTCCTGGCCTTTGGGAAGTCAGGGCTGTGACCACACACGACGTAGCAGCGGCCCTGGAGCGACACCTCACACACAACCTCCAGGAGCAGCAGGTCTGCAGCTCCCTCCCACCACAGGAGACAGCACACCCACAGCATGTCAGGGCAAGCCTGTCCCAAATCACACAGCACCTTTGGGCACTCAGCACTCCTCCTTCCCTACACAGAAGGGTTCAAATAAGACTCTGATGGCTTTGCGTGCGACCCTGTAGGACAGGGTATGGTTTTTAGAGGGTTTGACCCTCGGAGGCACCTTAAGTCAGACATGCAGCAACACAGGCACCAAAACAGCAGCTCTTTGCAACTGCAGGGCAGTGAATCTGCATCTTGGCATATTTATCATGGAAGGGGTTGCAGGGCACAGCCAGGGCTGTCACTGCACAGGCAGCACACGCCACAACTGGGTCACCGGAGTGGAGATTTCCATAAGCTTCTCCCATCCCTCATCAGAGCAAGCTTATTCCTTCAGGTTTTTGAATACTTTTACTTCCCACTCCACATAAAACACTGGAAAGACCTCCTGGGATCTATCTTGTGTTTATCAAAGCAGAGCCAACAGGGAGTCCTTGCTATTAGAACATCTTTCTCTTAAGGCAAGATGAGGGGTGGTCCAAGGCAAAGACAAGCTGTTCCTGTTGTTCTAACTCAAAATGGATCTTCTTCAGCCAAAAGCCCCAGCAGAGGATCCTGCAAAGCAGAGACACTGACCTCATGACTTGCTCCAAAATGCTCCTGTCCCGACACAGCCAGGTCCTGGTCTGGAATGGGGAAGTCAACGTGTGACTGGTGGCACAGAGGACACTCTGCTTCCCCTGGCTCTGTCACTCCAAACTCACTGACATTTCCATGGAGCAACAGTCACCCCACAGGGTGTGCTCAGCCTCAGCAGCCTGAACTGCTGCAGGAAGGGAGCTGGAGGGAGGGACATCTGGGGGAATGGATGCTCCAGTAAGTGCTTGGGGCAAGCTCAGAGGCCTCCAAAAAGCACTTGGCCACAGGCTTTCTCTGCTGTCCAGTAGAAGGCTCGCCTTGCACTCCTCCCTTAAGGGAGGCATTAATGTCTTCTCCTCTGGCCACCAAACTGCACAAAACCTGCACAAAGATACCATCTTTTAAATATCTCCTCCTCCCCAAGCAAAGGCAAAAAAGCTGGCACCTGGGACAGTCAGCAGCAGCTGAGCAATGCAAACAGGAACAGTGCAGCTGGAGAAGCAAACTCAGCTTGGAAGCAGGTTATGGTGGGAGGATCACACAGGGATGCTGAGGCTGCAGCTTGCTCTGGCTCCAGAGGAGGTTTCTGCCCTCCCAGTTCTCACTCCTGAAAAACACTAAAATAATTCTATCACAGGCAGCCATGCCCCACAGAGCTGCTGGGAGGAACGCACTGACAGGCTCTCTGCTGTTGTCCTGCCTGCTCCATGCCCAAAGCAGTGCTGAAAACTCTCCCTCTCAACCCCTTGCCATTCCCAAGGCCAAGGAGCACTGGGAGCTGCTCCCACAGTCTCCAGGCAGGAGAAGGGCTCCCTGTGAAGACACACTGCACCCCAAGGAGTAAAAGCACCAGAGGACTTTGCATACCACGTAAGAGTCGACTAATCCTGGAAACTAAGGGTCCATTTATAAACCCTTTATTAATAAATGATTAATAGAGGCAGCCATATTTTTTAATAACTTGCAATAAAAAGATGCTACAAAAGGCTTAAGCAAGACAGTCTTAACAGATGGTGCTATAAAGTGAATTATAACATGTACAGTGGATGGTGCAGAGTAATGGATGTCCTCATTTAATAAAAAGAATCTGATTTTATGCAGCAACTTTCACGCTTGAGGCACCTCAGTACAATTTAACGAGTCCTCGTGGCCTCAGCAGTACCTTGTGTGCAGCCACAGACATCAGATGCTGTTTTGGTGAGAGAGAGAGAGAGGATGTTGGTCAGGACACTGGGGCTGCTCCACAGTCCTGATTTTCAACCTCTCCTTGGACAGCTCCCAAAACCAGACAGAAAGGTCTGAAAGCTGCCACCTCTCAACACTGCACTGCAGGGAATGACAAGCAAGCCTTGGTCTGGGGCTGGAAATGTCTTCTCAGGGGAGAAAAAAAAATAAAATTAAAAAAAGAGCATTATTCCCACCACCAAACCTAGACTGCCATCTGCATCCACGACTATAAGGCACGCCGCAAATTATGTAATTTAATAAACACTGTAATAATAAAGTATTTATTTTGTATAATGAAGTGTTAGTGATTAGAAACCAAACACACATCGGGCGTGCTGCTGCGGTTTCTCTTGAACCTTTGCCAGTATCACTCAAGGCTAAATATGTCTGCAGCAGGTTGAGAGTAAGTTCCTCGCCTTGTTTTGATCAGCCTGTCAAGTGTTTTAGCTGCCAGTCGAGTTTCTTTATATCACACTATAATTGGCTGCTTTCTCAAGGTGCAGCCAAGGAAAAAAAGCACAGAGGCAAAACTTGGGCTCCTTTGGCAAAATCCTCCAGCGCTGCTTTGCTGAAAGCTGATTTCAGTAGCAAAGGGCATTTTGTAAACAGCTGGTGAAAATAGAGTGGAACTGAAAGGCAGCTTGCATTAAACTCCACAAGAAAGCCTTATTTACCCTCCTGTGCTCGCTTTGTAGTGTCGATCAAACCACTCGCAGCTCCCAGGGGAGGCTCTCGGAAAAAATAAAGGGAATAAAAAAAAGCAGAAAAGCAAATGACGTCCTTCAGAGCCCCAGTGCACCTGAGAGGCTCCAGAGCAGGGCCCTGACCCCCCTGCCCAAGTTCAAGCCCCAGGGTCAAGCGGCCCCTCCGGCGCTGTCCCCGCGCGCCCTGGGACGCGTCTGGGGAGAGCTGGGCTCAGGGAATGCAGGAGGGGTGTCCTGCTCCCCCACCCTGAACCCATCCCTCAACGTCAGCTCATTGATTTGCAGATGCCTGGAGAGAGCAGAGCAAAGCACCGGGGGGGATGAGGGACAATCAATCACCGGTGGCACAGGACGTGGAGCAACGCGCCCTCCAGAGGCTTTGGGATCCCGGCACCGCCTCTGCCTCCCACACTCCCGGCTCCAGCACATCCCTGCTGCACCCGGAGCCTTTGGGGTGGCACCCTCAGCTCAGGGGAGGGCAATCTGGCAGCGACCAGCGAGGAGGGAGCACTGGTTACAGCTGCCACGGGCCTTCCTGCCGCCTTCTACCGGAGCATCCCTCCAACTCACTCTGGAAATGGGAGTGCAGAGCTGCCCCTCTGGGATTCTGGCACTGCTTTGCCACAAAGGATCAGCGTTCAAGGTGTCAGAGCCATCCTGACACAAGAAAGGAAGTGTCCGTTTTCTGTGCTTGCTTCTCTGAGAAGCAGAAACAAGCACTGAAGAATTCCCTGGTCCTACAGTCACTCGGATCAGAGCCAGGGCTCAGCCTCACCTGGCAGCAGCACAGCCAGAGGCTTCCAGGTGTATCCCACACCTGTACACTTTGTCCTTCCACTGTGATGAGGAAACAGATAAACACAGACAGGTAGAGCGGCCTCTTAAGTTACACAGCACGGGCTTGACAGGCTCCTTTCACCTTCCCAGGGAATTCTGCAGTGACAACACACATTTCCTTTCAGCTACAACGTGGCAGCAACACCTGAAAACCCAATTATCCCTTAACAGTGACACTGCAGACACCACCCATGACACTGGGAGACATTGGATGAACGGTGCTGGATCCCAGGAGATCCCAGGGAACCATAGAACCTGTTTTCCACCATCCTGCTGCTTGACCTGTTTCTAGTCCCTTTCCTTCCTCTCTTTACATCATCTCCCTGCCACTGCTGCAAGGAACAAAGGAAAAGCAGAGCACTAGGACTGGTGTTTCCTGGCTCAGCTAGAAAACAACATTGTTAAGTGCATCATTCAGGTAAGATTTCCCTCCTGACACCTTTCCTAAAAGCTGCAAGGTCTGGATTTGCAAATTCTCTCATATCACTGAGTCCAAACCAACAGCTCTGTTAATGCTTGTTCCTTTACAGAGGAAGAGCAGTGTTCCCATGCAAAGGACGACAACCTGTATTTCCCCTACCTAGGCTGCAAGAAGCTCTAGAGGCTGTGCTCTGGCATGTAACAGGATATGAAACATAGGACTGGAAGGGAAACATTTGGAAGGGGCTGCTCAGGGAGGTGGTGGAATCACTGTCCCTGGAGTCATTCAAGCAATGACTGGATGTGGCACTCAGTGCTCTGGCCTGGGTGACAAGGGGGTGATTAGTCACAGGGTGGACTCAATGATCTCAGAAGTCTTTTTCAACCTGAGTGATTTTGTGACCATGCAAAAATGCAAAGTACTATAAAAGCCAACAACCAGCACAGCACTAACACCCAAGAGAAAACCCACTACATCCCCTTTTCCTGGCATTAAAAAAAAAAAATTAACAGCTCTAATTCTGGATGCAAAAGCTGCTGGTGGCTCTGCAGAAGGGCCCACCTTCCACCAGCAGACTCCCTCAGCCCCAGGGTTGAGGAGGAGCAGCACAGCATCCCCATCCTGTACGTCACGCTTAACCAAGCTGCAGCCTCTGGAGGAGCCTTCACCCCGGGCTGAGCGGTGTGAACCCCACGCTGCCAGTGGCTCGAGAGCCTGGAATTCTTAAAGAGCTGCTTTCCAGAGTTGCTCTAATTACAATGCACAGGGTCCTGCTGCTGAATTTCAAAGGCAGGGCTCAGTCCCCCCGGGCTCACCATCTGTGCGCTGAATTCCGGGAACATGATGCACGTCGCTCCCACCCACAGAGGACACAGCAGCTTATTGATCACCCCGTGGACATGATGCAAAGGCAGCACGTGCAGAATGACATCCTCCTTCTTCCATTCCCATTTTTCAACCAGCCCTGTGGTCTGCAGAAGAAAACAAACAATGCAGTGTTAGGAAGGATTCTCCCGAGGGATCCAAACCCCAAATCCCACGGCGCAGCTGGTGGCAGGAATTCCAGGCCTGCCTGTGCACAGAACCTTTCCTTCAGGATCAGCACGAGCAAAATTCCCACCACAGCAGCAGTACACAAGAAGAACACCTTCTGCACCTTTATGTGTCAGCAAAGCCCTTCCTTGTTACTCAAAAATACTCGACAACGATTTAAAGCAGGACCTACAAAAATACCAGCCTGCTGCTGCACATGTAGAATTGGCAGAAACAGTAATAAAAACATATTTTCCCCATTATTTTGTTGACAGTCAGGATACTGATGACATCAGGCTTTTAGCACCTGTAAGGGATAATCAGCAGCAGCAGAAATAAACACCAAGTAGGTTTCACGTTAGTAAAAAATATTGGTTTATCAAGCTTCCAAAACACTCTGCTCCAAAGGCATAATTATCTGAAGGGATAATTATCATGTTTCTGGGTGAATATTGCCCTTCAGAGCCCAGCACTGGCAACTGGAAAACTTATTTCCAGCCACCTAAAAATAAAAAAAGCATTTGAACAGTGGAATTTGGTTGTGCCTCTCACAAGCCTCTTCCCAAGTGCAGGGAGCAGCTTTTAGGCTTTCTGCAGGACAGCACAAGGGCTGGGGACTGCTCAGGCCACCCTCAAATACCAGCATATTTGTAAGGGAACAGATTCTTTGCCCCATATAGCCAAGCCCTGGCTCTATCCATCAAGGCTTTCATTCCATTCCCGACATATCCGAGCACCCAGAGCAGCGTCAGCTCCCGCAGGGATCCCCGAGGCCTGCACCATTCCCTGCCCTTTTTCCCTAATGGCAGGAGCCCAGCAGTTGCAGGCACTGATAACCAAGTGGTGAGGTAGTCAGCAGGCTCATTCAAACTTCTAATTCCTTTTGGCTCTGAGAGCTAATGGATTTTTTTGCCTTGGGGATACAGAGCTGAATAATGCACTGCCTTCACACAGCACTGGGCTGAGATATATTCCAGTTAGGAGCAAAGATTCTGCCTTAGTCACAGTGTAGAAAAGCAAAGTGCAAAGAAATCAAGCTTTTTACAAGAGGTCTCATCCCTTCTGCTTTCCAGGAAAGGAGGGAGGAGAGTCCACCCATTCTGGGATGCAGCAGCACAGCAACACCCCCAGGCCAAGGTTTAGAACCTCAAACCCTGCCGGGTGCTCACTTTACAAGTGCTGAGGATTTCTGAGCTACAGCCCCACAGCTCCCTGCAGGAATTTGAGAGCAGGAAGAACATGTTTGCAACCCCAAACCACTCCCAAACCCCAGGCCTCTGTCCCTTGGCACCAGCTTTGGAGAGGGGGAGCAGCACTCACCACAGCCTGCACGTTCCCATGGGTGCTGAGGACCCCCTTGGGCCTCCCCGTCGTGCCACTGGTGTAGATGATCATGGCTCCCCTGTCCTCCCACGAGGAACAGGCTGCCAAGGGAGCCTCTTCCAGGGCTGTGGATCCACCCTCACGACTCCTGGGCAGCGGCAGCACCGGCACTCCCAGTTTGGTGGCACTGGGGGTGACCTTGCCCAGGTAGTCGTGGGCCGCGATGAGCAGGGCGCTCTGGGAGTCCTGCATCACGTACTCCAGCTCTGGCACGGGGTGTTTCCTGTACAGGGGCACTGCTATCCCCCCGCTCAGCCACGAGGCCCACTGGGCCACCACGTAGGAGGCGTCGTTGGGACACAGGAAGGAGATCCTCTCCCCCTTCAGGTCCCTGCTGGGGCACCCCAGGAGCTCCCAGATGTGCTGGCACAGGCGCAGGCTCTGCCCGAGGAGCTCCCTGTACGTGTGCTCACCGTCCTGGTCGATGATGGCCACTCTGTCACCAAAAGCCAAAGCCCTGGTGAAGACAGGGGTGATGGCAGGGCTGCAGGAGGCCCAGGCTGTGTGCACAGCCCTGTGGGCACAGCCTGCCCGCCTCCATCCCCAGCTGGGGCATCGCAGGGCCCGGCTCAGCGCGGGGAGGAGCGGGGGGAGCAGCATCCTGCCAGCAGGGCTGGTCTGGGAGGGATCCTGCAGAAAGCAATGATAGGAGCAGGTAAGTATGTGCAGAGATTTCCCAGGGGGTTATTTCCAGCCAGAAGAGGCAGCCTTCAGCTGAATACCAGCCACTGGATTGTTGATGGACCTGCTTCAGGCTGTCCTGGCACACGGGGCCCTGGCACAGGAGGCACAGACCCTTCCCTGTGCAGCCTCCAAAAACCAGCTCACTTCAGTCAGGATCTAGTTTTCATAGAATCATGTCCAAGGCCAGGTTGGAGCAGCCTGGGATAGTGGAGGGTGTCCTTGCCTGTGGCAGGGGGTGGAAATGGATGAGCTTTAAATCCCTTCCAACCCAAACCCTTCCAGGATTCTGTGAAGAATCCCAACCCCCCCTGCACGGCCTGGAGCCCTGGCTGGGAGCTCAGCAGGGAGCAGCACCCTCTCCACACAGAGCCCTCAGTAATGGGGAGCAGAGAGGACAGAACAGGGCTGTGCAGGAGGGAGAGGGATTTACTGCATGGAATCTAATCACCACCTAAATATCCCCAGAGAGATTCCAAGACAAGGGGAAACAGCCAAAGGATGACAAGCTCTCACTCTCTGAGAGTGTCCGTGACACCTCCTTGGCACCAGCAATCACAACTTGATTTTCTACCATTTTTTTTGATAAATGCCTATTAGTGGAGCAGCTCAGCTCCAAGAGCCTCCCAGCTCAGCTTCCCACTGTGGGGAGGAGCTGAAACAACAGGGATCCAGGCTGGCAGCTCCCCAGGGAACTGCTGGCCAGGGCTTCACCCAGCTCAAGGTTTCTCTTTCCATGGCCCCACGGTCTCCCCCCTCCACCCAGACACTGCCTCTGCTCATATTTTCTTTTGCATATCGACCTCAGTTTCTGCTTCTGCAAAGTAAACTTGTGACTTACTGTGGAAACATCTGGGGGGGCAGAGAAGCTGCAGAGCCAGAGCAGGGGAACCATGGGAACCCCCTGACATTTGCCACCAGGATGGAAAAAAAACAAAGCAGCCCACGGCCAAACTCGTGTGACATCTTTCCACTGCTCTGCAGGGACTCAAAGATAAAGAGGCAACATACTTCCCCAGCAAAACTGAACCCAGGGGGTAACTGGGAGCAGTGGTTTCCTGGGATCCTGCTCCCAGTGGTCCTGTGTGGCCCCAGAGCAAATGTTTGCTGCTCCTTCCAAAGGAAACCCCATTATCCACTGGTTTGGATTTAAAGGAGCAACAAAGAGCAGCATTTCCAGCCGGGTTTGGGAGCTGTGGGTTTGAGAGGAGTGGCCTTGCCTGTGTGTGCAGACTTAGGGACAAGGGGAAGGAAACCCAGGGCTTGTTTGCCTTTCCATCCTGTCCTCAGGGGTAACTGGGATCACAAACTCTGGCACAGCACATCTGGAAGCAGAGTTTGTCACCAGGGCTCTGAGCAGAGATGAGGCTTTGTCACCTTGGAAGGGAAAGGTCCAAACCCCCTCGGAAAAGAAGGTTCAGCCCCTCTGGGAAGGGGAGGTCCAAGCCCTCATCCTGCCATGACTGAGGAATTTAAAGCAGCTGGAGAACAGCTCCCAGAACAACCAAACCAGTGCAAACTGGAAGCTGGTCCCAGTGCAGACCCATCCCTGCCTCCCCCTCTGCACTCCCTGAACATGAAGGGATAAAATGCATTCCCTGAAGTAAAATGATCCCTGGAGTTACTCTGAGCTGTTCCAAACCCAGTTGGAACAGGAATAACCCTCATTCCAGCTGTGACCATGGCCTGGGGATGGAACTATCACTGCCAGTCCAACCTGCAGGATTCCATCCTTTCCCCATTTCTAGACATCAGTACAAAGCTATTTCTGGCTGTTTCTACAACAGGGGATGTGAAAAACTATTTTTATCTTAGCAAGTCCTAAAACAACTTGGAGAGAGACACAGAAATGGTATCAAATGATGGCTGAGATGCTGATTGTTCTCCCCTTTCCACAACACACACAAAAAAAATAGAGAAATATTTAATCAAGGAAAGGTTTGGGTTGGAAAGGACTTGAAAACCATCTCATCCCACCCCTGCCCTGGGCAGGGACACCTCCCACTGTCCCAGCGGCTCCAACCTGGCCTTGGGCACTCCCAGGGATGGGGCAGCCACAGCTTCTCTGGGCACCCTGTGCCAGGGCCTGCCCACCCTCCCAGGGAAGGACGGGCCCGATTCTTTCCCTATCCCAGGCGGGATTCCCGCCTCAGCTCAGCCCTCGGCCTACTCACGGCACAGCCCAGAGCGGCAGCAGGAAAACCCCTCGGCCCCGGGCACAGACCGGCCGCAGGCCCCGCAGGGCGGGAGAGCCGGACCCAGCAGACACAGCGGGCCCCGGCTCAGCCCGGTTTTAGGCCCGGGTTAGGCCCGGGTTAGGCCCGGTTTTAGGCCCGGTTCTAGGCCCGGGTCAGGCCCGGGTTCAGGCCCCCCCGGCTCCCCCCGGGCCTCACCTGCCGCCGAGGGACCGGTCCCGGCGCGAACGGCTCCGGGCGGACGCGGCACCGCGGACCGAACGTTCCGCGCACAAACGTTCCGCCCCCGCCCCGCTCTCACACCCGATTTCTGGGGGTTTCGCCCCAAAGCGCCCCCGCGGGACCGAGTGTCACTACAGCCCCTGCAGCGTCACCTCTGGGGTCTCTGCAGCCCTCTGTGCCATCAGCAGGGTGTCCCTGAGGTCACGGCGGGCCTTGGGGACGCCCTGGAGCCGCAGCTCAGGGCCTGGGCCCTGCCAGCGGCGCTGCGGGATTCTGGCACGGCCGGGGGCTGGCCTGGACTCCCGGGACCTCCGTGGGGCAGGCAGCTGGCCTTGGGGTGCGCTGACCCCCTGGGGACACGCAGACAGCCGGGGAACACACGGGTGTCGCAGTGGATCCACGGCCACCCGCGGGACACGTGGGCGCCCCAGAGCCACGTGGCCGTGCCGGGGATGCCCGGACCGGCCGGGGGTGCTGCCGGTGGCACAGGGCGGGTGCCCCCCCCAGGCCCTGCTCCCCGCTGGAGCCGTGTTTTTGCGGCCGTGCGCGGTGCTCCGTGAAGCGGCACGGCCGGGGGGACCCCCACCCACCTCCCCAGCTGTGTTTCCACTGCGGAAACGGGGCCGGGAGCGCGGCCCGGGGCAGAGCGCAGACCCTGCGGGGTGCGCACCCAGCGGGCCTGTGCTGGCCAGGCTCCGGGGCAGGGCACCCAGTGCTCAGCTCCTTCCTCATTGCACAGCTCCCTCCTCATTGCACAGGTCCCAGAGCCCCACTGCACAAATCTCCACTGCAGGGCAGCCCATCGCCCAGCTCCCTTCTCACTGCCCAGCTCCCTCCTCACTGCCCAGCTCCCTCCTCACTGCCCAGCTCCCTCCTCACTGC
>VXBA01001026.1:150252-163084 GCA_013399895.1 Serilophus lunatus | reverse complement strand
GCATTGGCACAACCACGAGGCTGCCAGGGCCATATGGTGGGAGAAACCAGATTAAGTGTCCGCGTTTCAGGGTTTAACCCCTGTGCCGCTGCTGCCATGGCAGGATGGCACGAGTGGGACAAAGTTCTCCTTCTTTCCCTGGTTTTCCTCTGTATTCCTGTGTCCCGCCCGGCACGAGCATCTGCTGCTGGAGCCACTGGCCACGGCGGGGTGGCGGGGCCTGGGTGTGTCCCCAGGGGACACAATTGCCACCGGGACTCCCTGGGGACGGGAGCAGCTCGGCGTGAAGTGGAGCCGTAAGTGGCTCCTGCGTCACGTGCCGAGGATAAGTGCAAAATGGCCCTATTATGATAATTGCAGGGAATTATGATTGATGGAGATTAGCTGCTTATTTGAGGAAATGGCAGGCGCACGTGTGACACGGGCAGGCCAGGGGACAGCCACCAGGGCACGGGGGGCACCGGCAGAGTGGCACACTGGGGTGGCTCCAAGGATATTCCTATGGCACAGTCACCATCATCCCGGGAGCTGCCACATCCCCCCGGCTGGTGGCTCTGGGGCTGGGATGTGCCACCACACAGGGACAGCGGGTGCTGCGGGGCAGGAGGACCCACTCACACCCTGTCCTGCCCCGTGGAAGGCTCCTGGTGTCTCCAGCCAACTCCATTAAAGATATCCCTGATTAGGGGGTAAACCTGTTAAACAGGGATGACTTCCAGTGCCCAGAGTCCCCAGGCTGTGCTATGGGGCTGTGCCATGGGGTTGGGGAGGGGGCAGCCCCACCACTCCTGTGGCTCCCCAATGCATGTGGCTGTCAGTAAATGACTTATTTTGGGGGAAGGTGAGCAGGAGCTGGGCTGGCTCTGGCCTGTTCCCTGCCTCCCACCCATGTCCCTCAGCCTCAGGCACCTTCCTGGGGGGCATCAGCGTCCAGAGCATCCACACCACAGTGGATGCTCAAGCCACATACCCACCTCTCCCTTCAGAAAGACACCAAAACTAAGAATTTGGGGAAGAAAGGCCAGAAATGCAGGGATGACTGTGATGCCAATGGCTGGCCAGGACGGAACCATGGCACCAGCACCAGGATTTTGGCACGAGGCGTGGATGCCGCGCTTCAAAAGTCTGGGACAGCTGTGCCGAGCAACACACGGCCAGAGGGCACCCCAAAACCCCCCACCCATCACCAGAAGTCCCTCCTCCGCTCTCCCCTTCCCAATTTCCCAGGCCTCCCTACGCAGCAGACGGATGCTGGGTAAGAGGTGTGTCTGTGGGAGCCGTCCTCGCCACGCAGCATCGCCGGGCTGCATCGGCACTTGCCATCCCTGAGATGGGCTTTCCCGGCTGGGCTGGGGGCACGAGTGGGGCCAGACGGGGCTGAACCTCTCCATGTGACACCGGCACCTGGGCCAGGCTCCCGCGCCTCCGCCGAGGGACCAGGACGTTGCCCAGCTGGCCTTGGCGAAGGGAAGGGGGGCCCTGGTGGCACCTCACCACCGGGCACGGCGAAGCCAACTCCTTTCTCTGCGTTTTCCCATTTTCCTCCCCCCATTTGGCTTTTGGCAGCGGAGCCTCTGCGGCGACTGGGGCGCGCGGTGCCGGGGAAGGGTTGCCAAGCCTCGGCAGCCCCCCGCAGCCCCCCGGCCCCCCGTGCCAAGGCTGGTGGCTGGCAGAAGGGCTGCCTGTGCCTGGCAGGGCTCCGTCAGCTGCGGGAGGATCCCTGTGCCGCGCTCGCTGCCAATTTCCCTGCGAGCTGGCACCGCAGGCGGCTCCGGAGGCACCGGCGGAGAAGGCTGGGGAGGACGGATTGTGAAAGGGAGAGAGGAAAAAAAAAAAATAATGGACACATGCCATCGCTGGAGCGGCGAGGCTGCCAAAACGCCAGCAGGCAGCGGGGGCCAAAACCCGCTGGCGGCAGAGAGGAGGGTCTGGCAGCGCGGGCACATGGAGGACGGGCAGCGGTGGCAGAGGCACGGCGTGGCCGAGGCAGGACGGGCAGCAAACGGAGGAGCCGGAGAGGACAGAGGTATTTGCCTTCGTTTTCAAGGTTGTGCGTGTCCATGCATGTGTCTGCTGCCAGGGCTGTGCAGCCCAGCCACTCAGCTCACCCCGGCCGGATCAGCACATCCCGGCTGGCTCAGCTCCGTGCCCGCGGCCTCCCTGGCTGGCACGCTGCTCTGCTGCCTGGCCTGTCCCGTGGCACTGCCAGCCCTTCCCCGCCTGGCACCGGCAGTCGAGGGTTCGGGGAGCTGGCCGGTGGCTGCAGAGGGGATTTGCCTCCTGCGGGGCCGGCGAGGGAGGTTTTGTGGCTTTGTCTGGTTGGGCTTTGTCTGCCGCCGGCGGGGCCGGGAGCCGCGAGGGGCTGCGGGCAGGGAGGTGTGAGCCCGAGTCCTGCTGCCGGAGGGGTGGGCACGTGGGAGGTGTGCCCTGCTCCCAAACCCAGACAGCCAGAGCCCAGCCTGGTGGCTGAGCGAGAAGGAGAAAGGGAGGGTGGGCAGAGAGCCCCCCACACCCAGTGCCATGGTGGGGAAGAGGAGGAGGGAAGGGGAGGATTTCAGGACATTGGGAAACGACTCACATGTCGCCGGGGTCAGGGCCACGAGGTGCTTGAGTGAAGGAGGTGGGGGTGTGAGTGGGTGTTGGGAGCCTTGGGGAGGAGCTTGAGGGTGCAGGACAGAGCCTTGGTGATGCCGTGTGCTGGTGCAGGTCACAGAGTGTGCTGCCTGCCCTGTGGTGCAGGGTCAAGGTTGGAACCAGCAGTGGACACCGGGAACACCGTGGCATCACCACTCCACTGGGACCATGCGAAGGCAATAACCCCCACATGATAAAGCCAGTCGGTGCCAGGGGCAGGAGCTGGTACTGAAGGGAAAAAGGAATGTTGGCAACCCAAATCTCACACCACCCCAATTCCTGCCTGCTGCTCTGCATCCTTGAAGGACCCCAGGAATGTCCACTCTGCACCAACTTCACCAGGACAAACCTCCCTTGGGATCCCTGACTCCAGCACCCATCACCTGCAGGAGCCAGGGCAGGGGCAGCAGCATCCAGCTTCGAGGGCATCAGTGTCTGCCTGGGAGGGATGTGGAAGGAGGCAAGAGGGAGACATCCCATCTTATCCTATCCCATCCCAAGCTCCCTCATCGCCGCCTGGGCTGGTTGGTACCTGGTGACCCAAACTCCGAGCTGGAGGAGCAGCTCCTGCATTGGATATTGGGACTAAACACAGCGTCCTGCTACAGCCTGGTGCCCAAAATGTCTCACGGAGGATCAGAAGAGGTCCCTCCATCTGGATGACACCACCCTCCACCTCCCCGGGGCCATCATTCCCCGAGGCCTCACGCTGCCCATCGCAGGGTCGGGGGGACAGGAACGCTCCCCGTGTCACGGGATGATCCTCCCCCGTCTCCCCCTCTCCCTCGTTTTCCTCCGTATTTCACAGTTCCTGCTTCCTGCACAAGGCAGGGGTCTCCAGGGACTCCAGCCAGATGTTCTCTGCAGCACACCACATTGCTTTCCTAATGAAATATTCATGGAGCCTCTCCGCCTCTTGCCATGAAAGCCTTCTGCAGCTCCCAGCCATGGAAACGCTGCGCAGGCAGCATTCCTGCAAAGCTCCCGGCCCCCTGCTCCCCGCTCGGCACCTCCACCTTCCCCTTCCTCCTCCCACCAGCGGTGCCGGAGCAGGGGCTTTGTCCTTTCTCTCCTCGCAGGTGAGGCAACACCAAGGGCACGGCCAGGGCCACGTGCTGGGGACACTGGTGCTGCCCACCCCGAGGAGGGTCCCTCCGTGGCTGGGAGAAGGGGGTGGGTGGGTGCAGACCCCGGCGTGGGGCACGGAAGGGTCTCACCCACCCCCTGCCCAACCCGTCCCGGCTCCCGGTGCTCCCGCCGGCTCCCAGCCAGCCCGCGGCATTAGGGATGCTGTGCACTGCAATCCAATTAGGTTGTTTATGCAAACAATCAGGTTTTATGTTTCGGTAAAAAGCTTAAATAACCTTAATCAAAGTGAAAGACCTGAAATTATTGCTGGAGGGGGCTGCGGGGTGGTGGGTGGTGGGCAGGACACCCTGTTTGGCTCGTGACACCCTGCCGGTCACACCCGGGATCTCCAGGGATCTCAGCACCGAGGGCCACGTGGGAGATGCTCTGCTCCATCCCAGCATTGCTGCCAGAGGGTCTGGGCCATCCTGCTGGTCCTGGTTCCTTCCAGCATCACATCCAGCAAACCCCAGCCTGGCCCTGTGGCCCTTGTGATCTTTGTCCCTAAATGTGGGAGCACTGAGGTGTGGCATCACACCGTTGGGATGAAGATGCCAGCCACCAAGAGGTCCAGCATTCTGCCACCATCCCACCTCACATCACCAGCCTCAGCTGCTCCAACAGCACCTCAGCATCTTGGTACTGGGAGAAAAGCCCTGCATCCCCAGTGTGAGGTGGTGCTGCGCCCCTGTGCCATGTCCCTGTGCCCACCTGGGGACGGGCATGGGGAGCTGGGGAGCGGGGCTGGCTCTGGAGGGCCAGCACTGCCTCCTGCACACCCCGAGTTTCTGGAGGAGTAATAAGCTATGCATGTAGTGTAGAAATAAAACATGTTCTGCAGAACAAATGATGTTAATTTGCTGAGAGGCTCTGAAGCCGAGTATTAGCGAAATGCCTTGAGGGAGAGAGCGGCAGCTGTGCTGGAATTAATGGCAACGTGCCGAATTAGCACTGCTATGCATCATAGTCAGAGGGAAAAATTACCGGAGAGACAGGGAAAACAACCCCCTCCGTGTGCCAGCCCCGACCCCGGGGCACGCTGCCGAGCAGAGCTGGTGTGGCAGGTCCTGGTGCCCGGGGGATGCCCTTGCCACAGCCCTGCCCGGCCACACCACACCTCACCCTGAGCCCAGCTGCCTCCTCTGCCAAGATGTGTGTCCTCAGGAGTGCTCAGCACTCCTCTGCCACGCTCAGCATTGCTCCTGGGTGCTCAGTATCCCCCCTCGGGTGCTCAACATCACTCCTGGGTGCTCAGCATCCCTTCGGGACATTCAGTGTCACTCTCAGGTGTTCAGCATCCCCCTGGGACATTCAACGTCGCTCCCGGGTGCTGAGCATCCCTCTGGACCCAATCATGCCATTCCATCCCACCCCACTCCCAGGGACTGTCTCCTCCAGGATTTGCATCCCTCCTGCTCCCCCGTTCCTTCCTCTCTTTTCCAGGGTGTTATTCATTTCCTTGTCTGTTTATTTCTTCTCTTCATTCCCGGTGGTCGAGCTCCAAAAGTCTGTAGCTCCTCATTGATTACTAATAGTGCATCTGGTTTACGGCTCCGCAGCCTCCTCCGGAGCATCCGTCTTCCTTCCCTGCCTCCTTCCTCCCTCCCGGCCGCCCACCACGGCCCGGCCCGGCTGCGGGCTGTGCATTACCCCCTAATGGATGGTTCCAGTAAATTCCACACCTCTGATGAATATTTAACACCAACATCCGCCCTCCACCGCCTGCCCGAGGGGGATCGGGTTCGGCAGGTCCCATCGTGCTGCTGGCTCTTGGTTCAGCCCTTGGGTGGCTGAACTCGAGCCTGTGCAGGTGGCAGTGAACAGTTATCCCAGCAGAGACTGGGGCTGGTGACATCCTGAGCTGGTATTCCCGTGAATTCCTCCTCAGCCCATGTGCCCATCACAGCCCACAGATGCTCATCCCCAGCATAAAACAATCCCCCAAATAAAACTTGTGTGTGTCTTGTCACCCTCAGCCTTCTCTCCCAACTTTCCTCTGCAGATCCCAGCTCTGTTGGGAGCAGCTCCAGCCTGGCCCCAGATCCTGCTGTGACACCCATCCCTGCCGTGGGACAATCCCGGGCTGGTGGCTCGCTCCTGGCTGTGCCATGGGCCACAGGATGTGAAGGACATGGATGAGCCACCAGTCTGATCCTTGCTGGGATGTGCCAACAGCTGCTGAGCACAAACCCACTGGGACATGGCCAAGGCAGTGGGAATCCCCTGTGCCCCTCCTGCAGCCACCAGGTTTCGGCATCCCCAGAAGTGAAGAATGTTTCTCCATCCAGAGGTTTGTCTGTGCAAACATCAGCACACGTGGAACACTCAGGCCCTGCCCGTTGCCTCGGGGGCCAGGATTTGGCCTGAAAAGGACAAATGTGCTCTGGAGCATGGGAATGCAGAGGCTGAGGAGGCATCACCCAGCAGGACCTGCATGGACACACCGAGGGCTGCCCTGGGAGCTGCTCTGCATGCCTGGAGCACCACCAGCCCTAATCCTGCCCCTGCTTCTCCATGCCCTGGGAATGCTCTGAGGTGTGTGTCCCATCCTCACCCTAAACCAGGTGCTCTGAGTGCACGGGGTCCTCCCACCTCTCCATCCCCAAGGAACTGAGCTGGGAAATCTTGAAACTACGTTGATTTTGGAACGGGACCGAGAAGCTGGGGGAGGTACTGTGGGGTGCTGGGGGTCTGGGGGTGCTGGGGGTGCCCGGGCACGGGCAGGGCAGCGGGAGCTGCCGGTCACTGCCAGGTTACATCTGCCGGGGCACGCAAGAGTGACTCCAGATGCATTAGAAGTGCCGTGCTCCAATTTCAATTTCATCGTCTCACAATCATTTTCAGGCTCCTCTTAGTGCCACATTAACGAAGCCTGCTCGTTTGAATGCATAATTAGCCCAAGCATTCTACCTCGCTAATTTCGAAGCAAGGGAGGGGGGAAGAAGGGGGGGGGGGGAATTTGCATATTAATTTAGCAGAGGGAGAGAAAAACTGTTTACCACTTGCTTCTTGCTGTTGATCACAGCGGACTTAACTCTTTCCCGGGTGCCATCTGGAGCTGCGGAGCCGGGAGCCCAGCCAGCACGTGGGACGGGATACAAAGGTTACACGGCAGCAATTAACTGCTCCCCGACCACCCCGGCAGCCTCTGGGAGCTCACTGGGAGCGTGGGGGTTGCGGCTCCTGGGAGCACAGGGTGGCTGCGGAGTGGCTGAGCCAGAGGTGGAAGCTCCAGGGTGTCCCTCAGTCCTCCTCCCCACGTGGGTCTGGGGTGAAAAGTGCCATTTTCACCCCTCCCAGGGTGGCAAAGTCCCCAGATCTATCCATCATCCCAGGAGAAGGGATTCCAAACGACATCACACCTCCTGCAGTGGGTGGCTGGGTGCACCCTGTCACCCTCAGTGCCTCCCCCTTCAAAGGGATGCCTTGGTTCTCCCATTTCGCTGACTTTTAACATCACACCCCCATGATATGCTGTTGGATGAGCACCTGCCATCTCCTAAAGCCCTTTGTAGCTCATGGATTTGGAGTGCACGGGATGCCCACAGACATGCTGCACCCACAGGCCAGGGTGGGCCGCCTGGCTGAGCACCGACAACTCATTACACGCCCCCCCATCACCATCTCCCTTTGTTTGGGAGTCTGTGGGAGTCTCGAGCCGAGGCTGGAGGTAATTTGTCTGTCTCCTGCAGCGGGCTGTCACCTCGCATCTGCAAACCAGTTCCGTTGGCGCTGCCATTAAAAAAATCTCAGGTCTGACAGGTAATAAAAACTAAACATTAAAAAATAGCAACAGGATGTTGGGAATATCACGGGCTTCTCACAGCTGCAACCACCCTCAAATCCAGAGGTAACTGGGTTTGAGGGTGGTCACAGCCCCAATGAGCTGCATTTTGGCCTTTGGACATGTGCCCCCATCTCACCCGACCTTTGCACCTCCATCCCAACTCCCTAAAATGCCTTTTCCAGCCCTGGAGCCCCCCTGCCCCACCATCCCCCTCTCCCGCTGGCTCGGAGCCATCCCAGCGCGTCAGAGCAGACTGGGGACACCTCCATGCCCGGCATCCCTGTCTGACTCCTGCATCCCCGCTGGCAGAGAGAGATACACGAGGGGTTTGTCCTGCCCCCTGCTACGAGAACGTGGAGCTGCCTGGAAGGGGACATCCCAAAAGTGGGTCTGGGGTCTCTGGCGTGGCCAGAGCGCTGCTGGATTTGTGGTGGAGCGTGGGGCTGGCTCGGAGGGGGTTAACAGTTGATTACAGCCTTTGTCTCCGCATCAGTGTACATAATGCGCCCGCATTTGCATACTGCAGTGTGCGCTCAATTAAAATGAACTTTTAATTTCTTCTAAGTAAATTACTTCTTCCCGCTACGTGACGCGCACAAAATGTCAGAATAATGGGAGAGCCTTAATGAGCTGGGAATGAGGGGCAGGGAGGGGAATGCTGGGGGCTCCGGCTCCCCTCTGGGCCACTCCTGCCAGGGGAGAGGATGGATCCTGCTCTCTTGTGCATTCCCTGCTGGGGAACGGGACATCCCTGCTGCCAGGATGTGCCCTGAGCAGGGCAGGGGTCCTCACCTCCTCTCCATCGCCTCCTCCTGCTCCTCTTCCTACAAGGGACTGAGCTATCCGGGTCCTGCCTGCATCCCGGCATCCAGGGATGTGTGGGGCCAGGGACACGGGGACCTCCCTGCAAGGGGCTGAGGGCACAGGGACGTTGGAGCATCCCCGTAAGGGACTGAGCTCTCCAGGTCCTGCCTGCGTTTTACCCTCCAGCGACGTGCAGGACACAGGGATATCCCTGCAAGGGGTTTATCTCTCCGGGTCCTTCCTGCATCCTGGCATCCAGCGATGTGTGGGACCCCGGGACATCGGAGCATCCCTGCAAGGGACTGAGTTCTCGGGGTTCTTCCCCCATCCTGGCACCTCGCACTATCCCAAAAACGCTTCCTAGGGCACTTTCTTCCCAGGATGTCCCACGCTTTCCCTGAGGGACCCCCAGCCCTCTCTGTCCTTCACGTGGAGGACGCTCGGGGAAGGACACGGATCCCTCCATCCCGACCTTCCCGACCGTCCCCCACCCGGAGCCGGGGCGGCCGCGTGGCCGCGGGGGGCCAGATGGCAGGCGAGATTACTGGAATTTGATTTTCAGATAAATCACAAACCTGGATGAGCGAGTGCTGCTCCAGATGCATTATCCGTAATCCCCTGGAAGGGAACCTTTCGGAGGAGACGCTCCCTGTGCCAGCTCGGCAGCAGCTGGGTAATCCCGGCCGGGGGCACAGCCCGCGGGGATCAGCTGCTGCTGCCCGGCCGCTCCGCCGTGTGTCACCCGCGCTCGCCACGACCCACATTTGGTCCCGCCGAGCTGGGCAGGAGCAGATGGAGCCAGATGGAATCACACCAGGAGCACACGGGCACCAGGACGAGCCCGTGCCCGCGGTGCCCGGGCCTGGCTGTCACACCCGCTCTGCTCGGGCGCGGGGAGGGAGGAGGGTGAGGGGATGCGGGGGGTCGCTGCAGGGCTCTCCCCATCCCCTTTCTGCCCGTAAGGGATGCCCAGAGCATCCCAGTGCTGCCCAGCGCTCCCAAGGCGGGGGTCATGGAGAGCCCCCTTCACTCACCCCACCGTGCCCAGGCTGTCCCCACCAACAGCACTGCCCAGTTGAGTCCTAAAAATGCATCTCCACTCATTCCACCGATTAACTGGGATGCAGGAATGACTTCCAGTTGCAGGGCCAGCCCTGGTGAAACTGCTGAGGAAAAGAGGAAAGGGACAAGGTGACCCAGCCACGGCTTGGCACCCGTGTGGGCTCTCCCTGGGCTCCTGGTGCTTTGGGCTGCCCAGGGGAACTGGCACCGTGGAGCTGGGAAGGGTTGGGGTGTGCAAGCCCCAGGATTCTTGGGAGTGCTCAGGGCCGTGCTGGGGGCTCTCCACTGGGTTTTGGAGCATGTTTAGGGGGCATATTGAGTTTTGGTCGTTCTCAGTTGAGCAGCAGCTTCCCTGAGCCTCAGGTTCAGCTAATTCCACACCTTTGGGACCAGCATCCTGCAGCTCCCCCTCTCCTTCAGCAGCACAAACTCAGGGACCCCCAAATAAATGCACCCTGCAAGAGATAGGGGTGCAAAGCCCAGCAAAGCCCCCCATTCCTCCCACTTCCTGGCCAAGAACAGCCACAAATCCCAAGGCTGACCTCCATTTCCCAGGCTGTGGGGGCAGGTTGTGCCCACCCTTAGACAGGACATCCATCACCCACCAGGAATGGCACCAGTGCAGAGCTCAGACTGGAGGATGTGCCCATCAATGGGGGCATTAACCTCAGCCTGTGCACCCTCCCCGTGGGCCAAGGGGGCCAGGGGGAGGTGGCAGATATTAGTTCCTCTCCAGCTCCCAAAGGAAAAGGAGATGGGAAAAGCTGAGTGGGGAAAGCAGAGCTTTGTCTGGCTCCAGTGTGGTCTGGCAATGTCATCCCTACGTGTCTGAGGGTGGTTCTCACACACCTCCACCATGTGTCCCCTGAAGGGGAGGGCCCCCCAAGCTGGTTGTGACCAAGAGTATCAGCAAATATGTGCTTGTGGGAGCCAACAGAAACACCAACCCATGGCCATTGCTGGACCCTGCTTTTTGTTTTTTCTCCCCAAACCTCCTCTTTTTTTCATCCTCATTTACAGGAAACAGTAGCTCATCTCTCTGAGCTGGTGGTTCACCTCCTTGAGCTGGTGGCCCATCTCCCTGGGCTGGTGATCCATCCCCTTGGGCAGGTTGTCCATCTCCCTGGGCTGGTGGCCCATCTCCTCAGGCTGTTTCCCACCTCTCCACACTCCCAGTGTGATGGAGCTGGGATGCAGCACTGCCAAACCCTATCTCTGCTAAGGAGAGCCATTACCCATCCCCTTGTCCCCCTCACCAGGCTCTGTGCTCCCCCCCAGCCCCCCCAGCACGGTCCTGGTGGCAGCGAGGGAGCACACGCCGGCTTTCCCTCCAACTCCAAAATTTACATTGAACCACAAATTAATTTCATAATTTTTTCCTCTCTAATTATGCCAACATCTGCTGCGAGGCCCAAGCTGTGCGCATGCATTTTAATACAGCCCTCCCCCCGCCTCTCTCAGCGCTGAACTTTTCCGTAATTATCACCAGGAGAAGGGCTCCTTTCCACAGGAGGGAGAGGAGAAGGCTGGCAGCGGGCAGGAGCACGTGGAGCGAGGTGCAGGCAGGGGCTGTGCCTGATGTGTGGGCTGTGCTGCTTTATTTCTAGGAGAAAAGGGAAAGAAGAAGGATGAGGTTGCTCCAGGGGCAGCTTGGGAGAACAAAGGGGACCTTATATGTGCAGGAAAGTGCACCCTGTGCCAGGCTGGAGCCTGGAGAGCCAGCTCTGCCCCGGGGATGCTGTGCCATGCCAGGCTCAGGGGACCAGCTCTGCCCCAGGGATGCTGTGCCATGCCAGGCTCAGGGGACCAGCTCTGCCCCAGGGATGCTGTGCCATGCCAGGCTCAGGGGACCAGCTCTGCCCCGGGGATGCTGTGCCATGCCAGGCTCAGGGGACCAGCTCTGCCCCAGGGATGCTGTGCCATGCCAGGCTCAGGGGACCAGCTCTGCCCCAGGGATGCTGTGCCATGCCAGGCTCAGGGGACCAGCTCTGCCCCGGGGATGCTGTGCCATGCCAGGCTCAGGGGACCAGCTCTGCCTCGGGGATGCTGTGCCATGCCAGGCTCAGGGGACCAGCTCTGCCTCAGGGATGCTGTGCCATGCCAGGCTCAGGGGCCCAGCTCTGCCCCAGGGATGCTGTGCCATGCCAGGCTCAGGGGACCAGCTCTGCCCCAGGGATGCTGTGCCATGCCAGGCTCAGGGGACCAGCTCTCCCCAGGGATGTTCTCTCCCAGGCCAAGGCCAGCCCATGGATAGTGGTACCCAGCTCACCTTGGGGACATTGAAGGGTCCCTGCCCTTGGACACCTCGGTCCTGTTTTCCTCCTGGTCTTGCCCCCATCACCCTGTCTGGGTGAGTGTCAACCCCGCTGCACATCTGCTCCCACTCAGGGAGACGTTGCATGGCAGATGCCAAAGGTCATGTGGCTGCCGAGTAATTAAAACCTGGCAATTATCAATTTAGAGCAGCAAGCTCCTGACCTGGTGAGCGCTCTGGTCCTGCCCTGTGAGCTGTGGGATGCAGTTGAGGGCCAGCACCGGGAGGGGACAGTGGGATCATGCTGGGATCTCACCTCTGGCACAGGCAGCTCGCTGGAGAGCCCACAGGGATGCCACACTCTCATTATAAAGATCATCGAGTGTTCTAATTAAAAGGTGAGGGGATGAAGGTGTTGGCTTGGATGCAGGATGAGCTTGGCTGCTGTGCTCCGAGGAGGGTTGTCCTGCTCTGGGTGTGGATTTACAGCCGGGCCCTGGATTTGGGCAGGAGCTCAGAACCACCTCTGTGATAGAAAGGACCCAATCCTGCCCAGGGCTGAGCGCCAGGCGTGCCACGGGGCACCCACGGCATGACCAAGGGGGCGCAAATTCTGCCTTCCTCCAGGCACCCACCGCGCGGAGCATCGTCCCGAGGGGGCAGCGGGGACGTGCCACCCCCCGAGCCGGGCACGGCGCGGGTGCCACCCGTGCGCGGTGCGGGCTCCCGTGGCAGCCCAGGTGTGGCAGCAGGAGCGGGGCCGCGTCAGTCCCGTTCCGCTGCTGCCGCCCGCCCGCGGCGCAGCCGGAGCAGATGGCAGGCGACAGAAGCTGCCGATGAATAACACACGCCTAATGAGCGCCGCTCCCGCCGCCCGCGCCGCCGCTGCCCCGCACGCGCCCGCTGCCTCCATCTGCGCCCGCCACCTCCGGGGGTGGTGGCCCTGCCGTGTGCGTGGCACCCACGGGCCCTGCCCCACACCCTGCTGTGCCCCTGGCACCCTGGGTCTTGCTCCAGACTCTGCCATGTTCCCTGGCACTCGTGGGTCCTGCCTCACAGCCTGCAGTGCCTCTGGCACCTACAGACCCTGCCCCACACCCTGCCGTGCCCCTGGCACCCGTGGGTCCTGCCCCACACCCTGCTGTGCCCCTGGCACCCACAGA
>VXBA01001026.1:131150-144116 GCA_013399895.1 Serilophus lunatus | reverse complement strand
TGGGGGATGCCTGGGGCTGCTGGGGGGGGTGGTGGGGATTAAATCCAGAAGGGAAAATATCCTGCAGCAGGTGCAGCTTGCGGCAGGTCTGAACGGCTGCCAGCCGGCTCAGAAATCCCAAACACATCTGTGCTCATCAGTTGGACACCAGATGGGCCCTGGGTTAGGATTTTGGGCTGGGGTTGCTTGGGGGTTGGGCAAAGCTGGGGAGGGCTGGCTGCTCCAGCCCAGGATGCTCACACCCCGCCTGCATTCCCTCATGTATTTATCCTGGTATTTTTAGTGTGTTTTGCCAGCTGGAGGTCAGACCCCTCTTGGGATGTGGGGCAGGTTGGGGCTACACCAGAGAACACAGTGATTCCTGTCAGGCATTGCAGTTTCCAGAGGCTTGGCTCTGTCCTCAGCCTCTCACTCCAAATCTCCTCAGGGAACCCTGCTTTTCACCCCTCCAGAATCCTGGAGCATCCATCAGACAGGAGGTGCAAAGCTCTGCCTGCGTTAAAGCCTTGCCGAAGTGTTAAATATTATCTACCCTCAGTATTCTTATCCACAGCTGCACATCCAATTCCCCAGAGGATTAGGACCATCCCAAGAGCATCTCATCTCCATCCCAGTGTCCTCCTACCCCTGGCATCAGGCTGGCACAGGGATGGCTGCATCCCTCCATGCTGGTGGGTCCAAACCCTTCTGCAGCCAAACCATGCTGGGGCCAGTCCTGTGCACCCCAGCCCTGTGCACCCCAGATTTGTGCACCACGACCCCACAGGATGAGGGCTGGAGCTCCATGTCTGCTCCCCGTGGCAGCAGATGCAGCTCTCCAGCCTCTCAGCTCCTGGCTATTTTTAGGAGCATGTCTGTGGCTAAATCTGGTGCCGTGTGGGCTCAAGGCTTCCTGGCCGTGTGGCTGCTGCCCTGTGAAGTGCTTTAGGGCTCCACGTCTCTCCATGGGATCTGGGAGCATCATGAACCCACATGGGGCAGTGCTCCCTGGCCAGGGTGTGCTGGGAGTAGAATCTGCAGGATGGGAAAACCATCCCTGAGCAGGGATGGCTGCAGCAGGAGAGCAGTTTTCCAGCCCTGAGTGAATGTGTGTCACACCAGCACCCCCAGCCTCATCTAACAATACTCCTGAGTGGCAGAGAGAGGGATAAACCCAGACCCCAGGCAAGGGATTAAGAGCCCATGAGGATCCTTGATGGCTTCACCTGGTCTAACCTACAAGCAGGAGATGCCACCATCCACCTCTCCCTTCCCCAGGGCTGGGGCCATCAGGGCACCTCTTCCCTCCCCATCTTTCCCTGAGCCTTGTGGCCCAGCCAAGCTGGGAGTCCGTGGTTGCTCTGATAAGAGGAGGAAGGTGTTGAATACAGAAGCATGTCTGAAGGAAGTGCAGCCGGCAGGGACTTGCATATCCAGGAGGGGGAGGATATACCTTCTTTCAGCCCGACCAGGCCTGAAGTGGGGGACTGGGAAGGGTCTTTTATTCCTCCATCTCCCCACAGTCCCTCTCTCCCTGTGCATGTACAGACCCACCCCCGTCTCCATCCCCATTCTTGTCCCCCTCCCCATCTCAGTCCCCATCCTGATATCTGTCCCCGTGCCCACCTTCATCCCTATCCTTGTTCCTGTCCCCATTCCCACCTCCTTCTCCATCCTTACCCCTCTCACTGTCCCACCCCCATCTCCATCCCCATCCAATGTCTCCATCTAGATACCTGCTCTCAGCCCCATCCTTTCTCCTGTCTCCATCCCCTTCTCTGTCCCCACCTTCATCCTCATTCCCACCTCTGTCCCTATCCCGACATCTGCTCTCGTCTCCATCCCTATCCTTGTCCCCATCCCCTCCCCGCAGCCCCTGAAGTGCCGGCAGAGCCCGGGGGATGCTCAGAGCCCAACTCCCCATCAGGGACCGGCTGCCGACGGCCGCTCCGCTCCCCTCTCCCCCTCCCCTCTCTCTCTCTTTCTGAAAATTGATAATTAACCTTTTGTCCGTGGGGCTGTTGTGTTTATTTGGCGCAGGCGGCTGCAGGGCGCTGATATGGAAATCGCAGCCGGCAGCCAGCTCCCGTCCCCCCGCAATCTGCAGCCGCGCACAGCCGCTGGGCAGAGATAAGCAGGTGCTTATTCACAGCCCCGCAGCTGCCGCCGAGGGCAGCCCTACCTGATCACTCCAATCTCAGTGAAAAACTACTTGAGGTTGGGCTCCCGCGATGGAGAGAGGCGATAGGGACGCGCCAGACAGCTCCCCCGGCTCCCGCTTCGCCTCCCCGCGCCGCCTGCCTCCCTCTGCCCGCGTCCTCTCCGCTCCCTCCGTCTCCCTGCTCTGTCTTCCCTCTTATCTCCCTCTCCACATCCCTTTGATTTCTTTTTTTTTTCTTTTTTTTTTTTTTTTCTTAAAGAATTTGTCTTTGTGTTCCACGTGAACTCTCGGCAGCTCCCATCTCCGCGGCTTGGCCGTCCCTCTCCATCCCATCCCCAGCTCCTGCCTTTGCATCCCTATTTCCCTGGGTTGGAAGAGGCAGATTTAGGCGTCGGCGTACAAAACCCCCATGCCATCCCATGGCATCCCATGGCATCCCATGGCATCCCAGGCCGGGGCCGTGCCCCGATCCCAGCCCATTTTGGGAGGCGATGGTCTCTTTTCGGTTCCGGCAGCTGCAGGTGATGTTTTGCTCACGAGTTGTTGCTGCCGCTTCCTTTGCCCTCGGGTTCCCCCACCCATCGCTCTCAAATGGAAAGGGGAAGGCAGTGAGGCACATGGGCACCGGGAATGCCGTGCCATGCCGTGCCGTGCCATGCTATGCCAGACCATGTCCTGCCGAGCACGGGGCTGGCGCGGTGCCTGTAAGTGCTGAAGCGGCTGGTGGGCGATGCGGGGGGACCCCGGCTGCCCCCCGGGGCTTTCTGCCTTCCTTCCCCCACCTCGCTTTGAGTGTGGGGGCGGTGGGAGCCCGTCCTGCTTCTCCTTTACCAGGGGGAAGTTTCTGCTCGGCAGCAAACGCGGCTCTGACTCAGAGAGAAAGCGGCCGGGGGGCTCCCGGTGCGTGGGCAGGGGGGTGTCACCTGTGACGGGGCAGACCCCGAGCCCCAGGGGTTCCCCCATGCCAGGGTGGACCCTGCACCCCTAGGGCATCCGTATGTGCTGAGCCAAACTCTGGAACCCCACATGTTCCCCTCTCACCGAGCCGGACCTCAGGGAGTCAGAACTCTGGATCCCAGAGGTTCCCCCCTCTGCCAAGCCAGACCTCAAGACCCCAAGGGTTCCCCCCGTGCTGAGCCAGACGCCGGGACCCCACAGGTTTCCTCCACACTGAGTCAGACCCCGGAACCCCAGGGATCCCCCCGCGCTGGGGCATTCCCCGTCCCCCGGCAGCCCGGCGCCGGCAGCTGCCCGGGCAGGTGCTGCCTCTTTGCTGGCAGAGAAAACCCTCCCGCGCGGGTGACACGGGGACACGGGACTGCAGCTGGGTGGGATTTTCCTGGCTGGCCTCGAAACCCTCCGGGTTTGACTTGCTGCCCTGGGACACTCCCCACGAGTGGCCGCTTTCCTTCTCCCGTGGTGAGCCCGGCCCTCACCCGGGGCAGCTTGGCAAAACCTCCGAGCGACGGCACCGCGCCCACCTGGGTCAGCCACAAATAAAAGCGGAAGAAGCAAGAGTCTGAAATACAGATGGAAACTCTGCTAAAACCTCTGTCAGACCTCAGTCCTTACGGCCAGGCTGCTCTGTCTGTGCTGGTGGGGCAGGAGCATCTCCAGGGTGGGCAGAATGGAGCTGGGATGCCCCAGCATCGCCGGGATGCAGGATGTGAGTCTAGAGCAGAGCTGTGCTGGGGGCAGCTGCAGCGTCCCCCCGCGAGTGCACAGTCCTGGATGGGTTGGGCTGTGGTTTGCAGTATGTGACCCTCTCCCTCAACACATGAGCTCCGTGCTGGGGCTTCCCTGCGTCTTCCTGCAGCACCTAGATCATGCTCGATGTCCCCCGGTGCTCTGAGCTACGCCCAGAGGGCAGAAACCCTGCTGGTAACACCCCTCTTTGCCTCTCTCCCGCAGCACAGCACCCCCACACCCCCATGCTCTGGCACCCTCCTCCTCACTTGCACCCCACTGTCCCTTCCCCACTACCCAGAGCCCTGGGCGGGGGGCACGAAGTGGGGAGCCCCGGGTGCCATCTGCAGAAGCCCAGGTGGCCGCCGAGACACGCCATCTGCTCAGCCACCTTCAGGGACCGTGCAGGCGCTGCTGTATTTTTAGGACACGTTTCCTCCCTCCCACCTGCAGCCTAGAGCCGTCTTTCTGGTTTCTAACAAGTTGTTTCTCTCTTACTGGTGGCTCCTGGGGAACCCGAACCCCAGCACTGGGGAGGCTGACTGGGGAGTGCAGGGATGGGAGGGGGTTACACCAAGTGCTGAGAAAGTCGGGGAGATGCTGCAGCTGCAGATTAGGAAGGCAGCACCAGTCAGGGGACCTCCTCATCTCCATGGATGTCCCCAGCAAGGCAAGGGACAAGCCCCTGGTGTACTGGTTGTGACCTGCTGCAACTGCTCGGCCATACCATGCCGTGCCTTCCCATGCCGTGCTGGCCGTGCTGTGCCACGCCGTGCGGTGCTGCCCGTGCCAAGGTGCACCGTGAGAGCCGTGCCGTGCCGTGCCCACACTGCACCGTGCTGCCCGTGCCAAGCTGCACCGCGCCGGCCCCTCGCAGTGAGGAAGTGAAGCCGGCACGAAGGGGAAGTTGTTGGAAAGTCAGACCGGAATGGCTGATAGGGAAGACAGAGCTGGGCTTGGTCACAGATGGTTCCTGTTGGGGAAGGACACGGGCGCAGCTGCCCGGCCACCCCCACCCGCCGCATTATCGCTGCCCGGCAGCTGTTCACCTTCCCCTCGCCATGGGACACGGCTCCGCTGCCACCGCGGCTCCGGCCGTCACATGAACGGCCCTCGGGGCTGGGCAGGCGCCGAGAGGGCAGGACACCCCCCCCTACCCTGACAGTGTTCAGCATCTCCGTCCCCAGCGCGGCTCCTGTGCTGACACGTGGGACCAGCCTGGCTGCAGCAGCCCCTGCGGGGCTCACGGCTCTGGGGTGTTGTTATCCATCCCCTCTGGACCCCCCAGATTGGACAGTGACCCCTCCTGGGCCAGGGCACCACACAGGACCAGCCAAGGTAAGAGAGACAGCAGCGGGAGGAAGGTGGCAGTGCCATGTGCCGTGCCGTGGCACCGGTGACTCACTGCAATGCCAAATGAAGCCTTGGGCAGGCAGGTGCTCCCCGAGGGTGGCACTCAGCCAGTGCCCATGGGTACATCCCTGTGGGAACCACTCAGAGGGATTGGAGAGTCGGGCCACGGCCAACCCCGTGGCTTATTGGCACAGGGACCCATTTGGAGCCTGCTCTGCAATTAACCTTTCCATAACGAGTAATCAGCCCTGAGGATGGTTCCTTTACAGCGTTTCAATCCTCTGTTTACTGGGTGTTTCACTCAGTCCGAGGTCAGCAGCTCACATCCAACCCCAGGGGCTCTCCAGGTGTGGCTGAGCTTCTGCAGTGTGGAGGCTCCCACAGGGATGGAGCATCCCCCATCCCTGTGCTGGAGCATCCCCAGGGCACCGAGGCCAAGGCGCTGTGGCAGCTCTTGGGGGTTCTGGGAGGGCTCTGTCGGGCCGTGCCTGGAGCAGGCAGGAAAGCAGAGCCGTCTGAGTCACTGGCATGAACAATGCTGGCCCTCTGCCTTGTTTCCCCTCACACATCCCGCCCCCCACCAGCACCGGGCTCCTCTGCAGCCCCCTGCCCACCCCTGGCACCCACCCGTGGGTCGGGGACACGCAGCAAGGATGGGCATGAGGGCAAGATTTGGGGCATGCTATGGGTGCTGCACCTGTTGTGCCAGTTCACTGCGGGTGGGAGCTGTGCCGGGGTCCCTGTGCCCAAACCTGCAGCATCGCTGGGCACAGCCCAGGCACGGCCCCGATAAGGCGCCGGGGCCGCGGGGGCTCGGCGGGCACCGCGGTCCGGAAGGCTGCAGCCAGGGAGCCGTGCAGATTGCTGTGGGCTCACCGGCCTGCCCGTTAGGATCTTGGCAGGAGAAATGTTTATTTTGTTGGCCAAATATCTCTGCAAACTTCCTGATTTCCTTGCGGCCGGCGAGGCAGCGATAGGGCTGGTGAGGCCGTTGCCGGCCCCGCGCTCCGGCTCCGGTGCAGAGCTGTTATCTCCGATGCACAGCGGGCAGGGAAGAGGTGGAGAAAGGGAAATGAAATACAACAGAGGTGGCACATTTTTTGCTCTTGATAACAAGCCCTGCTTTTAGCCTGGGAACTTGGAAACCATGCAGGTGGCCAGAGACAGCCACAACGTCCCCTGCTGCTCCGGCGCATCTGGACCAAGTAACGCATCCCAGACTTTGCTCAGCACAAGGCCGTGGCTCCCCGTGGCATGGCCTGGCGTGGCACAGATTGGCACCGACCTCCATGAGGCCAGAGCCCCATGCTGGGGTATTCTGGCCCTGGTGGGATTCTGAAAGCAGCCCCAAGGCTTGGGTGTCTGTCCAAGCCTCATGCCGGAGGGAAGGTAGGCTGCCCTGCGCTGCTGTTAGCTCCGATTGATTTTTGCAGGGATGCAAGGTGTTGGAAGTGCAATGCAAGCTAATTAAAGTTCCATTATTACTAAAGAGCCCTTTTCAGGCAGTTGCAGTCTGTGGGATGGGAAAGGCTGGCCAGGACCTGGTTCCCAAGGTTTGGAGGGAAGAAGGGGGATGTGACCCTCAGGGCAGCTCAGGGGATTTTGCTCAGCACCTCCCAGTGAATTCCCACTGGCCAAGGACGAGGCTGACAGGACTCACTGCTGGTGCTGCTCCCAAGGAGATGCCAACATTTCCATACACCCACAAAGCACCAACTCCTGAAGTCAGAGCAGCACGTGGCCACCTCTGCTTTGCAACTGAAACACTTCCCTGACCCTCCATGTCAAAGAAAAGCTGGAAGCTTGGCTGCCAGCAGCCCTAAAAGTTGAACCATCCAGAGGAGCGTCGCTGTATCCTGAAGTCTCTCATTGTTTCAGCCAAGCTGGTGATTTTTTGGAGCCAGCGGCGCAGGGTGAGCAGGATGATAAGCAGTCGGGGCTGGTTTCCCCTTGAATGTCATGAAGCAGGAATGAATCTGTCAGCAAGGAAAACAGGATTTTAAATTTTTTTTTCTTTTAATGGAAGACGCTTTTTTTTTTTCCTTTTCTATATGGAAGTTGTGAGAAAGCCACAAAGCCACTGGACCTGCTTCCCAGAGGCAACAGCCAGCGGAGCTGCTCCTTCCAGCCCTCAGCTGAGGAAGTGAGGGGCTGGGGTTACTGCGGGGTGGGTGAACCCATGGCTGGGGACCCCCAGGAGTGCTCGCGGGGGGAAGTCAGGAGCAAACGAACCCCCTTTCCTTGGAAAGGCTGGCGCGGCGCTTCCTGCCCAGCAGATGTCCCCGAGCGGATGCAGCTGCGGCGGGCGATAGCCGGCGGCGGGCGAGCCGTCCCCCCCGGCCACCGGCTCCCCACCAGCCCCTTATCTCCCTGCTGCATTCCCTGATGAATTAACGTGCAGGAAAATCCAGCACCAGGGCTCCTGCTGCAAGCGAAATGCCAAGGGAAGAGAGCCGGGGGTTGCAGTCTGGCTCCCGGCGCTCGCTCCGGGATGGATTTATGCGCTGAGATTGAGGCCACCGCATCCGTGCTCGCAGCCAGAGTGATGGGATCATCCACGGCCGCACCAGCCGGGGTGATGGGACCATCCACAGTCACACTGAGCCTTCCCAGCCCAGCAGATCCTTGTCCCTGCACAGATGCTCCGAGGAAATGGGTCTCCACGGACTCCCGCAGTGCAGGGCTTTGTATCACTTCGGCTGCTCGTGAGCACCTGGACACTCCTTGTCCCCGAGCTCTGCTGGACAGGCACTGCTGGCATGGCCACACCTGGCGAGGACTCAGAGAGGCAGCCAGGGATGCTCTGCTCACCAGGAGGAGAGATTGAGAAACCCAGACGGACAGACAGACTCACTGGGGGTGACACAGGAAACCTGTGGCACGTCAGGGCTGAGCACCGGCACACCTCGGTGCCCTCGCCTCCAGACATCCTCCCATGGGAGCAGGCAGAGGCAGGACCCCTGGCACGGCGTGGCAGAGGGGCTGTGGGTGCTCCCATGGGAGCAGGACCCCTGGCACAGCATGGCAAAGGTGCTGTGGGTACTCCCATGGGAGCAGGACCCCTGGCACAGCATGGCAAAGGTGCTGTGGGTGCTCCCATGGGAGCAGGACCCCTGGCACGGCGTGGCAGAGGGGCTGTGGGTGCTCCCATGGGAGCAGGACCCCTGGCACGGCGTGGCAGAGGGGCTGTGGGTGCTCCCATGGGAGCAGGACCCCTGGCACGGCGTGGCAAAGGTGCTGTGGGTGCTCCCATGGGAGCTGGAGGAGGCAGGACCCCTGGCACGGCATGGCAGAGGGGCTGTGGGTGCCCATGGAGGGACAGGGGATGAGTCACCAGCATGGTGAGGGGGAAGGTGTGATAAACCAACACCGTGGGCTTTTTTAAAAAGCCTGAGGCTTGTGAAGAGGGGATGCAGCCAGAATAGCAATCAGCTCATACCGGCACGCTGGGAAGTGACGGGGCTGAGTGAGAGCTCTGGGAGAACGGAGGGAACGGGGGTCAGTGCATTGGCAGCAGAGTGAGAGAGATGGCTCAGGACCGATGGTTGGGCACTCACAAGGTGTGGAAAGGGTTCCCAAAACTGTGATGGCTGCAAAGGCATGAGTGGGACACGGGTTTGTGGGTGCCTTGGTGGCAGCATGAGCCCAGCACGAGCCATGTTGCCTCCTGCTCACGTGTGTCCCCGCAACAGCGGGTGAGGGTCATGTGCAGGGGCAGATACGGGGCCCGGATGGCACGTGGTGCTGACCATTTCCTGCGAGGTTTTGATACCAGTTGCCCTCATCTGCCCTGAGTGAGCACTTTTTCTGCTGGCACGCACCAAGCCAAGCCCCTGGGGCCCACCTTCTCCCCCAGGCTGCAGCTTGGGGTGCCCCTTTTCCTGAAGCAGATCCTTGGCACCCCCTGCAACCTCTCCATTCAGCCTTTCCACGTGCACACCCAGCAGGGATGTGGGACATCACCCAGCACCGTGAACAGAAATGCTGGGTGATGGTGACACCCTCCCCTGGGACTGGGACACCCCCGGGGTGGGCAGGCAGTGGTGGGCACCGGGCGTGGGAGATGCCAGCTCCTTAAAACAAAGGGAGCATGGCTCGCCACCACGCGTGTGGTTAATCCCCGCGCCATCCATCGCGAGCGACACCGAGTCACCGCAGGAGTTTCCACCCTCTCCGCCCGGTGGGAACGCGGTGGGGGCCCATCCTGCCCCGGCTCCAGATTTGCCGGGGGAAGGATTGCCAGGCGCTGGGTTGGGATGCATCCAGCCGCCTATCGGGCTCCGGCAGGCGCTTATCTCCCGGCCAGCCGTTACTTTCCCACCGCAGCAGAGCGCAGCCGCTGGCTGTACCCTAGCAGGGCTGGTCCCATCGCCTGCCCCCCACGTACCCAGGGAGCTGAGGGAGGCGGGGATGTTTTCCCACCAGCACTGACCTCAGGTTGCTGAGAGGTCAGGGGGTGTTTTCCCACCAGCACTGACCCCCAGGGAGTTGAAAAAATGGGGAATGTTTTCCCCTCGGGATGCCAGACCCTTCTCCATCCCCACTCGTGGGATCCAGGCATGCGGTGGGTTTGTGGTCACGGCATGTCCCAGTCCGGGCTGGGCAGGGAGAGGGTTTGGGGCAGGAAGGGGTTAACCCCGGGGAAGTTCGCTCACTCTCAGCAATGATTTAAACCAGACAGAAAGGTTCTGTCATCCATCACGCTAACAGCCAGATCATTGTGTTTTAAAGTGTCTGTAATTGCAGCAATACGGAGACCGGGAGAAAGATAAAGGCTGGGAAGATGCAAATGCCGAGGGGAAGCACCAGCCCCCCGCACCCAGCAGGGTGGGGACAGCCCTGGGGACAGCCAGGGGATGGCCCAGGCGTCCTGCTGCATGCCAATGGCACAGGGTTGGTAACGGCTTGTCCTTAATGGGATGGGAGCACCCACAAAATAGCACATGAAAACAAACTGAGCGATAGGAATGGGCAGGGAAGGGTGTTAGTCCCCAAATCTTACCTCAAAATTACATTTGTCTCACTTGTTATCCCTGGATTAACACAAAGTGGCACGTCTGTCCCCATCCCCTCTCCACCAGCATCCAAGGAACCCAAGGACCGGGTACAAAGGAGGGCGAGGTCCCACTCGAAGTGTGTGAGGAAGTGGCCGTGCCACGGCCGGGGGTGCCTGGGCTTTGTCCCAGTGTCCCAGGCCACGTGCAAAGCCGCCGGCAGGGAATTATTAACATTCAGCCAAACCCCACCGAATAAAGCAAGCGCACACAAATGTTTATTTTCACAGTAGTGAATTATGACTTCAATAGACCAAAATTACGGGCTGCGTGCACGGAATGGGAACGCAGCAGCAGCCCCTGCCACCCAAACACCGCTGGGGGGATGTGGTGGCTCCATCCCATCCTTGCTGTCCCCTGGGGGTTATGGTGCTGCCTGCCCGTCCTGCCCAGTGCACGGGCAGCTCCTGGGCTACTGGGGCAAGTGGCACCAAGGCAGTGGGTGATTGTTGGCATCCTTTACAGCTCAGATTAGCCAGGAGACAGGGAGGTGGTGGCTTTTCCCAGCAGGTCCCTGTGATGTGCCCATGGCAGTGTGTTGGCAGGTGGGTTTTGTCACCGCTGGGCTCATGGTATGGCACCAGCTGGGCATTCACAGGAGGGTTTTGTGATGTATTTGACGGCTTGTGCCTGGGTGTGTGACACAGGTGGCTTGGCTGAGGGCACAGTCACCATGGTGGGCAGGTCCCTGCTCTCCCAGTGAGTGGCCAAATCCTGAAGGAGCCCTGTGCTGGCATCCCAGGACCCTGGGGCTGTGCTTTGGGAGCGCTCTGGGGCTGCCTCGGTGGTGCTGGGGGGTCTGTGACACCTCGACCTGTGAACCAGCAGAGGCTGCACCGGGCACCACGTGTCCAAGTGCACGTGTCCACACACACGTGGTGCTGGCATTTGCATGTGCCAGCCGGTGCCACCCATGCAAAGCCGGGGGTGTGGCGAGGTGGGCGTGAGTGCGGGGGCGGATTTTCCTCCCGTGCTGCTGGGGCTGTGCCGGTGGAGCCACGGCACTCACCTCACAAGGCTCCTGGGGCAAATTCCTGTGGGGAATAAGGGCAGAGGGAACCCCAGGCCTCCCCTCTGGGAATGGGGGATGGAAAACCAGAGTTTGAGGTTGGAATGGCTGAGTGTCAGGTGGAGGGGCTGGACTGGGGCACTGCAGCAGCTCCCCTGCGACCCTGTCAGGGGGTGATGTGGGGGGAGCTTGGCTGTGCAGTGACCATGCAGTGGTCATTTAGTGGCCGTGTGGTGGCCACACCAAGGCCATACGATGGCCATTTGCTGGCCATGCAATGGTCACACCAAGGCCATACAATGGCCATTTACTGGCCATGCAATGGTCACACCAAGGCCATACAATGGCCATTTACTGGCCACGCAGTGGTCACACACAGGCCATGCAGCAGTTGTGCAGTAGCCGTGCCATGGCCACGCAGTGCCCACACGGTATCTGTGCCATGCCAGTGGCTGTACAGTGGCTGTACAGTGGCCATGCAGCTGCTCTGTGCCACCCAACACCCCGGCAGCAGTTGTGCAACCGCCTGGCAGAGCTGCCATGGTCCCAATCCCTGGGAAGCAGGCAAGGATGAGTAATACAACCAGCACAGGGGCGGCAAAGGCTCGGCAATCGCAGGGGGAAGCAGCTGCCAAGCACAGTAATTACACACAGAGGCAGAGCTGCAGCTCACAGGGAAATTCGCAGGGAAATTCACAGGCAAATTCGTGGGGCTTCTGTTCCTGGTGCATGGGCAAGCTGCAATGTTGTCGTAGGACTTGGGGAGAGAAAATTTTAATGTTCCCCGCAGCTGGCATGGGGCATGCAGGAAGGGCATGCCAGGCAGCCAGATGTGTGCATCGCTGCCTTGCACTGCTATAGAGGAGGATCCTGCTGGCATTCCCACCACACAGCCGCCCTTGGGACTCTGCCAAGGCTGAATGGGGTGTGGGGTTACCCCAAGGCCAGGCTGGGATGGGCATATGGGCCATTGAGGGCTGTGCCTGTGGAGCTTGTGGTTGTGCATGTGGCAGCTTCAACTGCAACCCCAGCCCTTGAGCCTCTGGAGAGGGAAACTGAGCAACCACAGCTCCAGCCCTGCTCAGCTCCCCAGCCCCTTGCAGACACCCCCACTCTGCTCCAGCCCTTTGACTCTTCCCACGGCCCCAGACAAGCTCTGGCCCATCCCCTTGCAGTCCCTCCCCACCCCCTCCTGAACAACTACTAGCCCCATGCAGCCCCCCGGGGCCGTGCAATACCATGTTCCTCTGCAGGCCCTCTGTGCCATGCAGCCCCCCTCTGGTGCCACCCAGCCCCATGTGCCCCCTGCAGCCCCCTGGTGCTGTGGAGCCCGATGTCCACTGCAGGACCCTGGTGTCGTGCAGCCCCTCAGTGCTGTGCAGACTCCCCTGGTGTCCCCTTACAGCCCTCTGATGCAGCTCAGCCCTGTGACCGCCACAAGCTCCAAGTTCACCTGCAGCTCTCTGGTGCTGCCCATCCTGGTGTCCCCATTCCATTTCGTCCCTGTATCCCCAACCTCATCCCATCCCCACGTCCCCATTCCATTTTATCCCATCCCATCCCAGTGTCCCCGTCCATCTCACCTCGTGTCTCTGTCCATCTCACTCTGTGTCTGTCTCATCCTGGTGTCCCAATCCTACCCCATCCCATCCCATCCCAGTGTCCCGATCCCACCTCATCCCCTCCCATCCCGGTGTCCCCATCCCATCCCCTCCCATCCCGGT
>VXBA01001026.1:114560-125807 GCA_013399895.1 Serilophus lunatus | reverse complement strand
GGAAATCCCCCCACGAGGTGCCCTGGCAGTACCAGGGGGGGAGTTGCCACGCCACGGCTGGCCACGAGCCACGGTTTTCACCAGCCACCGAAATCCATCATTATCCGGGCACATTTCGGATCCTTGCCAAGAGCAAGGTGGGAAGGGGGGTGTAAAGCATGCTTTCCCTATTCCCCTGCCATCCTTTTTGCTGCCTGTGTGTAATTAACAGAGTAATTAAAAACAGGATGAGTTAATTGGTATTCATTTATGTGGCAGATGTTTTTAATTGAGATACGAAACAATTTACCTGTTTACATAAACAATAGCAAATGAAGGCTTGTAAAACAGAGAGGGCGCTTTTTTTTTTTTTTTGGCTTTTTTGTTGTTGCTCTGTGGAAAATCAAACCCATCCCCGTGCCTGCTGGCCACGCCGCCTCGGGGCGAGCAGGAGCTGCTGGCACTGCCTTGGTGGCACTGAGCCAGCCGGTCTGGGTCCCCTGGGTGGCTGGTTTGGGCTTGAGAAGTGGAATTTTGGGGCTTGGGGTGCTGATGGAGCTGTCGCTGCCACGCTGCAAGAGGTGGAAGGGGACCAGGGGGTCACGGTCCGTGCTGGGAGTTGATGTTCTGGAGCTGAGTGAAAATGTTGCCTGTGGTGCATCCCCAGGCAGCGCTGACATTCCTGGGATTCAGGTACAGGCAGCATGGCCAGAGGCAGCTCAGAGATTAGAGCTAATTGGGGTCTATCTGAGCAGGGCAAACCTGCTTTACTCTGGAACTGGGGGCGTGGGAAGTGTCCCAGCTGGGCCAGTGGCATGGGCCGTGTCCCACGATTCTCAGTGGGAACAGGGAGGATAGCTTGCTGGGGCTCCCCAGGACTGGAACTGGTCGCATCTGGGCTCATTACAGATTGTACTGAGAGTTTAATTAACTGGATTTACTTTTAAAGGGCTTCATTTGTGCTGGTGAGTGGATTGCTCCCTGCCAGCCTGGCTCCCAAAATGAACATTTGGGACACTGTGGAGATAGATGGGCAGCATCCCTCCTCCAGCATCACCAATCAGTCCTGGAATGGTTCGAGTTTGAAGGGACCTCAAAGTTCATCCACCTACCCCCTACCACGGGCAGGGACACCTCCCGCTATCCCAGGGGCTCCAACCTGACCTTGGACACTTCCAGGGATGGGGCAGCCACAGCTTCTCTGGGCACCCTGTGCCAGGGTGTCCTCACCTTCCCAGGCAAGGATTCCTTCCCAACATCCCATCGAACCCCTCCCTCTGTCAGCATCCCATGGCTGCTCTCCTGTTCTCTCCCCCTCCACGTGCAAGTGGGGATGAGCCACCTCGCAGCTGCCTGTTGTCACCCGCCCACATCCTCTCCGCGGCCCCAGGGAGGGGATCAGGAGGGAGCTGAGGGTGCCCTGAGCTCCCCCCAGCTCTGCCAGGCCGGTGCACGTGGCTGGCACCACCCGCTTCCCAACCTGCTGCAGCTGGGACAGCTCGGTCCCTCGCCGTCTTACCGGGGAGTTGTTCTTGGCCCCGGTGGCTGCGGCAGCTGAGGAGCAGGAATGCTTCCCTGCCTTTGTTTCGGAGGCAGCCTGGCTTGGGGAGACGTCGCCTCCAGCATCTGGATTTCATTTGTGGCCATTTGGAGAGCATGAAGGATGCTGGGCGCTGAATTCCCTTTAACCCCTTCCTCCCCCTGGGCTGGGAGGGCTGCAGGGAGCTGGAGCTTTCCAATGGGCACAGCCAGGGCAGCTCCCTGCCAGCTCCTCTCCATCCCTGGAGAGGAGAGCAGCCAGCCTGGGTGCAGCTCATCCCAGGGCTGGCACATCCCACTCGCTGCCCAGGGAGGACAGAACTCAGGGCTGGGACACGGCCTGTGGTGGGATGGGCTCCCTGGGGCTGTGGGAAACAGCAGATGCCAGGCTGGGATGGCTGCCAGTCCCTCAGGCCCGGATTCTGTCCCTCAGGCTCCAGGCTGCAGATGCCATGCCTTGTGCCCTCTGGAATGCTTGGCTGTGTGTTGGTGCCCGCCAGCTGTGTGACAGTGGCACCCCAGCAGGGACCCTGCCCGTGCAGGGGGTTACACCCTGCAGTGGGACAAATAGGGGGCTTGGGGTCACTCTGGGGTGTGTGGGGGTCTGGCATCCGCTGGGCCTGGGAGGGAGGGTGGGAACACCCGCTCCCGCCAGCCGAGGAGAAAATACTAATCCTTTTATTTTTATATTATTACTTATTCATCTGGGCTGCACAGACCTGATGGAAACCAGATGGAGGAAAACAGACACGGCCCCGAGCGGCTGGGACGAATTACCCCAAAGAGAGAAAAAATGGAGGGGAAAGAAATTCCAGTGGTGTTTGAGTCATGTTGGGGAATGGCTGTTTGGAGGTGCTGATTGGAGGCAGTGCTTTGCCCCCCTTCAACCTCTTTTACCCCCGTGGAGCTCATCCCATCCAAAGGACCTGGGTTGGTGGCATGGCTGGGTCTTGTGGGCATTCCAAGCTCTTTGTCCCATTGGATTTGGAGGCATTGCCCATACAGTCGTGTTTGGGTTGCAGACACCTCAGGGAAAACATCCAAACCAGACAAAGAAAGGAAAAGACAAGAAAAACCTACAACCAGGCCCCGTTTCCCTCGGTGCTTGCTCAGCTTCATGGAAATGTTCCTCCTGATGGGAAGTTGTGGAGAAGCTCTGTTGGTTGCCAGAATGAGTGTATCCATGTTTTCCCTTGGTGTGGGCATGTGTGTGGGGTCAGGGCAGTGAGGGGGACGAGGGGCAGGGTGGGAATGCAGGCAGGAATGGGGATATATGCAGGGATGGAGATGCAGGCAGGGATGTGACAGGAACAGGGGTGCAGACAGGGATAATGGCAGGGATGCAGGCAAGGATTGTGTGGGATCAAGGTGCTGCAGCTCTGCAGATGCAGCCACCCAGTCAGGGTCACGCTCTGTGCACTCTTGCAGTTCAACCTCTGCTGGCAGGGCTGGCTCCTGCTCCACTGAGTGACAGGGAGAGCCTGGAAGGCTGGAGAAGCTTTGCCCAGAAACGGACGTTGGCATGAAAAGGGAAAGAAAAGGTGCTTTTCAAAACAAACCATTTATTCTGGCAGGCCCTGTAAGAAACTGATGTTTCAGGGAGAGGGAAACTGCACGGTCTCGGGGTGTCTCCCGTGCCTAGAGAGGGAGAAGGGAGTGAGGAACGGCAAACTGGAGCACACACATCCCGTTATTGGCAGGATTACGGTGTGCCCTGGACAGGGAGGGATGTCCACGGTGCTGGAGCCACCCAGAAGGATGCTGTGGGTCTGTGACAGTGACCACTGGAGAGTTTGGCCCTTCCCACCACCTCTCCCATCTTCTGGTCCTCCTCGCCCGGCGCCGGCTGCGGCACAGCCCCGATAGCATCTTGCTCGGGATGAGGCCCCGGTTTTATTTAGCCCGGACAATGTGCTCTTGCCGGGTTCAATTAATCTCCCCGCAGTTGCCGTGGATTAAGGATGCATATTAGATTAGTGTTTATCAGCCGTGCCGGGGCGCAGCGGGGACCCCGTGGCCCGGGGGGTGGCCGTGGCGGCCGCTTCCATCTTTGGTCGGAGCCGGCGGCGGCTCGGGCCCGGTGATGGATCGCCACAGCTGCCAGCACTTGTGGCCACCCGTCACCGCCCGGCCTGGCAGCCGTGGGGCCGAAACCTTGCACCGGAGCCACGCCAGCCGGAGGGCACGGTGCTGGCACGGTGCCCCCTGGGAATGCCGCTGCCGGGTGTTCTTTGGGCTTGGAAGAGCAGGAGGTGGGAGGGAGGCAGGGATGCCTGGGGGAGCCCAGTGGGGTGATGGCAAGGAGCCCTGCACTGCCTGGATTGCAGGAGTTGGCACCTCGCAGGGCTGCTTGGGGTGCCTGGGAGAGCGCAGCGTGGTGATGGCAGGGAGCGCCATGCTCCCTAGATTGCAGGGTCTGGTGCCTCACAGGGTCCCCCAGGGCTGTGGGAGGACAGCCACAGGTTAATGTCATAGTGTGTGGGTCATGCCGTTGCTGCTGCCACCGAGCACCGGCTGCAAGGATCCCAGGATCCCTGCCTGGGATTAGGACAGCCAAGGATGGTCAGGAGTTAGTGGGCAGCTCTGAATTCTTGAGGCATGGGCAGGAGCGTGCTGTGATGGCATTGCAGGGACACCCATAAGCTGTGCCCTGTACGTGGGAGAGAGCTGGCACTGCAGGGTCAAAGCTGTGCCCTGTCCTGTCCCCACTGCCCTGTATGCCTGCACAGGGATGTGCAGGTGGACAGGAGGTCCCTCACCATCCCTGCCATCCTGCTGGCACGCAGGGCACTGCCCCCACTGCCTGAGCTCTGCTGTCACACCCGCAGTGGAGATGCCCAGGCGAGCCCGAGGTCCCCTCTCCCCGTGTCTGAAGGGGAGTCACGCCCCTGCCTGGCACACCCCACTCACCTCCCCGTGCCCTCTCCCCGCAGATAACGCGGACACGCGGCCGCCACCATGCCCGACTCGCCGGCCGACGTGAAGACGCAGTCCAGGTCCACGCCGCCCGCCATGCCCCCGCCACCACCGGCCGTCACCCAGGGAGCCACGCGCCACCCCTCCTTCACGCCAAACACCAGTGAGTACCGGGCTGGGGACGGGGTGCCAGGCTGGGGGGGCTGCCCTGCCCCCCCTCGACCCCGCGTCACACGCTGCACCCGGGACCGGCAGCGTCCCCAGAGCCAAGCACGGTGGTGTGAGGTGACATCACCTGGATGGAGGAGGTCCTCGGGCTGCACTCCCCAAGCCGTGGCTCGTGGATGTGCCTGTGGGGAGCATCATGGCACTGCACGTGGCCAGCAGTGCCCTGAGAGGCATTTGGAGGCAGGGACGTCCTGGTCTCCTGCCACACGGTCACCAAATGGTGGCACAGAGCAGCTCGTGGCTGGAGGATGGTGTGGGCTGGGGGTGTCTCTGTGAGTCAGTGTTGGACCCATTGTGGGTCCCAGGCATGTGGGGGGCCCAAGCTGCCTGTCTGCATGTGGCACCCAGTGGTGGCAGGATGGTGTCGTGGCCAGCCAGTGGCAAGGACTTCCTTGCCCTGCCCGGGCTATGGTGTGGCATCGGGAACTCCATGTCAGGGTCTCGGTCTCTGTAGTTGAACTGGGGGAGCCCCAACACAGTGGCTGCACCACTGGCACGTGGACTCAGTGCACACCCTCAGGGGCTGGTCCCTGTGCTGGTGTCACTGTGCTTGGCACACGGATGGACAATGCACATGCCAGGCAGGATCCAGGCAGACAGGGACAAGGCTGGTCCCCCCTGCAGGAATGTCAGGCCATCGTGAGCGGCTGCTCCAGCTCCACTGAGATGTATCCCAGGCGTGCATGTGTGATGTATCCCAGCTACACGTTGTTTGTTGCTGTTTCTTGCTCAGAAAAACCCCAGTGAGGAAGAAAATACCCTAAAACAACCCCTGAGATGCAGCCCCCAGCACCGACTGCCCCCCAGCACTGCTCCTGGACAGACTCTAGAAATCAGCTCGTGCTTGGCTGTGCTTAGAGGAGTGTTGGTTTTCAATCCCAGCGCTGTGGCAGGTGTGGCAGCCTGGGTCTGGCTGTGGAAGGGGGTGCAGGAGCCTGTGCGTCACAACTTGGCATGGAGCAGGATTTGGGATACGGGGCCGGGGGTGCAGCAGCCTCTCTGTCATGGCTCAGCATGAGCAGAGTTTGGGGCACGGGGCTGGAGGTGCAGGCGGCCTCTCTGCTGCAGCTTGGCACAGAGGACCACAGCGTTTCGATTTTCTTGGCCTCAGGGGACCTCATTTGGTCCCTGAAATGTGGGGACTGTGTCAGGCAGCTGAGCATCCATCCTTGAGCCCTCCCTGTGGCTGCAGTGGGATGCAGGGAGCCGAGTCCATGCCAGGTTCGGGCAGTTTTGCTCAGGGCACATGTGCCCATGCTGTGCCCACGCCGTGCCTGCCACGAGGAGTGTTTTGTGCAGGACCCCCTGGCCGAGAGCTGCCCCCTCTGCTCTCTCATCATAGCGTGTTTTATTTTGCTTGCAGATCGAGACGCTGGCCCTCCGACGTTTCTGCCTCGCGGCCGTTTTCATGGTTGCTTGAAATGGTCGATGGTCTGTCTTTGTAAGTAAAATGAAACACCCGCTCTCATGAGAGACCCGAGCGCAGCCACNGGTGCTCCTCCTCGCCAGCCCCTCGCCCTGCCCCGGTGGGTCACGGGGATGGGAACCCCAACCCCATCCCGGCCCAGGGACATGTGTGGTGTCCAACTTAGTAACGCACCTGTCGCGGGAATAAAAGCAGTTGTGGCCGCCGGGTTATTTTTGGCACCTCTTTAGCGGGCGGCGGGCGCTGCCCGGCCGGAGAGCGAGCGGGAGCCCCCCAAAGCAGGCAGGGCTGGTGGGCAGCACAGCACCCCCAGGTTAGTGCCATCCCGGGTGCCCGGTGTGCGCGGGGAGAGGCGTGTGCATGCCGGGAGCCGCGGGGCGACGCGCGCGCGCGCGGGAGAAGAGGTGACACGTGTTGTCACCTGTGCTGGCTGTGCAAAGGTCCCTGTGCTTGTGTGGGGCTGGTGCAGGAGAGAGGAGTCTGCCTCCAGTTGACACCCCAGAATGTCTCTCCTGGGTCACCTGGCGTAGGGTGTTCCAGGTAGTTCCTGCCCTTCCTGCCTGGGCAGCGGGACAGAGGTGCCGGTGTGCTGCAAGTCAGGCTGGGCTCTGTGGGAAATGGCTTGTGGACTCTCTGTGGGAACGCTGAGCAGCTCCCAGAGGGACAGGATTCTCTTGGCTGCCTTGGTTGTTGAGGAGCAGGATCAGGCCCTCGCTGCACTGACGGATGGGATGCGCTGCATCTCCTCCTTCCCTACAGCCCCCTCAGGACTGGGGACCACTCCAGGATGCAGCCCCAGGGATGCAGCAGAATCCCAAAGCCTTCCAGGGAATGCCAACCCTGTATTACCCAACAGGATGCTCCAGTCCCTCCATCCCAGCCTTGTCCCCACAGTGCCAGGGCACAACCGCCTGCTCTGACGTTCCATTCCCTCTCTCCCCAGTGATGAACGGGAGCAGCCACTCTCCAACCGCCATCAATGGGGCTCCATCCACCCCCAACGGGTTCAGCAACGGGCCAGCCACCTCCTCCAGCGCCTCCCTCTCCACCCACCAGCTCCCACCCGCCTGTGGCGCCCGCCAGCTCTCCAAACTCAAGCGCTTCCTCACCACACTCCAGCAGTTTGGCAACGACATCTCCCCCGAGATCGGGGAGCGGGTGCGCACCCTCGTCCTGGGGCTCGTGGTACGTCCGCCGGGCACGGGGTCAGCCACAGGGTCCCCCACCTTCCAGGGATCCCGTTTTGCTTTTGGGATGGAGATGCTGCTACAAGGAAAAGAGGGACCTGGATTAACCTAAATCCTGGGGAAATGGGGGTTGTTTTCCCAGCAACTCCTGGGATCTGCACAGCACGGGGCAGGGTTGGGTCCTGGCTGCTGGCATCACCAGCAGAGCCTTGAGCTTGTATTTTCCTTGAGTGTGGGTTTCCCATGAGTGTGGCAGAGGAGCAGGAATGGGGGAAGAAACAGCCAAGCATCCCCCAAGGGGTATGGGGCGGGCAGGAGGCTGTGCCAGGGGTGCTGAGCCTGGGCTGTCCCCACAGAACTCCACACTCACCATTGAGGAATTTCACGCCAAGCTCCAAGAGGCCACCAACTTCCCGCTGCGACCCTTCGTCATCCCATTCCTCAAGGTGGGTGCCCCAGCCTGAGCATGGTGGGATTCATGGCAGCATTCCAGTACAGGGGATTTAGAGGTGGCTTTGGGATCAGGGCTGGCAGCTGCCTGTGGGGCTGCTCATGTTCCCCTGGGTGCATGTGTCCCCCTGTGTGTGTGGAGTCACACGGGGCCAGGACTGGTTGCAATAAAATGGGGGGTTGGCCCAGCTGGTTGCCATTTGAAATATGTTAAAAAATCCCCTTTTTGTTTTACTTGCCTTTTAATTTCGTGCTGACTCTGCACTGTCACCCTGCTCTGGAGGGCTTGCCGAGTGGCACGCCTGGCAGCGCTGGTGCTGTTGGCAGATGTTCTAGCTTGGCGTTGCCTGGCCCTCATTAGAAAAGGAATAATTAAGAAGTGCAAAAATAGCCCCTTTTCCACCTCTGCATCCCAGCCCCTCTGGAGTGGAGCTCCATGGAGCAGAGGTCCGTGCTCACCGCAGGAATCTGCCACAGAGCTGCCGGAGTGGTTTGCTCCAGGCTGGGGCCCCAGCAGAGCCCCCACTCCCTCCTGCCCATTTTGCAGGATTTTTGGGATCCGTGGGAGCAGGGAGTGGTGCACCCCCAGGTCCCAGCGGGCACTGGTGGTCCCGCAGCTCTGGGCGGGCTGGGAGCCATCCCGCTGTCCCACTGCCAAGAGCGCGCTGGCCGCCCTGGCACCCCGCTCCCAGCTGTTCCCACCACCCGTTCCAGATGTTTCTCATTATCCTAACTGCAACCAGCCGGGCTCGGCGTGCTTCCCAGACTTGCTGTTTTTGTGGGATTGCTCCCCCCCCCCCAGCCAGGGAAGGGGAGGGAGAGTCCAGCCCTGTTCACCACAGCATCTCCGGATCAGGCGCTAACGTGTCCCACAGATGGGAATTGGCTGTGGATCAGCTGCCTAAGGAGAAATTCGGAGCTGGCAGCCAGAGCAACAGGCAAAAGGGGTCTCTGCTGCTTAATTCCTGCTGCTTCTCATGCTCCTGAGGCTGCAGTAGGGAAACAGTGGATGGGAGTTCATGGCTGATCCTCACACCCCATGGGTGCCAGACGTGCTGAGGGCTCCTAAGTGCAGCCCCCGAGGTGACAGTCATGGGGACAGGGTGGCTGAGGTGGCTGAGCTGGCATGGGGATGATGCTCTGCAGCCTCTGCCAGAGTAGAAGAGGGCTCTGTCAAAGTTGTGCCCATGCCAGCACCTGACCAATCCCTTTGGGGTCCTACATGTGTGTCCCCTAAAAGCCCGTCTGTTCCTGGGGTGTCCCAAGGCTGTTCCCTGGGGAAGGTGAGCAGGACTCCAAAGGGAAGGCAGCTGCCTGCCCACGGTGGGCTGGGGGCACAGCTGGGCTGCACCAGAGGGGTTTGAGGGCCGTGGACTGGACTGTCACCTCCCTCCCACAGGCCAACCTGCCGCTGCTGCAGCGGGAGCTGCTGCACTGCGCCCGCATGGCCAAGCAGACCCCGGCCCAGTACCTGGCCCAGCACGAGCAGCTGCTGCTGGACGCCAACGCCTCCTCTCCCATCGACTCCTCCGAGCTGCTCCTGGAGGTGGGCGAGAGCGGCAAGAGGAGGACGCCAGACAGGTGCAAACAGGGGACATCACGGGGGAATCTTTCAGGGACGCATCCTTGAGAAGGGGAGGTTGGTCCCCGAGGGTGGAAGGCACTCTGTGAGGATCAACCTCCTCTCCTGTTCCCAGGACCAAAGAGAACGGTTTGGACCGAGACCCCCTGCACCCCGAGCACCTCAGCAAGCGGCCGTGCACCATGAGCCCGGCACAGCGCTACAGCCCCAGCAACGGGCTGAGCCACCCCCAAAACGGGCTGGGGCACCCCCCCAGTGCCCCCCCCCTGCCCCAGCACTACCGCCTGGAGGACATGGCCATGGCTCACCACTACCGGGACTACCGGCACCCCGACCCCCGCGAGCTCCGCGAGCGCCAGCGGCCTGCGGGTGAGCTGGGGCGCCCCCCAGACACAGAGGGGCCAGCAGGGGGCCGGGGCACCCCTGAAAGCAGAGGGGGGCTGCAGAGGGCTGAGCCTCACTCTGTTCTTGCCTTGCAGCCGTACACGGGACGCGGCAGGAGGAGGTGATCGACCACCGGCTCACCGACCGGGAGTGGGCGGAGGAGTGGAAACACCTCAACAATGTACGTAGTGCCCTTCACCCTATCCCATGTGTGTGTCCCTCCACTTTGCAATCCATCCCCACCATGTCCTCTGCAGGACTTTTCTCCTAAGCATCCCCTGCTCCTCACAGCCAGCAACAGCACATCACCTCTGGCACAGCACGACATGTCCCGCGTCCTTCCACTCAGTGCCGGGCACTGCAGCCCCCCAGCTTCTTGCAGCACAGCCCCCCAGCTTCTTGCAGNGCACGGCCCCCCAGCTTCTTGCAGCACGGCCCCCCAGCTTCTTGCAGCACAGCCCCCCAGCTTCTTGCAGCACGGCCCCCCAGCTTCTTGCAGCACGGCCCCCACCTCTCTAACCCTGACCTTGTCCCCTCACAGCTGCTGAACTGCATCATGGACATGGTGGAGAAGACGCGGCGGTCGCTGACGGTGCTGCGGCGGTGCCAGGAGGCCGATCGTGAGGAGCTCAACCACTGGATCCGGCGCTACAGCGACGCCGAGGACATGAAGAAAGGCAGCCCCCCCTCTGCCCGCCCCCACAACAGCTCCTCCACCTCCGAGGCACCCCAGTTAGGTATTGACCCCCAGGGCCGTGGGCCTGGCGTGTTCTCCCGGGGGTCCGGCGGGGGGTTCCAGAAGGATGGCGTCTCCTAACGCCATCCCCTCCCTCTGCCCTTCGCAGACGCTCACCGGGAATTCGCGCCGCGGCCCCTGGCCGGGTACATGCCAGAGGAGATCTGGAGGAAGGCTGGTGAGTGTGGGGTGGGCACAAGCACCCGTTGGTGTGCTGAGCTCTGTGTGCTGTGCGGAGTCTGTCTGCCCCAGTTCCCCGCATGGGGAGGAATTTGGGGTAGGTTTGCTGGGCGGGGGATGCTTGCTGCAGGGGGTGCTGCGCTGAGCTGGGACACCAGCACACCCCGGCCACGCTCGGCTGGTGCCTTCCAGAAGAAGCTGTGAACGAGGTGAAGCGCCAGGCCATGTCTGAGCTGCAGAAGGCCGTGTCCGACGCCGAGCGGAAAGCCCACGAGCTGATCACGACGGAACGGGCCAAGATGGAGCGAGCCCTGGCCGAGGCCAAGCGCCAGGCGTCCGAGGACGCCCTGACCGTCATCAATCAGCAGGAGGACTCGAGCGAGGTGGGGACAGAACACCACGAGATGGGGAGGGGCGGGGTGTTCTNGGGGTTGGGGGTGGGGTCCAGGATGTGGATTTACGGTCCAGGATGATGTGCATAGTCTGGGATGATGGGATTTGGATGTGTGGTCCAGGATGATGTGCATGGTCTGGGATGATGGGATGTGCATGGTCTGGGATGGGGATGTGCATGGTCCGGGATGGGGATGTACAGTCTGGGATGATGGACATGGTCCAGGATAACGGTGCCTGATCCGGG
>VXBA01001026.1:39056-101598 GCA_013399895.1 Serilophus lunatus | reverse complement strand
AGGGAGTGTCTGCAGGGGGGGTCAGAGGGTGGTGCCCAGCGGCTGGGTGACACTGTATGGCCATAAACTGGAATAGAAGAAATTCCACCTCGAAATGAGGAAGAACTTCTCTCCGTGGAGGTGGCAGAGCCCTGGGACAGCTGCGCAGGGAGGGTGTGGAGTCTCCCTGTCCGGAGACATTCCCAACCCACCTGGGTGCGTCCCTGTGTCCTGTGTCCCTGCCTCGGGACGGGGTGATGTCCAGAGGTCCATTGCAAGCCTAAACATCCAGGGATTCCTTGGTGGTCAGTGTGGGACCCCAGGGAAGGGCTGGAGCTGAGCCTGGGGAGGTTCAGGTTGGATCTCAGGGAAAGGTTCTTCCCCCCAGAGGGTGCTTGGGCTCTGAACAGGCTCCCCAGGGAATGGGAACATTCCCGAGGCTGCCAGAGCTCCAGGAGGGGTTTGGACAGGGTGGGATTTGGGGGTGTCTGTGATCAATAATCCCTGGGGGTCCTTCCAGCTCAGGACATTCCAAGATTCAGTGGCTGAGGGAAGTTGTTGCCTGAGCCCCACAGAGTGTTGGGGGAGGTGGGCTGGGGGCTCTTCATGGAACCCTGGAATGGTTTTGGGTTGGAGGGACCCTGCAGCTCATCCCATCCCATCCCAGCCCTGGGCAGGGACACCTCCCACCATCCCAGGCTGCTCCAGCCTGGCCTTGGACGCTCCCAGGGATGGGGCAGCCCCAGGATGTGCTCTCAGAGATGTTTCTCCGTGCTCCCTCCAGCTCTGTCTCACTGACTCCCCCCGGGGCAGAGCATTCCCTGCTGAGCACAACCCCCTCACTCCCAGTTTCCAGGCTCACCCTCAGCCTTTCCAGCTGCTGTGCCACTGGGGGCCGTGCTCTGGGTGATGAGCTGGGAATACTGGGGCAAGTTTGCCTCTGAAAAGCCACCGTGGGCTGGTTTTTCTGGAGTCTTTTCCAGCTTTTCTGTAAAAAGATGTGGAGAAGTGCAAGGAAGGCCTGGGCTTGGGGATGTCTCAAGTCAAACCTTTTGGAATGTGGAGTGAAGAAACACCTTATCAAGAGGTCTAATCATCTTCTCTACCCTTCTTTTCGTAATGACTGAGCAATTAACTCCACAGTCCTTGGCAAAGCTTTCAGCTGACTAGTAAATATTGCAAAACAGGGTGTCTTGGAGGGGTTTTTAATCCTTGATAGACTCATCCTGAGGTTAAGGTTTGGTTTTCTACTCTGCACAAAGAACTGTGGTGATTGTGGAGTTGAAAATTCATCTCGTTTGGACAAAGAAACTCCCAACACGTTTCAGCAAATGCTTTAAAACCTCACATTTGCCTCATGGAAAAACTAAACAAGGAGAAAAGTAATCCCACTAATTTTTGCTCTCTGCACTGGGCAGGGGTTAAAAAAAAAAAGGCAATAAATCATAAAAGAGCAGCAATAATCACAGAGTTGTTTCCAACTCAAAGTCTTTTTACTCTTGCAGCCTTGGCCACAAGGATAAGAATTTCCTCACCTGCAGCTCTCCAATAATTTTTTTTCCCAAACCAGTTGGTTCCCTGAAAGTCCCAGTACATCCCACCCTCCTTATCCATTGCCCACCCCTGAATTCAGGGAATCTCTTGCCTTCTCAAAGCACAACCCCTGGTGCCTGAGGGCTCCTGAAGGTGCTCCCCCCTGTCTGGAGTTGTGTTTGTCCCAGGAATGGCTCTCAGGGCTGGACACACACACCGTGGAGGGAATTTCCTGGTACTCCTGGCACGTGGCCCTTTGGAATGAGGAGGAAGAACAGGGTGAAACCACAGAGAAGCAGAGGGACATGTGATGCCTCTGGCAGGTTCCTCTCCTCTTGCTTGCAAACAAGCACTTCCTTGTTTTCCCTGCTTTGGAGTTTAGAGTTTTTCCTTGTGTTTTGAGTTCCAGAGGGATCCAGGAGTTGGATCCAGGGACTGAGGATCCAGGGGCTGAGGATCCAGAGGATGGATCCAGAGGATGGATTCAGGGGCTGAGGATCCAGGGACTGAGGATCCAAGGGATGGATCCAGAGGCTGGATCCAGGGGCTGAGGATCCAGGGGCTGAGGATCCAGGAGCTGAGGATCCAGGGCATGGATCCAGGGGCTGGGGATCCAGGGGCTGAGGATCCAGAGCCTGGATCCAGGGGCTGAGGATTCAGGGGATGAGGATCCAGGGGCTGAGGATCCAGGAGCTGAGGATCCAGGGCATGGATCCAGGGGCTGGGGATCCAGGGGCTGAGGATCCAGAGCCTGGATCCAGGGGCTGAGGATTCAGGGGATGAGGATCCAGGGGCTGAGGATCCAGGAGCTGAGGATCCAGGGCATGGATCCAGGGGCTGGGGATCCAGGGGCTGAGGATCCAGAGCCTGGATCCAGGGGCTGAGGATTCAGGGGATGAGGATCCAGGGGCTGAGGATCCAGGAGCTGAGGATCCAGGGCATGGATCCAGGGGCTGGGGATCCAGGGGCTGAGGATCCAGAGCCTGGATCCAGGGGCTGAGGATTCAGGGGATGAGGATCCAGGGGCTGAGGATCCAGGAGCTGAGGATCCAGGGCATGGATCCAGGGGCTGGGGATCCAGGGGCTGAGGATCCAGAGCCTGGATCCAGGGGCTGAGGATTCAGGGGATGAGGATCCAGGGGCTGAGGATCCAGGAGCTGAGGATCCAGGGCATGGATCCAGGGGCTGGGGATCCAGGGGCTGAGGATCCAGAGCCTGGATCCAGGGGCTGAGGTGGGATCCTGGCTCCAGCAGGGCCAGAAGGCTGAGCTGTGGCAGCTCTGCAGCACTGAGGAAATCCTGTGTAACTTCCTCCCTGCCCTGGGTGTGCCTCTGCCCTTTGGGGGCCCTGAGGATCTTACAAGTGGTTTAATACCTGTGAGTAAATCCCTTAATCTCAATGTGTGCCTCAATTTCCCCTCCCCCAGGGCAAAGTGTAGGAGTTCCCTGTGTCCCAAGGCTGGGAAAGGTCACATTTATAAAGGAGGGAGATGAGCACTGTACAGATTTATAAAATAAGAGACACAATAAAAAACATTGTGTAGGTCCAGAAACATTGTGGAAAAGTACTTTTATTTTTTGTGTGTGTGTTCTTTTTACAGATGGGCTGGGGGGATTTGGGAGCTCTGGGAGAGCCTTCTAAGGAGACTCCAAACCTGGACCAGATGGCTGCAGAAGGGATGCTCTTCCTGGATTTTTATACTGCCAACCCCCTCTGCTCTCCCTGTGAGTAAAGTGGAGTTTTAAACCCTGTAAGCACGAGAAACACCCTCTTTTGGGAAGTCTGGGGGGTTTGCCAGGCTCTGACATGAGCTAACAACCAAACCCTCAGGCCACAGTTTGGGTTTGGTGCTTTGATCCTGCATTTTGCTCCCTTTTTTATTGAGGTTTGGGTTGGCAAACCTCCAGTTCACACAGAGCAGTTCAGTGATCTCATCAGCCCAGTTAAAGGACTTTTTTAAACCATTCCCCTCAGAATTTCAGCCCCAGTCACTGCAGGGTTTCATGTTTCTTCTTTAGGGATAAATAAAGCAGGATCTGAATTGTTGCTGGATGTGTTTTGCCTGATCCTGTGTTGCCTTTGGTGGGGGAAGGCAGCAGGTTGTGTCCTGGTGGCTTTCAAGGTTCCTGGGACAGGGACAAGAGATAAAAGAAACGTTTGGCTCTGGGAGACACAGATATTTTTTATCCTTGTGTTTTCTGTGAGGTGGTTTCTTTTTTTTTTCCCCTCTCTTTCTCCCTCAAGCCTGATTAGCTGCCAAGAACTGAAACAAAAATGAGGAACAGGAGCTTTTTATTTGGGCTTTCATTTAGGATATCACTTGGCAGTGTGTTGATGACATCCCTGCTTAGAAAAAGCACTTAAAATATGCTGAAATCCTGCAAAGTCCAGGGCTAGGACTGCATATATTTAAAGTTAAACATCTGTTTAAATGTTCCCTGCAGCCAGGACTTGATTTTATTGTCAGAGCTGGACAGCTCTTTGTATTTCATGATTTTTGTTCAGTCAAGCTTGAAAACTTAGCCTTGAGCCAAGTCTGTGCTGTGATTTCCTCTTAAATATATAACATATATAAATAACTGAGATATAAGGGCTGCCACACTGCCTGTTCAAAGAAATGACTCCTCAGCAGTGGATAATTGAATAAAGAGCCTCCCTTCCCCTGGGATTTGTCCTGGAGTGACTCAAGGGATGTGTCAGCACCTGGGGAGTCGCTGCCAGTTGTAATGGGAGTGCTTCAGTGCTGGCTGTGGGGCAGGAGGGCTCTGGCACCCCTCAGCCAGGGCTGCTGGCCTCAGGTTTGCTGCAGTAGTGCTGATGCTGAGCAGGGAATGCAGATCACTGACTGGTTTTGTCCTTGGCAGCCAGGGCAGCACTGCTGACGGGCCGACTCCCAGTCAGGAATGGCTTTTACACCACCAATGCACATGCCAGGAATGGTAAGAGCTTCAGTCCTGTTTCCCTCCCTCTCCTGCCTCCCCTTGGTTTAGGTTTGAGCCAAGCCTTGGCTTGGGGATCTTCCCCCCTGGCACTGAAAGGGTTCCCTGTTCAAACAGGGAACAGGCTTTCCCTGTGGGATTTATTGCTTCCTCCTCATCAAGGAGAAAAACCTCCTCAAATTAAGGGGCAGAAACAAGGCTGGTTCATCCATTTGCTTCTGCTGGCTGAGAAATGTTTCCTCCAGGCACTGGGATTGGGGTCTGCTGAGGGAAAGGCACCCAGAGGAGAGAACAGGCTGCTCACAGTTCAGTTCAGCAGCCACTTTTCTAACCATCTTTAACATTTTCTATTGCTTCATTTGTAATTTTCTCATCATTTTTTAAGGTATTTTTAAGCTTGGCAGTTTTGTAGGATTGGTGCCTGTGACAGATTCCACGTGCTGGGACATACCTGGGCCAGAATCAGCAGCCAAGGACTGATTCCTACCAAAAACCCAAAGAGATTCCCAAGGGCCAGAGAGCTGTGGGCTGAGAGACACTTACCATTTCGCTCAGTTCTTGTATTAGGAGCCAATTTATTGATTATTTTATTTAGAAACAAATGCCTTCATTGTAGAAAATGAAAAGCAAATTTACAACATAAAGACAACACCTAAAACACTTGATTTTTTTTATGATTCCCCCTTTCAAGGACCTCAGTTTCGTGGTGGTTTTCTTTATTGTTTGCCCTGATGCACAAATGAGTGGAGATCTCCCTTTGATCTCCCTGGATCAATTTTTCTCGTGAGGACTTCCAAGGAATGACATTGCTGGGACTGCAAACTAATCCCTGTTTCTCACCCAGTAACACTGTTTTTAATGTTAAGTAGCCATTTGCTGTTTGCTTTTAGATCTTTAAGAGTCAGAAAGCTGGTTTTTCTTTGTTTTCCACAGCATACACACCCCAGGATATAGTAGGAGGAATCCCAGATTCTGAATTGCTGCTTCCAGAGCTGCTGAAGAAAGCTGGGTACATCAATAAGATCATTGGCAAATGGTAAATGTGTTTGAAGGGCTCTTGCTTTGAGATTTCAGCTTGTGTGTGTTGGGGAGGAGCAGCAGAATAACCAGAATTACAGGAAAAAAACCCTGTTTTGAAGCTCAAATGTCCAACTTTGGAATCTGTGGTGGATCTTCCCCCCTGCTGGGATCAATTTCTGGGTTGAGTGTTGCCATTACATCTTCATAGGAAGAGTTGAGGGGGTTTTATGTGTGTGTATATCTATTTATAAACTCCTAACTCAGTGCTTTCATCCATGTCTCACACCATTTAATCAAAAGCCACAAAGGTTTTGTTTGGAATTTGCCTTGAGCACCCAAATGCTTTTTATCCCTGACTCTTGCTGTGTGTTGGGTTTCTGTTAATCAACTGAATCCTCCTGGAAAGGAATGGGGTACAATTTATTTAAGAGTTTAATTAACAAGTTAGAAAAGAGTGAGTCTGACTTGTGGTGGGATTCACCTGCTGAAAATTGGGCAGAAGGCAAAGCACCCTGAACAGTGATTTATTTATCACCACAAAGCCAAGCAGGAGAGTGGCTGTGGAGGATCAGCTCAGTGGGCTGGATGCAATGAGATGCAGTTCAGTGCTAATAAATGTAAATTCAAACACCCAGGGAAAAGGAATAAACAAGGCAAGTACAGATTGGTTCCAGTTATTTGGAAAAAAGGCAAATCTGGAAGGACCTGCAGCTGTTAGCAGGGATGTGACTAAATGGGAATGGATTGTGCATCCAAAACCTGTTTTCCTGGGCAGGATTGGGATTGACACTGAACACCAACAGGCTCTGGCATTTGGGCACACCACCTGCTTCCCACAAAGGTGCAGAAGAAATGCAATGTGCAGTAGTTAATTTGGACTCTCAGCCTGGCCACACAGGGAATTTTAAGGCTTTTTAAAGACTTTCAAGATTTCCAGCAGGAGATTTTTATATTGTTTCATCATCCCTTCTAAAAACATTTCCTGTGGCAGCAAGTGCCATGGTTCAATTCTAAGTTGTCAAGTCAAGTATTTTCCATGACCGTTGTAGAACTTGTTGTGTTTCATTAAGTCTCTAATTTTTGTATTGTGAAAAGGGAGAGAACAATCTGCATCTCAGTCATTATTTAATGTGTCTGTAAATTCTCTTAGAATGTGGGGGTTTTTTCTATTCTGTTGTAGAAACAGCCAGAAATAGCTTTGTACTGATGTCTAGAAATGGGGAAAGGATGGAATCCTGCAGGTTGGACTGGCAGTGATAGTTCCATCCCCAGGCCATGGTCACAGCTGGAATGAGGGTTATTCCTGTTCCAACTGGGTTTGGAACAGCTCAGAGTAACTCCAGGGATCATTTTACTTCAGGGAATGCATTTTATCCCTTCATGTTCAGGGAGTGCAGAGGGGGATGGCACAGGGTGGGCAGGATGCAGATGTAGGATTGGGAGTGGAAGCTGGAATGGTTAAATAAACATTAAGCTGCAAAGATCTCCTTTAGAGACTGAGAGGATGGGCATTCTATGTCTTCAAGATGATATAAATGAGGGAAATGTAGAATTTTCAGTACAAAAATTGGAGATTAGAGAGGAGCTTCGTCTTGAAGTTAAGGATGGAGAACTTTAAAGCTGCACAGTAGAGTGGAGCTGTCATCAGGAGTAGCTAAACATGTTTTATGTCCACATGTGCACATAAAAAAACCTCATTTCATTTACATTCCTGTCTCTCTGTACCATTTTGGCAGCATGAAAACCCCATAAAGGGGATGCAGATAAAATGGTGCATTTCATGAGCTTTGCTCTGTGTTTTTACAGCTCAGGGGTGTAAAAGTGACTTGTCATAGATCAGGATCCTTGAGTAAAACATGATGTGCATCCCTGCAGTGGTTTTGGGCAGAGTAGTCCATCAGTGCTGATCATCAGACAGCAGGAGAGAAGACACCAGTGGAAGGAAATAATGGAAAACAAAGACTGGCCAGTAGATAAACTGGAATGTATGTGAGCACTGGGGTGAGTCTGCATGGATGTGCTTTCAACAAGTGTGACAGAGACCAAGACACTGCCCTGGAGGCATTTCTTTGATTGCAGTGCTTTCACTGTGTTCTGAGGCAGAGTGTTTACTTGCATGGTGTTCTAAGGAGGTGATTTGTTCCTTTGCAGGAGAATTTTAACTCACCTGTTGCTTTTGTTCCCAGGCACTTGGGGCACAGGCCCCAGTTCCACCCCCTGAGGCACGGGTTTGATGAATGGTTTGGATCCCCCAACTGCCATTTTGGACCTTATGATAACAGAGAGAAACCCAACATCCCTGTGTACAGGAACTGGGAGATGATTGGCAGGTAATTCAGCTCCTTTGCCTGCTGAGGTTGTTTTCCTGGCTCTTCCCCTGCTGACAATTCAGGGCTGGCACAGAGATCAAAGTGTAGCAAACCCTGCGCAGTGAAAAGGGGCTGACAAAACCAGCAGCTGCTTCAGAATCAGAGTTACAGGCTCAGTTGGATGGGCAGGATCTACAGGCACTCCAGCCCTGCAAAGGACTTTGATAGTGTCCCAAACATTGGGAATATCCTGCCTCTTATGATCTGGAATGCTTAGTACATCCTGGAGTAAATACTGCACCCAGTGCCCTGGATATCCTGCAGTTCAGCAGCAAATCAGTGCCCAAAAGAGGCTTGTGGAAGGTCATGGAACACAGGAACATCCTTTCTGGTCGGGCCCAGAGCCCATTTAAATCATTTCACTGTCAATACCACTGTAGTGATTGCTTATAGGAAGGTGGAAGGGTAGAGATATGTGGAATAGTCCTTCCTGTGTGGTGTCCACTTTCACAAACTGAAGGTTGTGTCCAGATCTTTGACAGCCACTGACTTAACTTCCATGAATTAGTTTTGTCTCTTTTCTAAAACCTTTTGTGTTCTTGGAGTCTCTTCTAAACCCATTTGTATTTCTGGGTTCTACAGCATCCCATGCCAGGGTCTCACTTCTTGCTTTGCCCTCACACTTTTGAGCAAGACTTGTTCTCTAGTGTGGGATGCCCAATATCCAGCCTTACAGGACCTTCATGGTGATTCCCATTGAAAATAGGACAGAATTAAGGGGAAGCCTTTTGGGAAAACACCCAGGCAGACAGAAACAGTGTAGATTGATCATGATGTGAATCTCACGTGGAGGAGAGGAAAAAGGAAGGAAAAAAGAGCTTTTGGAGGCAATTCTGACCACAAAAGGTACTGGAGCAGTGCCTTCTGCTTCTCAGTGTGGTTGTGACCCTCTGGCTTCTCCAGTTAAAGCTGGAAAATGGTATCAAACAATGACCTACTTCTGTGGCATTGATGCTTCTCAGAGAATCACTTTTTGTAGGAATTGTCTTCCTCAGCTCTCCTTTACCATCCCAATTTAAAGTCAAACCTTGGCTAGTGTGAAGCTAAATGTTTGATTCTGAGGATTTGAGTTCAAAGTGGAAGAGAGGAAACTTAGGTTGATGTATGGAAGGAATCCTTCCCTGGGAGGGTGGGCAGGCCCTGGCACAGGGTGCCCAGAGAAGCTGTGGCTGCCCCATCCCTGGGAGTGTCCAAGGCCAGGCTGGAGCCCCCTGGGACAGTGGGAGGTGTCCCTGCCCATGGCAAAGGGGGGGTAGCACTGGATGAGCTTTAAGATCCCTTCCAACCCAAACCAGTCTGTGATTCCATAAAAATTCTGTGATTAACAAAGATCTGAGTAGCATGTGGACCCTGTAGGGATGTGGCTGCTCCCCAGTGCTGCCCTCCCAGAGCTGTTGGCTCATCCCCTGGCACCCTGAAGGCTTCCTGGGATGATTTCACTCCACTGCTCCTGGAAGCTTGTTCCATTCTGTACTGAAAGACCTCTTTGTTCCTTCTCTTCCTGTTTGGAATAACATTTGCTGGGTTTGCATAACACCATTCCCTGCTCCAAGTCTGTGTCCATGCCCTTCTTGCCCATTCATGTTTGACCCCATTATCATCTTATTTCACTGCTCTGCTTCCCTAAATTCTCATTCCAGGATTTCTCTGTCTCACTGGAGGTTGTTGTGTGCTTCTGACAATCCCCCTCACATTTCACACAGCAATCTAAGAAGCACATGGGATCTTTAACCACATTGCCCCTATTCCAGCAGCTTAACAGTGAAAGGTCAGTCCCTCAGGTTTGTCCAGAACTTGAAGTCATCATTAATTTGGATCAAGTTGTGTCACTGCTTTCTCCCAGAAGAAAAATTTTTAATATCTGAAGAGAGTTTGCTGAGTAGCAACTGTGACTTATTTGTCACCCACTTACACAGCAAGTAAAGGAGAAAAAAAATGCATTTTTATGTTTTATATTCCTTAGGATTGATTTTTTCTTTCCTCTCTGATTCATTTTATCTTCAGATACTACGAAGATTTCAAAATTGATCTGAAGACAGGTGAAGCCAACTTGACTCAGCTCTACCTGCAGGTACTATTTTAATCCTGATTTCTAAGCCACAGTGACTTTATGCTGCTTTTTTTTTTTTTTTTGGAGAGCTGTAGATAGCAGAGGATAAATTCATTTTTATTGCTGTTTACAGGAAGCTCTCGATTTCATTAACAAGCAGCAGGGCAGCCAGCAGCCTTTCTTTTTATACTGGGCAATTGATGCTACCCATGCTCCTGTTTATGCCTCCAAACAGTTCCTGGGCACCAGTCAGAGAGGCCTGTAAGTCCTGCTTTTGGGGATGTTGCCTTTATTGGGATTTTTTTAATTAATACCTCATGCTGCAGAGACAGAAAACCTAAGCAATGTCTGTTATATCCAGGTATAGATCACTCCTCAAAAGTGTGTTTGTGCTGAAATGCATTATTTAGTAGCACTTTGCTTGCATTGTTCTTTAATAATTTTGCTCTAATCTGAAATGAAGATCATGTGACCAAAATGGGGGAGAAGGGGGAGTTTAAGCTCCTTTGCCAGTTGTGTGAGGAAGGAAATGCTGTATGTGGCACAGATGATTTTTTAGGAGGCTTTTGTATGATTAGTGCCTGTTCTAAAAGCCTGTAAATCAGACCAGCAAATAGAAAAGCACTCCTGAAAAATGCAGTTTAGAGGAGGCAAAGAGTTCTGTGGTCACTGTGAGCTTTGAGCACTGAGAGTTTCAAACCAAGAGCCATGAGCAGAACCCTGTTATTACCTTCCAGGCTGTGGCAAAGTGGGTTTGCCTGTGTCTGTGAATTTTGTAGATAAATTTATGCCAGTGGTTGGTCTCTGTCCTGATTCTTAGTACCCCGGAGAGGTTTCTCTCTGCAGGTAAGAGACACAGGGTTTGCAGTGACAGCTGAAAACTTCATTCCCTGATGCATAAGAGAGGATTTTCTGCAGCACAGGTATAAATTAAGTCCACTAAATGCATTTTTTTTTTTGCTGCTTTTAATGCTTTGCATCCCCTTTTGCCTCAGATATGGGGATGCTGTGAGAGAAATTGATGATAGCATCGGAAAAATCCTGAGACACCTTCAGCAGCTGGGGATCAGTGAGAACACCTTTGTGTTTTTCACCTCTGATAATGGGGCTGCCCTCATTTCAGCCCCCACACAAGGTGAGTCTCAGGTGAACAAACCCAGGCTGGGGCTGGGAAATCAAACTTGAGTCTCTCTGTCCACTTGTATGTGGGGTTCTCTTTTATGCAGTTGGGAGAAGCCTCAAAATTCAAAGTATTTATGTTTAGAATAACTTGTGTTCATTACCTGTGGTCACTTTTGGAGGAGATCTCTCTGGCTAAATGGACTTTTTCCAACCCCAGTGTTGTTGTTACCTGTGTGTGTTTCCACTCAGGGAGGGGATATTCTGTAATTTATTTAGGACCAAGCCCACTGCCTTAGCAGGGTGTTTACTCTCCATCTGCCAAATGCACATTTGAGCTTTCTGAGTAATGACAGAGAGTTCAAGAGTCCCTCATTCTCTAGATTTCATGAAAAATATCAAGAAGAAAAACTATTTTTGGTCCTTCACATGGTTGTTTTTTTTTTGTTTAAACGTTCATTTCTCTGAAACAAATCATTGCAAATTGATTTTCTAACTCACTCTCTTCTATCTGGAGGCAGGATGTCTTGTGGTTATTGGACCACAGAGCAGTGAGTATCCTGAGTTCTGATTTCAGCTCAACCACTGTGTTTGACTTTGGGTGACCAGAGACCTCCCTGTTTGTTCCTTGGCAAGTTGAGCTCTCCAAGGTTGGGTTAAACCCCCAGATATTCCTGAAAATCCTTTGCCATCTCTGAAAGTGAACATCCAAGGAATGCAGGGTTATTTTTCTTCCTCTAGTACCCTCACCTAATTCTGCTCTGGTCATTTAAAATTTTAAATCATTAAGAAAAAAATATTATTTCTGCCTTAAAGTGACAGGTTTCCTTTAGTTACAAACAGCAGTTAACACCTTGTAAGGGCAGGAAAACCAGCCAGCTATTTTCTGTTTGTTTGGGGAGCTGTTTTTTCATTTGGTTGTTGATAGCAAGGTATGTTTAACTGTCACTTTCTCCCTGGGCTGAAAAGACATTCCTAAAATTTCATTACAAATGGATATTGAAAAAAAAAAAGAAAACAACCACTACAACACAACAAAGGAGGAAATAATAACACGAAAACCCAACTCTGGACATGTTGTTTGAAGAAGCATCCATGCAGAAATGAAAACTCATTGAAACCCAGCTGGCTGAGTGTTTTCTGGGGTTTATGGCTCCTTTTCTCTGTGCAGGAGGAAGCAATGGGCCTTTCCTGTGTGGCAAACAAACCACCTTTGAGGGTGGCATGAGAGAGCCAGCGATCGCTTGGTGGCCCGGCCATATCCCTGCAGGAGGGGTGAGTGTCTGCTCTGAACCATCCCCAGCAGCTTCACTGCCTGCTGTGGGCTTTGCCTCAACCTTTGAACACACCCAAGGTGTCAATCCAGGTGTTTATCTGAATAAGGAGTGGATGCTGCCCCAGAAAACGATGCCATTCTTGTCGTTAGTGCAAATTTGCATCTGCAGTGGCTGTGATCAACTCCCAACCAGGTCTTGTCTTCCTGCTCTGTTTAAACCCTTTACTCTTTTGGAACCCAGTGTTTTGCATGTGTTTGAACAAGCTGGAGTATAAAGGCACGTTGCTGCTGTGTGTGTCTCCTTCCAGAGCAGGGATGTGTTGCCCACACTCTGTGCCCTGAGGTACCAAGTGGTTTGACCCTGGCAGCTCTTGCTTTGCTGCTTGAGAAAAGTTCCACTCAGGGAGGTTCAGGCACCAGATTATTGCTCTTTCCTGCCTGTACACAAAGGCAGATATGATCACTTCAGAATAACCCTCCAGTGGCACTGGCAGCCCCTCTTGTCCCAGCTCTCATTACAGAAGGTTGCAATCAATCCTGCTGCAGGCCAGGTTCACAGCAATAACCCAGCTCCCTCCCCTTTGTGAGCAGCTCTCATCCCTCAAGAAAGTGATACTTCATTAACTGGGCACCGTGCTTAAGCCTGCAAACTATTCATAAATAAAACATTTTTCTAAGTTGCATTCCATTTGGGGGGTTTAATTGAGTCAGGGTAATGGTAATTTATCCTTTACATTTAAGAGGGACCATCAGGCAGCTCAGCTCTGCAGCTGAGGGCAGGAGGGTAGTTTGGTTTCATCATTTCTAAAGAGTTCACCAAAACCTACTAAGGATGGTTTATTATTTTTCTAATTTGAAATGAAAACAGTCTTTTTGTTTAAATTTAAACATTTCCATAAAGCCTTTGCAAGCCAAGTACAACAGCCCTGGGCTAGCAAAGGAGAACATGAAACTGCAGCTGACTGTTTGGCTTTCTGGGTCCAAACTAAATAATGTGCTAAAAGTAAACATGCATTATAAATGGGGACAAGAAAATACCCACTTTTAAAAATTCTTTCCATTGTAGTAACTCTGAGGATAATTAAGAACAGAAGTAGAGAAATCCTTGTGCCTGCTTCTTTTCTGCCTGGGCCTGGCTGGGACCCCTCTCACAGGTAGTTTTTGGCACGTGGCACAGCCAGGAAACTCTGGTGGTGATGGCCTGGTGTGATTTCTGCCTGAGGCCACACTGGGAGCTGCTGCTTGAATTCCTGGGGATTGAACTCCAGCACTGCTGGCCAGAGTTGAGGTGTTTGCAGGGAGGGCTGAGGGTTGGAGCTGCAGCTCACTGGGGCAGGAGTGCCCCAAATCCCTCCTCCACCACGCTGACATCCCCCTTAAGCACGTGCTTAACTTTAAATCCTGATTATCCCGGGTTCCAATTCCAGATGCTCCCTGTCAGGTGTGTGCTCAGGCTCCCACGTGTCCTCATGTCCCTGCAGAGCTCCCAGGGTGTGCTGCTTTGCTCAGGGTTAAACCCAGTGTGATGCTACTGCTCAGTCAATGTGTGACAGATACTGATGTGTGTTTTCTGCTTGTGTTCTTGCCATCGAGGCTCCAGCCTGGTCCCCTCAGCAGCACTGACCAAAGGTGAGAGGTTTGCCTTTGCTTGTTTGATGCAGCCCATGGTGCCACTCGCTGCTCCACAAGTGACAAAGGGAACTGACATGTTTGGTAGCACATTTTTGGCTTCTTTCTTGTGTCTTGCAGAGTCTGTAGCTTCAACAGCCTCTTGACAGTGAGTTTTGACTGCTCAGCCTAAGCTGTAAAATGTGGGAAAACTGCTTCAAAGTCTCTTGTTCTTTCTTTCCCAAGGAGTTGAAGGAAACAAAGGCTTGGGAGACCTGAACTTCAGCTGAAGGATCAGCTCCTCCTTCCTGTACTGGGTTTGCTCTCAGGGCACTGGTTGCTCCTTTCCAGCCCTGGACCTTTTGAGGAGCAGGGGGAGAGCCAGGAGCTGTTTCAGCTGGAACAACTGGAGCCAGGAAAGCAGGGCTGGTGAAATCCAGTTGCAGGGTGGCTCATTCCAGTGATGGGAAGGCTCTGAGGAGCCTTTGAGTGCTTTAGAGGGGCTTATAAAAAGCAGGGAAAGAGACTTTTTATATGGGCAGATAGTGACAGGACAAGGGGGGATGGCTTCCCACTGCTAGAGGGCAGGAGTAGGTGGGATATTGGGAAGAAATTCTTCCTTGTGAGGGTAGGGAGGCCCTGGCACAGGTTGTCCAGAGAAGCTGTGGCTGCCCCATCCCTGGAAGTGTCCAAGGCCAGGTTGGAGCCCCCTGGGACAGTGGGAGGTGTCCCTGCCCATGGCAGGGGGTGGAACTGGATGAGCTTTAAGGTCCCTTCCAACCCAAACCATTCCAGGATTCTACCTGGCAGTTTATTAATAATTTTATTGATCTGTAGAGTTAGGGTTTTTTATTAAAAAGCACATTTGTTAGCTTAAAGAAAGGAGCACCTCTTGATTTTAAACAAAAGAAGTGAGGTGACAGGATTGGGAGCACCTGACAGGACAGGGATAGAGATTGGGATAATTGATGCAGTTGGCTGATTTGCAGGTTTTTGGAGGAGAAAGATACCTCGGGAATGCATGTTGCTCTTGGCATCAACATTCAGTGAATCCTGGTCCCCCACCAGGAATATTTATTCACACACAAACAGCCTTTCTGCAGTTTCCTCCTCGCCGACGTTTTCCAGGTGAATTCACAACAAATCAGCATTTTCAACATTCCCCACATCACATCTGCCTTCTGGAAGGATCCAGCTGGAAAAAAAAAAAAAAAAAGAAAAAAGTCATATTCTGCTGGTATTTGAATCCTCCTCCTCTCTCCCCTCACCCTCCTCCCCTTCCTCTCTCGTGCCTGCTTCCTGAAGGAGAAAAGAACATATCAACCCAAAGACAGCATTGCAACCTTTTCTTCCCTATCTCCCACGGGGCGCAAATTGAAATTGAATTAGACAGGGATATCAGGTCTGCTCGCTGTGATAACTGTAAAAGGATTTTATTTAAAAACACCCTGACATTTGTTCACCCAGTTTCAAATATTTAGCTTTCCTCCTTTCCATTCCTGGCGGGGGCGACTTTATTAATTGTCGCCTTTGATTCAGAGTTAAAGCTTGAAAGCTCTGATAACAGCACTGGGGACTATTTCTTCCAGCACCGTGGCCCACAGCAAAAGGATTTCATTTTCTTAAAGACTTTATGTGTATACTGAGAGTTTATTAAAAAGAAGGGGGGAGAAAAGGGAGGGGGAAAAAAAAAAATCCCTTTTTACGTGCGTAATACCGGCTGTTCCTCACTGATATGAGCAATATCTGATCTCCCTCAGTTTTATATATTATTTATTTTCTCTGGGCTGTTGCCCTCTCTGGATTTTTCTTTTTCTTTTCTTTAAATAAATAAATAATTGGGAAAGGCAACTAGAATGAAAGAGCACTGTTGACAGGAGAAAAATGGTAATTTTTTTTTTTTTTTTGCTCTGAAAATACTTCAAAGTTTTATATAAATACTAACCTTTTTTTTTTTTCCCTTCTTCAATGTGGTGCTGCAGAGCACAGATAAATCCAAGTGGCTGTGGCACGGGCATTTAATTTCCTTAAGAAGTTTTTTTCTGCTTCACGGAAAAAATGTTGTCTGAGACCAGAAATGTAATTGGATGATTAAAGAGAGTCATCTACATCTGGTGCTGGTTAATAAGGGCCAGGACAAGGAGAGTGTGGTGGCCCCACAGGATTGTTCCCATACCATGTGTAAATTAGGGGATATTAGAGGCACGAGCCTCAGGTCAGCAACTGCCTCTTATCAGAAGATGGAGGCGAGGGAACGGGGCCACCACCAGGAAAGGGACTTTTGCATTTGATTCAGAAATTGTGAGAGGCCTAATTATAAAAAAAAACAATTAAAAAAAATCTCAGGCTCCTGCCGTGGTGGTTGGGAGGGAGCAGGAGGGGGGCCAGACCTGCTCCTGAGCAGAGCCTGAGCTCTGCAGGTGGTGGTGTGCTGATCCCAGTGCTCTCCCACAGCACTCCCAGTGGGAATTAGCTGGGGATGAGCCTCTGAGGGGCTGGGCACCTCTGCTGAGATGCTGAGAGCTTGTAATCCCTTGACTTTGGTGCTGCCAGCAGCCCATGGAGTGGCCAGCTCTGGAGGGAGTTGGGCCTCTTCAGAGGCGTTGAGAGGAGACTGAGAGAGGATCTCATCCCTGTCCATCAGGATTGGCAGGGAAGGGGCAGAGGGTGGACCAGGATCTGCTCCACGGTGCCCAGCAATGGCTCAAGGGGGAATGGTCAGGAACTGATGCCCAGGAAATTCCACCTGAACATAAGGAGGAAATTCCTGTCTATGTGGGAACAGATTGACCAGAGAGGCTGTGGAGTCTCCCTCAGGAGATATTCCAGAACCATCTGGACACAACCCTGTGCCACGTGCTCCTGTGACCCACTGTGGTCCATTCCAACCTGACCCACTCTGGGGTTCTGTTGTTGAGCTGATGGTTTGAGTTTGGGGTTTGGTAAATTGTTTTTTAATGTCAGTCCTTTCAGAGCCCACACGTGAGACTGGGGAAGAGCCTGTGCAAGGGAACATCCCAAGGAGCACAGAGCACTGTCCCAGCACATCCCATGGCTTATCCCAGGTCTGTTTCCCTCTCCACAGCTGAAGATTCTCCACTCAGACAGGGAACCACATGTAAACATCTGCTTTTTGTGAGGAACTCGAGGGTTCATGGAATCATAGACTGGAATCATCAACACTTTGGGTTGGAAGGGACCTTAAAGGCACCCAGTCCCATGGGCAGGGACACCTCCCACTATCCCAGGTTGCTCCAATCCCCCTCCAGCCTGGCCTTGGACACTTCCAAGGATGGGAACTCCACCATTTCCCTTCTGTTTGTCACATCCTACAAGGACAGGCTGAGCAGAACCTTTTTCAGAAGCAAATCCTGGACTCAAAAGCTTGTTGATCTTGCTCAACTGTTGCCACTGCTTTCCCTAGCAAGGATTTCCATGGCCAGGCTTCCTCTTGTGCTTAGAGCTTTGCACTTGGTTTCCTCTTAAAGGTTTGTGGCAGAGTCTCCTGTGCAGCTTTAATATGATGTGTTCCTGCCAACACCTTTTGATGAATGAAAGCCATTAAAAATTGAAATTACTGTAATCAAGTAATGTGATATTGTAATGTTAAACTTGTAATTAGGCCCCTGCATGTTGCTTTCTGCAGTTCCTTTTTTTTTTTTTTTAACTTCTTAATTCTTCCTTTGTGTTCAGTTTTTCAGCCCAGTCTCTTAATACAAGGTTTAGTCCCAGGAAAAAATGGCATTTTTCCTTTATTTTTTTTTCCCTCTAGAGCCATCATCTCACAAAACCTCATTTATTCTGTCATCATTTGTTGTATTTAAACAATTAGTGTCAGCTTACAGGCTTTGAGTAGAAGGATTCAGAGATAGCAAGTCTTTGATAGTTCCAACATTGAACTGTTGGAATTGGACTTGGATTTCAGTCAGAAAGTGCTTCTGTCCTTACAGTGGGTTTGTATCCCCTGGTTTCTTTTTACTCAAGAAGTGATATGGCTGAAAATGCTCTTTTCATGTTACATCTTGTGCTGGTTCATCCTGGTGCTCTTGATTTGAGTGTATCTGCTTTAATTTAGTGTGTCACTGACTAATTAAACATCCTCCAACAGATCCTACAAGCAGGGTGGGAGCAAAGATTCAGAAAGAATCAGTCAGAACAGACTTTTTAGGATTTTAAAATATAAATAATTAAGAGCAGAGAGAAAAGTATGGCATCCAAGTAAGGGAAAAAAAAAAAAGGAAAAGAAAAGCAGACAAGAAAAAAAAAAGGCAGCTTGTACATCTCCATTGGAGCCAAACCCAGATGTTTTTCTCCCTTATTAAAATATGGACTAAAAATACCACAACTTTACAGTTCTTGAATTGTTGGAAATGGTTTGCAGATGAAGTCATCAGGCTCTTTTTGTTATTATCCATCTATCCCTGTGCTTTCTGAGAACTCTCTCAGGGTATTCTGGACTCAGAGATGACCTGGAGAAGGGAACAAATCAAGGACTATTTTTATTTTCCTTGGTGTAAGTGCTGATTTTTCAATCCACAAATGAGTTGGAATTTGCTAAATTAAGTTGAACTCTGCAACAACACGCTCCTGTAGAAGTGAGAAGGAAGAGAGGAAAATGGAAAGAATGAATCCAAATGCAAATTCCCCCTGGAAGTGGAGAAATAGGGATCATCTCCTTTCCTTTATTATTTTAAGAGGAGCCCTGCAGGCGACGGCAGCACCGCAAAGGGACAGATTTTCAGGAAGCTTTGGAGGGAACCTGTTTCTTTATGGATTTTACTTTTTGCCAATGTGTTGCTGTTGATTTATTTTCCCAGGTCAGCCATCAGCTGGGCAATGTGATGGATCTGTTCACCACCAGCCTCTCCCTGGCGGGTCTGCAGCCTCCCAGTGACAGACAGATTGATGGCATCGACCTTTTACCTGTCATCTTGCAGGGCAAACTAATTGACAGGTTAGTCCTGAGCCCAGAGCTCCCAGCCTTGCCTCCCATCTGAAGGGAAGCCAGATTGGGGGTTATTTTTTAGAACAGGTATCTTTTACAGTCTGGATTTCTGCATCTTTGCCCCCCACTCACAGTGAGGTGGGGCAGCAGCAGAGCTTCACACTGTGCTGATTGTCTGCTGAGGTGGGATTTCCTGACATGTGGCATGTTGCCATACACTGGAGTCTGGGGACAGATGAAAATGTCACAGGGTTAGCAGGGATCCCTGGAACAACATATGGCAGGAGGGGAGATAAAAGCCTGAGAACTGTAGCCTGGCTAGGGGAGAATGCATTATTTATTGCTGGAAAAGCATCTCAGAGTGTGCTGGGTCCTTGTAGCCCCTGCTTGGGAGAGGAGGAGGGAAAGTGCTGGTGGGGGTGAGCTGGGACCACCCTCTTCCCAAGCTCCTGATTCTGTGGATGCTTCTGCAGGGATACATTTGGGTTAAAGACCTGGAATTTTTCTGATGTGCTGTCAGCTGTTGGTACAGACACCAACAGCAAATACCCTTCCAAAAAATACTTTATTTGGACATGTCAGGGATCAAGAGGTCTTGAAGTTGTGATTTTGGCAGCCTGGGAAATATGAATACAAACACACTTTGAGAGATAGCAAGGAAACATGCATGGAAAACATCTTGGAGCTCTTTCCCTTGCTGAATTTGAGCCTTTGTGCTGTAAAATTGCTTTTGTGCCTGTTAACAAGGAGCACACCTGCAGTGTTACCTGAGAGCTTCCACCAGCCTTGTGGGATCCTCCTTGTCCCATCTTCTGGAATTTTGTGAAGCTTCTTTGTTGTTTTAAAAGGGAATTTCTTTGCAGTCTCCAATCCCTTGGTGCTCTTTGTGTTACACTCAAGGCACACCATGGCTTTTTTCCTTTCTTTTTTTTTTTTCCCCCTCCAGACCTGACCAGGTCACAGTTTCTACAGCCCCTAAAAAACTTTCAAGGAGATGCAGTCATTGTGTTCTTTTAAGCCTTAAAAAGAAAAAAAAAAGAATAGGGAAAAAAACCATTTATAGCAGAATTTTGAGTACAAGCTGGAACTCTCTTTCAAAATGGAAAATGTATTTTTTTAAATAAAGGAAAAACCTAAAACATTCAGTCAAAGAGGTGTGTAACAGCTGGTCAAATAGGGAGTGTTTATAGCAAGGAAAAGGAGATTGAAGTAATTTGTGGCATATTTTGGGAAGGGGGGTTGTTAGATCAGGAGCTGCAGTTTGGCAGGTCTCTCCCTGCCTTTTATTTCACCTTTCAGGTGCGTTAAGGATCTGCTGGCAGCAGCTTTCCTTTCTTCCTGGTGACAAAGTTGTTTCCCCTTTGTTCCTAGTGGCAGTTCCTGGTGACAAAGGCTCATTGTTTGTTCCAGGAACCCGTGGTGAGGCTGTAATTTTAAAATAAAAGAGATCTAAGGCCACTCCTGTCATTCAGACACGGGTGCTTAAATTCTACCTGGCATTTAGGGACAGTTTTTTCAAGGTGCCATGACCAGTAGCTTTTGCTGAGTGGCATCTCAGAAGGAATGACAAAGATATTTGGACCCCCCTGACAGTGACAAACAGCTTCACCATCATGTCCAAAACAGCTGGAGGGAAGAGCTCACCAACATATCAACCCTCTCTCCTGTAGATAGTCCATCCCAGTAAAATTTTGTGCTGTTTCTTAAAAAGAACCCAGGAGGGTGTTACTGGGAAAGCCAACAGGAACATTGCCGGGGTGCCCAGGGAAATGCACAAGTGCACCAAGTGAGCTGCATTTCCCAGATGTATTTATAATTAGGGAAACCTCTGGGGGGGGGAGAAAAAGCAGTTTTAGCAGTGTGTTTACATGCTGCAAAGTGAGGTTTGAGGGGAGAAAAACAGAGAGGAGTTAAAAATACAGCATGTCTGTGTGGCTGCCAGGTTTTTCCATATGGAGTTTCTCAGAGATGTCATCCAGAACAGACCAGCATCTGGTGTCCTCCTGGCCACCCTGCCTGGGTGACACTGACAGCTTGATGGCAGAGCTGTGAAGTTCACTGGGGAGAGGAGACTGAGCATCCCAGAGCCTGTGAATCCCAGTTTCTCCCTCATACACACACACACACACACACACACACACACAGAGCACTTGTGAGCTGTTTGATGTTTAAACCGACACGCTCTGTAGGAAACACCCGGGCTGATAGTTCAGGGATTAACAATCACTGGCAGCCAAGCTGGATAATGTTTCATTCTTGCACTGTGTGAGCTCTCAACTTGATGAACACTTTAAGAAATGTTAATTGAAAACCTTGCAGAGGAGACTATTAGGAGGCAGCCTGTTCCTGCCTGATATCCACGTGGGAAGTCAGGCTCCATTAAGGTGTTTGTCTCCCTTATCAGCCCAGTGTGGTGTTTCTCATGCAGCTCTGCTTCCCTTCCCAGGCCCATATTCTATTATCGTGGCAATGAGATGATGGCAGTGAGAGCTGGGCTTTACAAAGCTCACTACTGGACCTGGAGCAACTCCTGGGAGGAGTATGGCAAGGTAACAGCACAGGGACCTGCTCCTGGGTGTCACTGGTGCCCCTGGGGACAAACAGCCCTTTCAACTGGGGGATGTCACCCTGCTTCTCTGGGGAGCTACCAGAGCTGCTCTGGAGGGTTAGGTTGGATATTAGGAATTATTTCTTCCCCAAAATGATTGTCCAGCCCTGGCACAGGGAGTTCCAATCCCTGGAGGGATTTAACAGCCCTGTGGATGTGGCACTTGGGGACGTGAGTTAGTGGTGGCCTTTGCAGTGCTGGGGGGATGATCTTTAAGGGCTTTTCCAACCTAAACAACTCTGTGATCCTCTGAAAATCAAAGGGAACTGATGTCACACATCCCTCTCCTGAAATCAAGGACAGGGAAAGGAGCACATTCTAAGTTGTTCTGAAGGTGCTCCCTTTAATCAGCACTTAATTCCTCTTAATCCTGAACTTCTTTCCCAGCTGAAATCTGAGCCCTCTGGTGTCCCCTTGCACTTGGACTCACTGATCCTGTGAGTCCCTCCCACTCAGGATATTCCATGATTCTGTGACAGTCTGGAACCCGGTGCCACGTTAATCATGGCTCTCACAATTCCTAGCACAGAGGTCCTGGTGCCCTGAACTATTTAATTGGAACAGGGATGGGTTTATTTGGTTTGTGATTGGGTTTGTTCCTTGAAAGGGAAAGCTGTAGGGAAGGCACAGTGGGAACAGCAGTAAAATCCATGTGCTTAATCCATTATCAGCCCTTTTGCAAGCCCACATCACACCGTGGTTTACATTTTATTAATTTTTATTTACTTCCTGGCTGATCTCACAATTTGATGTTAAGCACTATTATTTCTTTGTGTGTCTTTCTTGCCTCAGACTCGGGTTCTAAACTCTGGGGCATTTGCTGAGTGGCAGGTTCACACTTGGGCCTGGCTGATTGTACCTTCAGACATGAACTCAGTGCATTAGGACACAGCTCTCAGCAGCCCTGACAGCAGGCTGGGCCTGGGGAGGGATGGTTTGCATGATTTATTTCTCTGTACCTTTTTTTTTTTTGAACTTATGGTGGGTCCTCAAGGCATCACAGGTGCAGAACTAAGTGCTGATGACATTTGTGGATATAAAAGTGCAGGGATTCTTTTGCTGGGATGTCCTGGGGGTAGAGGGAAACGTCAGCTCCAAGGGAGTCATTTAAATTCTGGGCTGGAAATGTGTGTGCTTGTCTTTTTGATGGTTGTAATGCTCCAGGAGTCAAAGTTTGTTTTTCAGGGAGTAAGGAGCAAAGGAGAGTTGGCTCTGGAAATGTGTTTTGCACTCTGTCTCAGTGCTAATTCCACACAGATAAAATGAGATAATTTATTTGTCTAGTATGTGAGTAAAGTCCATCTATCACACCTGGAGGATTTGCCCTGTGTGGGAGACACTGGGGGTTTGGGTGTAGGGATGGGCTCATGCTTTTCCCATGTGCTTGGAAGATTCCCACATGAATTATTGCTCTCCATGGTGATAAAAGCACATACCCACACTTACACACCCAGTTGGGGAATAAATAAACCCCTGCATTGATCTCAACTTGTTTCTCCATGTCTGTGTGGAGCAGTGATAATGGGGACCAGTTCCTCCTTCCCCAGGCTCCCCCACTGTGAGCAGTGGCAGTCGTGCAATTAAGGAATATTTATTTCTTTGCAAGTCTTTGTTTAAGTACTGTCTGATAAAAGTCAGCAATTATGCCCTACATCAGAGAGCCCATTACAAATTCACTCTCTTTCCTGCAGCTTGGATCACATGTGCTGGATGTGGGGAAAATTGGAGCACATTAGTGGCCAGACCAGCCATTAACAACATGCAGGGGAAGCTCGGGCTGAAATTTGTTCCAATTCTCCTCATGTCCTCGAGCCATTAATTACAAGCCTTGCAAGTTTAAAAATAGAAATAAATCAGAATGCAGACCAGTTCTGGGCCCTCTTGGAGGAGTTTCTAAGCTCACCTTGTGAGACAGTTGCCTCTTTCAGTGAGTTCCCACCTGTGTTAATATTGGACTCCAGAATCAAAAAAAGCCAGTTGGTTTGATAATATCATTTGAAAAAGGTATTTAAATCCATGCACATCTGTGGCATTTGGAATTCTGACTGTCTGCTAAGTTTGATTTGCCATCCCAGCAGAACTTCAGATAATGAGGCTTTGTTAATTTTATAATCTTGAGAGATCCTTCCTCATTGTGATTCCAATGTGATGCTTTATTAAACTTCCAGATATGAAAGTCTCTGTGTCTGCAGGTCCACACTCAGCCCTGGACTAGCTGGTTGGCCTGTCATCCATTAAAAAGAGATCTGAAGTTGGCCAGATGTGGCAGAACAGCTGCCTGCACATTTTTAAGAGGTTTCTTTTATGGGTAGTTGAATCTCTCATTATCTTGACAGATACAAGGCCCAGTTTAGCCAAACCTCCTTTCACTTTCAGAATTCCCTTGGTAATTGGCAGTGTGGGAAATCATCAATCCAGAAAACTTGCCCTGGTTTTAATCCACACTTGGTGCATTTTTATTCAACTTTCAGATGAGATTATACCATTAAAACAGCCAGAGCCACATTTTCCTGTTGATACTGGAAAATGGGAAGGTGGTGCCTCTGCTGGATCTGTTTAGGATGACCAGGAGGAAGGAGTTAGGGTTTGAGTGGGGTCTAAGTTAGTTCAGCAATAAAGAATATACACACAAATAAAAATGCACCAGAGACACTCAGCTTGCAGAAAGCAAAGCCCAGGAAAGCAGAACGGGGATCTGAAGGCTTCTCTCCATATGGCACTTGGAATATTTACCCTGGAAACATCCCATGCAGGCAGTACACAGGTTTGCAGTCAGCCCAAACCCTCCTGACAGTGACATGCCCTTACTGGTCTGCATCCTCTGCCTTATGGCCTGGGACTAGAACTTGTCATCTGACACAGAGATGGATTGTGCTCTTGTGTTCTTCCCATTTTTTGTTTGTTTATTTTTTAACCCCCAAGCAATTTTTTTTCCCCAGTCTGACTCCTATCATAAAGTCTTGGAGTCACTCTCAGTGCTGGAGGACACTTTGATGCTCTTTTTGCTGGATTAACTCTCTTGAAAGCATGGAGGGAAGGCTCACTCAGCACAAAAAAAGTGGGAATAAGCACTCCATGGGACATTTTCCCTGTGGATTGCACAGGATGCTGATTTGGGGCTGTTTACCTGGCTGCCATCTATAGAGGTGGCTCATGTTTACATAATTTGACATCTCTGACATTCAAGAGGTGATAAATGGGACAGAGAGAGATGAAAGGAAACCTGACTTGAAAAATGTGTTTGTATTTTTAAATGGTTTGGTGGAGGGAGAGAAATACAGGGCTGAGTCCCTGTTGCTCTGACTGGTGGATATAAAGCTTTACCATTGTTGTCCACCTTTCTTGTAGCAAAAAATCCGCAGTGACAAAAACAGCAGAAGGGAGAATTAAGGGTAAACCTGGGGAGATCCCTCTTGTGCAGTGTAACACACAGAACTCTTACTGGAAATCACCTATAAAATGCTGTTCTGGTTTGGAAGGGGAGGCCTGAAAGTGGAAAAATCAGGTATTCTCCATAAATTTATCTCAATAAGTAACAAACCTTCAGGAATTTCCTAATTTAATGCTGTGTGGAGGAGGCAGGAGTAGGAGCTGCAGGAGAGGGGAAACTGCCTTTTCTCTGCCTGCCACCAAGAGTATCCAGCACAGAACAGTCTTTGTGCCCTCCAAGAGCACTGAGGCAAGAAGGGAAAAAAACATAATTCAGAAAAACACGTGGAAAACGGTCCTTTGGTTGTTGGAGAGTGGCTGAAAACATCAACCTTTCTGCTGTCAGCTTGTTAGGAGCCTTCAGTGAGTTTCCATGAGCTCCTGTGACTTTAAAGGCCAGTGTAGGTGCCTGCCAGCAGCCCCTCTTGTTTTAATGCAAAATGCCAAAGGGGTTATTCCAGTCAGGCTGTCTGATTGCCCTTCTCCTCCTCGGGAGGGGATCGATAAAGCCTTTTCTGCGCGGGGGATGTGAAGTCAAGTAGAACCTCACAAATAATGACATTTCATTGTGGTCCTCTGAGCATCTGAACCAGGCATCGATCCGGGGGGCTGCCCATCTTCAGGGGGCTCTTCCAGCCACTTAACACATTAGAGGCACTTCTTGCTCCACGGGATTGAGGCTTGGCAGTCACACTTAGAGGGGTCTGCTCATCCCAAGGAGGATTTCTCTGGGAATTGCCTGGAAAAGCCAGAACACCGTTTTACCTGAAAACAACATTTCCTGCCTTTAATTAACAGCTGTGCTTTTCCCCTTCCAATATTAACATGGGTTTGTGCCCCGAGTTTTGCGTGGTGGAAGGAGGAGACATGACCAGCAGACAGACCCCAGATCTGGGCAGCACTCTCCAAATCCAGAGCCTCCTGTGGAGTGGAGTCAGAGGATCTGGGCTGGAGCCAGAGGGGGAGGAATTGCCAGAGGGCTCACGTTAACACAAGTGGTGATTCCATCTCTTGGCCCGGAGCCCAAACTGGCAAGAGGCTGTGTTTGTCTCATGTCTGTATTGACACAGCATCTGTGGGCCATTTGCTCTGGAAATTAGAGCAGAAGCTGTGCAACCAAGGGCTGCAGCTCCCAGGAACGGGGGGGATAATGATTGCTGGGAAGGGCAGGAAGATGTGCTCGCTGGGAGGCTCACCTCGTGGGCAGGGATTGCTGGGTTTTAATAAAAATCTCTTCAAGAAGGTTGTTGGAAACAGGTTTACACCGTGGTGCAAAGCTCTGTGTAAGAGCTGAGCTATTTTGGGGGCTGGTTTTTATGGGCTCCTTTAGAAGGCATCAGGTGCTTTAGACAGGATCTCCTGGTTTGGCTTTCATGTTTCTCTGGTGGAGGAGAAAAGCTCCAAGAGTTTGCTGAAACACAGGGGGTGACCTTTCCATTGTGCTGGATCCATGTGGACATGGAAATTACAGAATCAGTGAGGTTGGAAAAGCCTTCCCAGACCAAGCTGTGTCCAGTCCCCACCTTGTCCCCCAGCCCAGAGCACTGGCTTACAAACAGAATGAGATAAAGGTGTGGAAGATGAGTTAAATATTCTTTTCTAGCAAAAGAACAGGGGCTTGGGCTCCTCTGCCTGGTTCTGTACTGTGTCTCTTACTCTGATGCAGGACAGTGCCTTGAGCAGGGGTCTGAGGGCATATTTTTATATATTTAATACATAATATATATAAAACAAAATGTATTTTAATATATTTATTTCTTACTTTTGCTCATTTGTTGATGAAGAGGTGGAAAATCTTTGAAGCTCTCTCTGCAGTTGAATATTGGCCGTCACACAGTGCATAAAAACAATAATAGTCCATTTTATTTGCAGAGATAAAGTTGAAATGCCTTTGAAATTTAAAGGGAGGTTTCAGCCAAGGTCGTAGAATGGTAGTTTTATTTATTGGTTTATTTCCTTATTTTGGTTTTCCCTGCTTTTGAAGAAAGCATTGAGGGTTTCAATCGGAAGGACAGACAGCTTTTGGGTGGTGCCATCAGGCAGAATTGTCCCAGCACTTTCTTCCCTGGGAATCCTTGGAAGTGTAGTCTGGGCTGTGTTCTGGAGTCAGGGCTACAAGGAATTTGTAGGAAACAAAAGCTAAAATGTAAACAGAGCAATGCCCAAACAAATACCCAAGAGAATAAAGTCTTCTTTCAAACTGAAGCCTTTGCAGCCGAGGAGCATTGTACCAATTAGCAGGCTCTTAATTAAATTGCTTGTTTGATTTGCAGCCAAATTATAATTTGGATGTTATGGAGGCTTTGATACCTTTTCATTAACTGGTCCTTTTGTGGAAAAAAACCCACTAAAATCTATTTTCCCTGTGTGTTGCTGAGCCTGTGGCGTCACAGGGTGGAAAGGTCAATCAGTTGTGTATCCATTTAAAGTCCATTATTGGTAGGGCCACTCCAACCTATCAAGCAACTCCCTTATTTTTCCAGTCAGTGATTCAGGAATCTATAGCTCTGTGCAGATAAATGGGATTTCATGGGCTTCTAAACTTCTTGCTTTATTGAAAAGCAGAATATTAACTGCTCCACTGACCAGCTGTCCATTAAAAACGTGGGATATTTTTAGAAAATTGTTTGCCAATCAAATCCTACCAACATCTGTAGAGAGCCTTTTCAGTTTGTTTTATAAGCAAACGCTGCAGCTGCTTTCCCACTTGCATTGAAACATTCCCATTTTCCTTCTCTCCAGGTCTCTGTCCATGTCTGGGGGCATTTTGGGGGATTGTGAGGAGCACAGCGTGGGAGCTGGGATTGTAAAACCCACCTCTAACAAGTCCATTTGGGGCCAGTCCTTGCTGGGCTGGGGGGGCCTTGCTTTCTTGGCTGCTCAGGGAAATTAGTGCTTTTGCATTTTTGGCTCTTCCCAGGGTTTAAATGGGTTCTGGAGGCTGCAGGCCAGGGATTAGGGAGCTCACAACGGGCTAATAACAGGCTGGGCTTGTGGAGCAGCAGCCTGGCAAGGCTGGAGGGGCAGATGGAGGGAGCTGGAAACTCTGTCCCTTGTGCCCTTAACCCCTTGTTGCTCCCAGTTGCTTTCCCAGGGATATTCCCAGTACCTGTGCCCTGGTGCTGCAGGGCAAATCCCAACTTCTGACCCCTATCAGCATCCAGCCTTCCCACAGTCCTTCCAGCCCCACTGTCCTGCCCATTGTACCAGCTTGAACCAGCTCAAAAACACACCCATTTTTTTAAAAAAATTAACCAGATTTGCTTCATTCTTCAGAGAAACTGGTCCTTCAGGTGCTGGCAAGGGAGTTTTCAGGGCCTGCTGCCTCGCAGGGTGTCTGGGTGTTTCTCCTGGGACTTTGTTTTCGATCAGAGCTGCCAAGTGATCCCATCCTCTCTCTATTTCAAAGCCACAGGAACCAGAGAGGGAAGATACTTTCCACTTGCAGAATTGTTATGATTAAATGATTCCCCTTCTTCATCTTTTGTTTTGTCATTTCATTTAAATTAATATTTTACAGAGATTATACTTTTATAAGAACAAGAAGCACGAGGTGCTTCAGCTTTTATGTCAGTGCAACACCACTTTGTCACCTTATTTCACCCCACCAGCTCAGAATCTGTTTTGCAGATTGAAGTGGACTCTTGGTTTAAAATAACTCTGGGGTTTGTAGGTATTTTGGAACAAGGTGCTGGGGAAAGTGGTGTCACTGGAATCAGGTTTTTTTTTTTCCTTCCTGTTTCACCCCTGGTGACCTCTCTCCTTTTCCCTGCAGGGCACTGATTTCTGTCCTGGGCAGAGTGTCTCTGGAGTGACAACACACACACAGGAGGAACACACTCACCTGCCACTGCTGTTCCACCTGGGAAGGGACCCTGGGGAGAAGTTCCCATTAAGGTGAGCCAGTTAATGAGGATGTGAAAACTCAGCACTGTCAGTGTCTATAATTCATTTGCTTTGGTAGCTGGTTCTTGAAATCTGCTTAAAGGTTGTCCTAGAAAGCCATTCTGGGAAATAATGGCTTTCCTGCTCAGCTTTCTCAGGAAAAAGGAACAAACCTTAGTTTGCAGGTGGTCAGGTTAGATGGATGTGCACATGACTTGTCATTCTGGTTGTTCTTCTGTGTCCTACAACCCCTCAGGGAGGAGGGAAATGCACATTTTTGGACAGGACAGGACTGATGCAGCACAGCTGTGGAATAAAACAGTGGTGCTGGGGAGTGTTGGGCCTTGGAGCTGTGATTCTCCATGTGTTTTGGGACTAGGGTAGAACCAACCAGGGATCTGTGGGACTGGAATCTCTGGAAGGCAGCCATGGTAACCTTCCAATCTCCCAGCCCTGCTAAAGGAGCTTCTCCAGAGGCTGTTTAACAAGAAGACTTTCTGCCCAATCCTGTTCCATCCTTGGGCTCTCTTGGCTGTCTGAATCCATTTTTCTCTAAGCCTCCTATTGTAATATTTATCTCCAGCACACACCATGCCCTGAGAGATTTCTGGAAGGATTTATGGAGTCATCAGCCAGCACAGCCCACAAAGAAACCTGCCACCTCCAAAAAAGCTCCCAAGGTGTCCCCACCTCCCTCCCTTCATCCCTCCCTCCTTCCAAGTTTTACCCTGCAGCAAGACCAGCTGCAGACAGAGACCTGCAGCCTTATCCCTCACCACTGGCTCTGACTGGGAGAGTGTGGAAATAAATAAGGAGAAAACTGGTTCTTCTGTGACTGCCTGCCCAGAAATGGGTCTGTGCAGCAGCTTGGGCAGAGGGAGATGTTTTCTGAGCTGACAGGGCTGCAATTACTCAACTGGTTTAAATAATTGAGTGGACATGCTCCCTTCCTTTCAAAGGATCTCAGCCTGTGCTGCCCATTAAGTGTTTTCACCAGACAGAGAAAGGGAGGAAAAATATTTCCACTTCTCTCTCTGGCTTAACAGAGCACTTTAGAGGTGCATCAGGCAGTGGATAAAGCTCCTTGGGAGCCCCACATTAGCTCTGCTTTCCACTGCATTCCAGCACTAATGAACAAAGCAAAGCTGCAGCTCCTGGGTTGTAAACACAGCTCAGTGAAACTGCACTGGGAGGGGATTCCAGATGAGACCTGGCCTGGGCAGTTGAACAGCAGTTTTATTTCCCAAGGGCATGGACTGATAGGGCATGGAACTGAAGGAGGGCAGGGTTAGGTTAGAGATGAGGGAGAAATCCTTCCCTGTGAGGGTGGGGAGGCCCTGGCACAGGTTGCCCAGAGCAGCTGTGGCTGCCCCATCCCTGGGAGTGATTCCGTGACCTCTTTTTTTCCAAAATCAAACAAATGGATTGTGCTAAGTGAGGTGTTGTTTGCATACTGTGTTTGTCATCTGTGTCACCTGCTCCAGGTGACCCTGCCTGGGCAGGGGGGTTGGACTGGGTCATCTCCAGAGGTCCCTCCCACCCTCAACTGTTCTGTGACAGTGTTTGTGTTTCCTCTGGATCTGAGGCAGAGGAGCTCTTCCCGAAGAGGTGTTTGCAGCACACCTGCTTCCCTGTTCCTTAGCTGTTCCTTCCCACCCCCATGGACTGAGCATTGAAATAAATTCCAGTGGTACATCTGCAATCACTTCTCATGCAGTTCCATTGATTTTTTGGACATTCACAAGCTGTTGCTTTGATTGAATTTTATGGCAAGATTATGACACGATTATGGAAAGCTGTGCTGGTGTTTATTATGCAGACCCTAATAGAAAACCTCTTTTTAGCAAATGACTCTTCCTTTCTCCAGCACATTCTGCTGCTATTGTCTCCTCTCTCCTCTCTGGTCACAATGGAAAACTCATGGGAAGTGGGTCTCCTGTATCAAATGTGGTAATTAAATTACCCTCATTTGTGGAGCTGTTACTGGTGTGTATTTTTATTTAGCTTAATTATCCCCTTTGGCAGACAGCCTGGTGGGAGTCCCAACACTAATGTTCCTCCAAAGGGAATCCAGCATCCTCCTCCAAGCCTGCATCTGCCTGTCCCTGCATCCTGGCTGTGTTCTCTGCCTGCTCTTGCTCACTTTTTATTTCATTTATTTCTTGTTTTAGTGCAGCCTTTTCTTCTCCCTCGAATGATTTTAATAGTCTGTCACATCTCTTGGTTTGCATTAATTTGGAGTGTAAAACCACCAAGTAAGGGCTGTCATTGCTGCTCAGGAGGGCCAGGCATCACATGCAGCTGCAGAGAGATTTCCTGCTTGTGTATTTGGGCTCATTCTGGGATCCCCGGGGATCTCAGAGCCAGGGAATCCTAAAACTCTGCTGGCTCAGTCAAGAGCAGCAACACTCTTGACTTGCAGGTGCTCAAGCAGCTCATCACAAATGTCTTTGGGTTGTGACACTGCACATGCAGGTCACTGTTCAAGGCTACAATTTCATGGAGTCAGAGGATATTTGAGGTTGGAAAGACCCTTAGGATCATCAAGTCCAGCCATTAACTTGGCCAAGTTATTTGGGGTCATCTCATGACATGAGGGTTGGAACAAGATGAGCTTTAAGGTCCCTTCCCACCCAAACCTTTCCATGATTCTATTATTCTGTACCGGGAAGAGTGAATAGAAATGACCTCTTTTTCCAAAAATCAAACAAAGCTTGTCAGTCTTTATTGAAGTGGCTGCTAAAGGTCCCTGAAAGATGCAAGTCCTGCAAGATCTGGAGCAGCACCTGAAGTGCTCAGTTCCCTGGGTTTCTTGGTGAAGCAGGACAGTCCTTCCTCTTCCTGACACAGTTCACTGGATTTCCTGGACCTGCCTGCAAACAGTATCAGCAAAAGCCTGTCTCCCACAGGAGCACTTCTCATGCAGTGGGAAAACTGGTCAGGCAATGACAGGCAGGTCCTGTCAGCGTGGTGAGGACACGTCTGGCACTGCTGAGCCATCTGGGGCCCTGCACTTGTGTTCCCTTCAGGGGAGGCTGTGCCTGCATCCCTCCCCTCCAGGAACAGACCCTCCCAACAGGGCTGTGACTGCTTCTTCCTGCTGTTTCCCCTCTGGATTTGGCTGGAGTCCCTCCTGCACCTCATCTTCTGCCAAGGTTGTGTTTGCTCCTTCGCCTTGGAAGGTCATAGAATTCCAGAATGATTTGGGGTGGAGGAGACATTACAGCTCATCCCATTCCACCCCCTGCCCTGGGCAGGGACACCTCCCACTGTCCCAGGGGGCTCCAACTTGGCCTTGGACAGTTCCAGGGATGGGGCAGCCACAGCTTCTCTGGGCACCCTGTGCCAGGGCCTGTCCACCCTCCCAGCCAGGAATCCCTTCCCAATATCCCTCTGGCAATGGGAACCCATTCCCCTTGTCCTGTCCCTCCATCCCTTGTCCCAAGTCTCTCTCCAGCTCTTCTTGGAGGTTCTTTAGGCCCTGGAAGGGGCTCTGATGTTTCCCTCAACCCTTCTCTTCTCTTCAGATAATTGCTGATGTTTCCCAGTCTGGGCTGGAACAATCCCAGCAATCCCAACAGCCTCCCAACCTTTGGATTTTGGTAGCTGGGATTCATAGCTGCACTAGATTCATGTTCTGAGTCCTCACAGTGCCTGAGCTGGCCTGGCTGGTGGCACAGTGACATCCCCACATCAGGAGATCCCTGTCCCCTGGGAGACCTTCAGGACTGACATACTCAGGGTTAACATCAGATCTATTCCCTCCCAAGCTCTTACTTCCTTCCCTTCTGGGAAAAGGAGTCTCTAAAAAGCAGGACTGAGGAGTCCTGAGGCATTGAGAGAACCTGGACATGCCAAACATTTCCATGGCTGCAGGATGAGGAAGGGCACGAACATTCCTGCAGGGAGCAGGGAGGCAAAAGTGGCACCTGGAGAGGGGCTTGCAATGAGAAATCTGCAGTAGCAGGGTAAATTTGGGCAATGTATTTCAAAGAAGGGAGGTTACTGGTGAATAACCTTGCTTCTGGTTGCCAAAAATGTGGTAATGGGATGCACTTTTATCAGGGTTACCTCGTTATCTGGTCCTTGGTGGTGAGAAATGAACCGTTTGTGTCTTTTTATCATCTGAGAGGTTCTCTGCATCAGAAAATACTTCTTTTTATGGCTCTCACCTTTAAATTGTAACTAAGGTTGTGTGTTAGGCAGCACAGAAAGCAGAAGCAGGGGTTTGTTTCCTCTCTGGATACAGTAACTGGGGGTTTTACCTCGGAGCAAAACACTCAAACTGCCCTTGTTACCAAATTTATCTGAATGCAGAACTAAAAGATCTGATAGGTCTTTGTTTGACCAAATTCTCTTATCTTTGGGGTATTGTTTGTCTGTTAAATACCACAGAGGGAACTCGTTTCTCCAATGTGACAAATTCAGTGAAATTGTCAGTTGGTAACACCTTCACAACCAGCTCTCAGTTGAATATCCAAGTCAGATTATTGTTTATACACACCTTTACTAAAATACTCTATTGCCAGGCAAGAAGAAATAATACATACATATATTTGTATCTATATAAATAGCAAAGCTGGAACAGCTAAAAAAAAGCATTCAACAAAATACTCATTGAAGCCAGAAGTAGAAAAAGTGTTTTAACTCCCAAATCTGAAAATTTACAACAGAAATCTCTCAAATTCTGTCAGTTTGAGCCAGAGGTGCAAAGCCTCAATAACAAGTAAGGACAGAATAAGTTCAGCCTTGTTGTTCCTCCAGGTTTGTAGCAACTTCTGCTCTGAGCAATTGAGTTTTACTGAATTTATAAACATCAAAATTCCTGTGTTTTACTTAGGGCAATGGATTTTACTATTATGGAAGAAAATGGAAGTGATAAGGCTTGGTTGATGAACATAATGATTTTAGAACACATTAATTAAGAAGAGAGCTCACAAGTGCCTATTTTGAGCAGATGGAAAATTCAGGAAATCATCAGAGAGGTAATTGCAGTGGTTATGGAGCCAGAAAAAAAGGGAAGGAGCTCCTGAAGGGAAGCTAAAGGGGAAAGGATCTGAGATAAAAGTTGCCAGTCTTGCCTTACAGCTCAGGGCAGAAACCTGGCTGTGGGGGAGAGAGAGAAGGTGCAAAACAGGGGGGAAAATATGAATAACAAAGAGCCAGGATGGTGCTCAGGGGAGATGCTGCCTCCTCCTCTTGGAAAAGAGGGAAATGGTACCAGCTGCATTGCAGGGGTGGATTAGCAGCTGCCACAGGAGAGGTGGCATTGAGGAACAGTAAAAATTCATGGATAAAGAGCCTCAGAGATGGCAAAAAAACGTGGATTACCAACCACAGAGGGGCTGGAAGGGTGAGAGAAGCAGGTGAGCCAGGTGGGACAGTGGGACAGAGCCAGGGAAGAGGGTGAGGAAAATACACCTGTGCAGGAGAATCACTATCCTGGGGACTGGGAATGGAGACAAACACACCTGGATCCATGGCTGCTCTTTTCCCAGTCTCTGGAAATCGTGGTTCCTCATGACAGATTCCAATGAGGAACTGCCTGGACTGGAGTGTGGAGAATATTGGAAGTCAAAAGCTACATGAACCAGCATTAAAAATGCAGTTTGAAGTGGACATCAGCACCATCTGCTTCTGCAGAGACAGGTCCAGGCAGTGCTGCAGCACAAGGAAGTGGCCTGAAGAACATGTTACTGAAATGATGATTCAGGAATGCCACTGAAAATGAAAATTCAGGAATACCTCTGAAAATTCTGATTCAGAAATACCTCTGAAGCACCACGTAGAAGGATCAGGTGGATAGTTATTTTCTGTTCACACACTAGGCTTTACATACTCACTCTGCCTTTATCCCCTCTGCCATTTCAATGCTGTGGTTCCTCACAGTGAAATCCAGTGGAAAGGCAGGAGTCTGGAAGCTGGGGAGTTAAAACTTCCACAAAAATAGGTAGGGAAGTAGAGGATCAGCACCACCACACACCCCTGCTGCAGGGAAGGTGGGGATCAGTTGGACTCAATGATCTTGGAGGTCTTTTCCATCCCAAATGGCTCTGTGATTCCAACATTCCTGAGGCTAAATGGCCACATGCCCCTCACACCTCTGGGGCCCAAAGTGCTGCTGGCCCAGAGGTGAATTGGGGCACTTTTCAACCTTATCTTTGATTCCTTGTTTGTTTTCCATTCCCCTCTGAGTCTCTCCAGCAGTTCCAGCAGCAGAGCCTCAAACCTGGCTCTGCCTCATCCACTGTGGAGACTTTAAATTGCAAATAAACTTGATAATAGAAGAGAGGAACCGAGGAAGACTGAATTATTAGACAAGATCAAGGCTGGGATGCTACAGTGCTGCAAAGCCTCAAAGCACTGATAACAGATAAAATCAAATTATCACAATCTGGGGGTATTTCACAATTAAAAATAATGGGTTTAATTAAAATAATTCCAGGGGAGAAGGAAGTAGAGTATCATTACCCACATTTTATGCTCTTCCCATAACTTCATATAAATCTGAGAGCTGCTATTTGTAGAATCATGGAATTCTGGAATGGTTTGGGTGAGAAGGGACCTTAAAGTTCCTCTGGCATGGGCAGAGACATGTTCCTCCAAGCCCTGTCCAACCTGGCCTAGAGCCCATTGTCAGGTGACTGTGAATCCCATTTATATAATTATGGGATTATATATAATATGTAATTCCCATTTTCTTGCATTCCTCTCAATAACAACCTGGTCCTGTCACTCCCAGGATAGACATACTGTGCTGTGCCCATATATAAATCATCAGGATGAGCTATAAAACATCTTTAAACCTGCTGGAAATGCTCTTGGATTTAGGTGCTGATCTATTTGTGGGTGTATTTAATGATGGCAGAGAATCACTCTGTCTTTGCCCTGGGGACAAGGTTGGACCTGGAGGTGAAAGACCAATGACAGCAAGATTAAAGCAGAGTTTAACACCAAAAGGGACAAACCTTGCTGCTTCCAAAGCTGGCTGTGTGTGGAGGGCACGGTGGGGTTAACAGCAGAGCAGGTTCCACTGGAGCTGTTTGGGAGGGAGGATGGGAGCAGATTGCCAAGGCACAATTACACTAAATGAAGGAAGCACAGCCCACACCTGTGCCTGGGACCCCACTCCAGCCCTGATTGCATCCCCAGGGATTTCCCAGAGGTAAAGTGTCAATTAGTGTAATGACCCTGGACTTTGTCCACTCTGTTCCCTCATCCTGAGCGTGGAATAATTTCATGGGCGCTGGGGGATCTCTTTGAGCAACCTCCTCACAACACCACCTGCTCACCCTCTCATTCTTCCAGTGCTGTTCCCAGCTCCCCTTCAGCAGGATTGTTGGACTGGAATACAAAATGCAGCCTGCCCTGGAGGCACCGAGGTCTGGATCTTCACAGACAGGGATGCCCAAACACCTGTATAGATAATATCAGCTTTTCCTTGGAACAGGGGATACAGCAAACCTTGTCTTGCAGCCCAGTCCTGCATATGAATTCCAGGGAAGGATGGGACTCCAGGTAAGAGAGGTTCCCAGCTCCCTTAACAGCTCAGACTGATTACCATGAGCTAATTATCCCCATTTTACATGCAAATTCCAGGCACTCTTGCAGATTTTGTCTCAAAATGCACTTGCTTAGGGCTGGAGGCTGTTTTAACCCCTGTGCAGTCAGTTAATACTTCACAAATCCATGGATATGGGATCTTGGGGTACCTTGAGCTAAACAGGAGTGTCTGAGAAACAACTGAACTCATCAGAGCCAGGAATAGAGATCTCCACGGAGGCAAGGCAGGAAACCAACCCTCAGGGAATAAGAATCTCCATACAGCCAAGAAAAGGAAACCAACCCTCATGGAAGGGGGATCTCCACAGGACCAGGACAGGAAATCCCTCCCCCACAAAATGGAGAATTCCATGGGAGCAGGACAGGAAATCCAACCTGCATGGAAGGGGGATCTCCATGGGGTCAGTAAAAGAAAAGCAGCTCCCAATCCCCAGAGAATGGGGTTCTCCATGGGACCAGGACAGGAAAATCAACCTCCATGGAATGAAGAACCAACTCCTATGGAATGGGAATCTCTGTGGGGGCAGGACAGGAAAACCAACCCCCAGGGCCACAGTGCCACGGTGAGTGATTCCAAGGGGGGTGACTCTAGCTTCAGGTGAACTCCTGGTGCCATCCTGCAGGCTTTGCACTCCCCAGCCTCACAGGGAGACTTCACACACCTCTGCAAGAGGAAGACAACCCTTGTTCTTTAGCACCAGCCAGCTTTGTCCTCATGTGAGGACTGTGGGTCCTTTACTGAGCCTGAGCCGTTTCCCTCCTGCTTTTGGGGGGTTTGTTCAATGCTAAACACTGAAATAATCTGAAAGTGTGGAAGCTGCAGGGGAGAACAGTTCAAACCCAGCAGAACCTGAGGTTAGACCAAGATTTCCTGTCACTGCTGAGCCAGCTGGAGAACAGGAGTGTCCTGAATGTGGGAATTAAAGCAAGGTGAGGTTGAGGGAGGTGATTCTGCCCCTCTGCTCCACTCAGGTGAGACCCCACCTGCAGTGCTGCATCCACCTCGGGGGTCCTCAGCACAGGAAGGACATGGGACTGTTGGAGCAAGTCCAAGGGAGGCCACCAAGATGATCAGAGGGCTGGAGCCCCTCTGCTCTGAAGACAGGCTGAGAGCTGGGGGTGTTCACCTGGAGAAGGGAAGGCTCCAAGGAGACCTTAGCTGTGGCTGCCCCATCCCTGGCAGTGTCCAAGGCCAGGCTGGAGCCACCTGGGACAGTGGGAGGTGTCCCTGCCCATGGCAGGGGGTGGAACTGGATGGTCTTTAAGGTCCCTTCCCACCCAAACCATTCCATGATTTAACTGACTCCAACATTGTTATTCTGCAGTGTTCCCGTGTCTGAGGTTGCAGATGAGCATCAATGCTGTGGATAAATATAGGAGTTAAGATTGGAGCAAAAGGACTTTTTTCATTGCAACAGGACTGGCATATTTGGAGCAAAAAGCAGCAGTCATGACAACATATTGTTTCTCTTTCATCCAGAGCACAGCTGTGTTTTCCACTGCTCTGTCCAGATTATGGCTAATTTGGAATCCTTCATCTGAAAAGCCATTTCCATGGATGAAATTGAGCACTTCAATATTTGCAAAGATGCTGTGGAGCTTAATTAGTTACCAGCAATATTTTATCTTATGGGTCCACTTTGAACAGAAAATCTTAAATACTGGAGAGATGACACAAGGATGTGACAGAAATAAACACAAGAGAGTTACAAGAGCAGCAATTGGAGGCATTAAATGATTCTATATCTTGAATATCTAAGCCTAACAATTGATTAAAATACATATTAATTCATAGTAATCCTTAATATGAGGATCTTAATAAGGTAGGATTAGCTCGGGTCTGGTGCTAGAGGTGTATTAAAAACCCAAAGCACTGAAACCCACGTGTCTCCTGAGCTGATTCCAGCCCCAATTCCATCACAGGAGTGGGTAGGCTGTACAATATTTCTGCCTCCCTTATTTTATCCCATCTCCAGCTCAGATGCCTTGTGCATTCCTGGTATTTGTCTGGTTTTAGGCAGCCTCCTCAGGCTGTTTTGTCTCCAGCCTTCCCTCTCCATGCACAGGCTCTCCTGTGTTCCCTGTCCTCTGCATGTCAACCCAGCTTAGCTTTAAACCCTCTCTGCATCCTCTAAAAATGTGCTTTGAATTTTTTTGCTGCCGGGCTGGCAATCCTGCAACACTTGGAATTCAACCAGAAGGCTTCCAGATAAAATCACTCCAAGCTGAAAGGCCACTGTGCCATCGGGATGCAACGCTGGGATTGCTGCCCTGAGTGTCCTTATCAGGGTGTGAGGCAGAGATGGGCTTTGGCAGCTCCCAAACTTCTTTGGAGCAGTGCAGGAGTAACCTGAGACAGCTGAGGTGGGATGTGTGGGGAGAGGAGCAAGGCAATTCAATTTATAGGAGCTTGTAGTGACGAGGGGAAATGGCTTCAAACTGCCAGAGATTGTGTTGGATGGGATATTGGGATGAAATTCTTGGCTGGGAGGGTGGGCAGGCCCTGGCACAGGGTGCCCAGAGGAGCTGTGGCTGCCCCATCCCTGGCAGTGTCCAAGGCCAGGTTGGAGCCCCCTGGGACAGTGGGAGGTGTCCCTGCCCAGGGCAGGGGGTGGAATTGGGTATCTTTGAGGTCCTTTCCAACCCAAACCATTCCAGGATTCTGTGCAATTCGGGAGCTTCTCAAGAATTCTCTGAATTTCCTTGTGGTCCATCAGCTCAGCAGCCCCTCCACCAGGACACAGCCAGCTGGGTGTGAGAGCCACAGCTCGGTGTGCTCAAGCTTTTCATTTCCCATTCCCTTCCTGCTCTCTATCAGCAGAGCTCAGGCCCATCCCCACAATCAGCCTCTCTCTGGATGGCTGCCGAGCTGGGATATTTATAGGGCTTACTGGAAACTGTTGGCACATCACTGGGCTTCGAGATGTGATTGTTTTGCAAAGGAGGAAATTAGCTGGAGTGTGGGGCTGGTGGCCAGCTTGGACTGGGAGCAGAGGCAGCCCGAGGTCAGGTCATTGTTTCTTTTATCTTCACGAGCAATTTGTGCTCTCTCTGGTTTTCTTAAGTGACTCTTAACGTGATGGACAAAGTGAGATCATTGAGTAGGAATCCTCAAATACTTGAGGTATCAGTGAAGTACACCCTGAACCACTTAAACAAGTACCTACTGGAGTAGTCCAGTGGATAAAAATCTGGTCATTTATAACCATGTTTGAGGAATGACAGATGGGTCCCAGCTTGGAATAATAAAGCTGCAATGCAAGAATGTAGATGGGGCAGAACCTCGGGGTGTTGTGAAATGGAGGAGGTATTCTTGTCTTGGACAAGTCCCTTCTATTCTTCTTCATCTTCCTGTTTGCATAATTTTAGTTCATTTCCTTGGTGATTGTGGAGTTTAGCTGGCCATGGCTTGTGTTTGAAACCCTTGGCTTGAGAACACTCTGGTGAAATGAAATATTGACATTCCCTTGTTTCCCTACAATAAACACCTCCAAGTGAGGCAGGTGCTGCAGGAAAGCACTTGGAAGAGTGGGGGATGAACATGTGGAGAGCCAGGGTGACCTGGGGTGTGACACACTGGGAGGATCACCTTGGCAAACCTCTGTCCAACCTGTCTGGCAAGGTGTTTGTGCAGTGTCTGGGAAGTCTCCCTTGATAATCATTTAAGGGACAGCTGGAGGACAACCCCAGAAACGCCCTTCTTTGCACATTCCACCTTTGCATTCCCCTCAGGAATCAACACGAGCTCGTGGGAGGGCACAACTCATTCGTGGCCACTGGGAGCAGTGGGTTTGAAAGCTGAAATGACCTGCCAGGAGCCAGGTGCTTTTCTGGGGAGAACAAACCACCTGCCATCCTTGTTGCACCTGGATTCCCTCAGCCTGGCTGTTCCATTCCCTACAAACCCTTGGGCAGTGGCCAGCTTGTTTACACACCCTTCTCATGGCCCAGGACCAGCCCTCAGGCTGTGCTGTGGACACTGGAATGGTGCCATGTGTGAAGCCCCACTAATTCCATCTGTGCTCTTTCCCATTCCAGCTTTGCCAGCGAGGAATACCAGCAGGTTTTGGGGCGGATAGCTGGGATTGTCCAGCAGCACAAGGAGACCTTGGTGCCAGGGCAGCCACAGCTGAACGTGTGTGACAAGGCTGTCATGGTGAGTGGAGAAAGCACAAGTACAGGGGAGAACCCTAAGCTTGCAGTGTGTTCTGTAAAGGCTTCATGAAGTGTCAGCTAATGCTGGGGAGGGTTGGAGAAAAAGAGATGCTCCTTCACCTCCTTGTGGCTTCCTTCCTCAGAGACAGGGCAGGATCTACATCCTTCTCCTTTCTAACCCCTCTTCTGCAGGTTTGAAAAGTCATGGGATCTTGGAATGATTTGGGTTGGAAGGGACCTTAAAGTTCATCTTATACCACCCCTTTGCCATGGGCAGAGACACTTCCCAGGTGGCTCCAGCCTGCCCTTGGACACTGCCAGGGATGGGGCAGCCACAGCTTCTCTGGGCACCCTGTGCCAGGGCCTGCCCACCCTCCCAGGGAAGGATTCCTTCCCAATTTCCCACCTAACCCTGCCCTCTGTGTTTTGAGTGCTCTGTGTCTGAGTGGTGGCACTGAAACTGAGGCTCTTTCTCAGTGATGGATCTTTGGTCTTGCTCAAACTCCTTCAATTCCACCCATGCCTGACTTTTCCAAGGTCTTGAAAGCTGACAAGGCATTTTCAATTCTGTTTTCTGTTTCAAATCTCATATTGGAAAGTTACAGTTTGGCTTCTCTGTCAAACACTGCTTGGTTTGTTGAGACCCAGGGAAAACAACTGGAGAGTCTGGAGGAGGCAAAGTTGTCAGGTGATGGGAGGTTGTGTAGTCTGAGGGAATGACACAAAATAGAAACAGCAAAATCCTGTTGATGGCTGAAATAATCTTCTGAAAGAGTCAGAACCTGCTGCTTTGGGTCTGTCACCAGAGAGGAACAAAATGTGGAGCTGTGTCCCCTCAGCAACAAGGCAAAGTTCTTCCTCAGCCTTGTCCCATCTTTTTATTTTTGGATGTTAAATAGGAAAAAGATTTGAAGGCCCATTGTTTCTGTGTTGTTTTCTTTCCTTATTCAACTTTTCCTTTAATAAACACTGTTCTGTGCTCCCCTGGGACCTTTGGGTTCAGGCACTGTCCCCAGGGCCTGGCAAAGGCATTTCTTCCATTCTGCCTCCAACAGTGATTCAGAAATTTTAAGCCATGTGAGGCAGAAAGTGGGCTGGGGGGATCCCCAATCCCAGGAGAAACAGTCAAATCCCAGCAGGAAACATTATGAGTTTTCTAATCTATGAACACTCCTTACAGACCAATTACGTGGTCACTAAACTAAAATGTTAGGCACCAAATTATTGCCTTTTGAGACCAGAAAGGAAGAAAACCAAATCTTTTTGGAGTGATTGGTTGAATGGGCCTGAAACCTGTCTTGGGGGGATGCTGGGAGATAAATATCATTGACTGATACAATCTAATTTACTAATTTATCTTCTAAATCCTGTCACATTTTTTTTATATGGGTGTTTAATATCCTTTCTCGGACAGAGGGGAAGGATTGTCTTGGTTTTTGCACAGCAAAGTGTGGGGAAGTGTTCAGGGAAGTGTCCTAAGGCCATGGAATGACAGGACAAGGGGGAATGGCTTCCCACTGCCAGAGGGTAGGGTGAGATGGGATATTGGGAAGGAATTCCTGGCTCATTGTTTGAGTCTTTTTCAGAAGAACAAAGATTTCATTTGTTCCCTTGGCTCTCAGTTCCTTCTCCAGAGTGTTCTGAAATTTCCAGCCGTGGTTGTGCATTTTAAAACGGAGAAGCAGATTTAGAAACCAGCATTAATTGTTCTTAAAGCCTCTGGAGCCCTTGGTGCAGAGGTGCCTCCACCAGAGCTCCCTCTGTGGCTGCTCCTCTGCAGGAATGGCTGGTGTCTCACTGCCATCTGTTGTCAGTTCCATGCAATAAAATCCTGCTCCAGCGTTTTTTTAATGGGGTTAAGCTTTTCCTTTCCTCCATAGGAATTTCATTCCAAGAAATCCTAAATAATTAAAGGAATAAAATAAGAAAAATGAAAGGCACCAGGTCAGAGCTGAACTGGCCTTTGACAGGGACAGACCTGAGAGAGGGAGGGGCAGGGAATGAACACAAAAGATTCCTGAAGGCAAAATGGGAATTAGAACCCTGCCCTTCACATGACCACAGTCCCAAATTTTAAATGGCAAAATGCCAATGAAATTTAAAAAGCTCATTTATCCAAATTCCTCCCTCTGTGGATCCCTTTGGAAGCTGAGGTTTGCAGTGGGTCTTTCTCTGTTGAACACATTTCAGATAGTTCCAGAAACATGGAAACAAGGGAGACAAATAGTTTGTGTGGAAGAGGCGTCCCAGGAATGCCTCCTGCTCCATCTGCTCGTGGATTCATCCATCAAAATGCTCATTAAAATACCAGCATTCTTATCTCTCTCACACCCTTGGCCTTCAGCTGCTTTTTCCTTCCTCAACAAAGTGCCTGGATATTGTAGCCAAGACTGGGAACTCTTGTGGATCCCAGGAAAATTGGGGGTGTCACCAGAACCTCACGGTCTGGTTCCTCTCTGCTACTGCAGGAGGGAGAGGAGTGTCACAGAGTCCCAGCAAACTGGACTGGGAGAGACCAGGAGAGCTCCCAGAGGAGGGAATCCTGTGCTGCAGGAGGATTTGTAGCCTTCCCTGAAGCTTTTATTTGACTGGTGTTTGGAGTGGGGAAGTTTATGAGCCCTGAGGCAGCGGCTGCAGGAGGAGTTTCATTTTTCAAGCAGGACATAAAAGTGTCTTTTTGAGATCTAAAAAGGGCTGGTTGGGGTTAGAGCTGAGCAGATACTTGGTGTGAATCATCTCTCTGTCTCTTTGTGTTTGTTTTTAACAGAATTGGTCCCCTCCAGGCTGTCAGAAGCTTGGGAAGTGCCTGAAAGCTCCTGAGTCTGATCCTAAGAAATGCTCTTGGCCCCACTGATTTCTGCATCCCTCCAGAGCTGCACAGAGAGCTCACAGCAGCTGGACATCCAGTCTCCAGAGCGTGTCTGCTCATGTTGGCACTCCTGTTTACACAGGAAGGGTGTGATGTGTGTGTGAAATCATCACTTGCTCTTCCAAAAGGGCCAGTGTTTATATTCCTCGTGCTCAGGGTTCAGCCTCCACTCCTCTCTCCTTCTGGTTGTTTCCCTAAATGGTAACTCCAGCAAAGACTGTTTCAGCTGGAAAAGCTCTCTGGACAACCACAACTCTGCCATCACCTCTGAAATACCATGGATCACTCCTGCTCCTTCCACTCAACCTGTTCTCCCAAATCCCTGCTCACTGGGATGCCCCAACAGCAGCTGTGGGGATGGGGCAGGAAACTCAGGGCTGCCAGAGAGTCCTGCCCAAAGTGCCCATGTTTTCTGTGCCTGTAACTTGTTATTTTAACATTTGATTTCCATTGTGGACTCTGGGCAGCAACTTGTTTTTCCTTTCTTCGTGAATTTGGGAGTTCTGGGTGCAGCTGCTGGATGGAAACAAGGGGCTCCCCCCTGTTCCCAACTAAGGGGTTGGATATGGGGAGAATGCCCTGACTTCCTTCCACCTGTGGCTGCAAACATTCCCTAGGTTATGATACAAGGAAATTTTAGGCTAGTGTTCAGGTAAGCATTGGATTAGGATGACAGCAGCATTCCAGTTCCTGAAGGGGCTCCAAGAGAGCTGGAGAGGGACTTTGGAGAGGGGATGGAAGGACAGGACACAGGGAATGGCTTCAAACTGAAAGAGAATAGGTTTGGATTGAATACTGGGGAGAAATTCTTGGCTGTGGGAGTGGGCAGGCCCTGGCACAGGGTGCCCAGAGAAGCTGTGGCTGCCCCATCCCTGGGAGTGTCCAAGGCCAGGTTGGAGCCCCTGGGACAGTGGGAGGTGTCCCTGTCCTTGGCAGGGGGTGGCACTGGGTGAGCTTTGAGGTCCCTTCCCACCCAAACCATTCCATGATTCTGTTGCCTAATTGTTGGTGTGCAGGACACTGATGGAGAACTGGGGGTCAGCTGCTCATTTCAAGGGGTTTTTTCATTTCCAAAAATCTGGGTCTGACTCTGGTTTCTCATCCTGTGCTCGGGCCCAGCCAAGGGCAGCTCAGCAGTGCCCATTTACATCACAGGTTAACTCTTGACCCTGTTTCCAGCACACGCTCTCTGAGGAATTCTGCTTGTGCAAACTTTCCCCAGCCTGGGTGTAGCTCTTCTTTAAACAGCTCATGGTGAGCACAGAGCCTTTGCAGAGTTCTGTGGGGCAGATTCCTCATCTGCCTTGGAGCCTGTTCCCCACCCTGCCCTGTCACTATTAAATGTGTCTGGAGCAAAACCAAGTTGCTCTGAGGCTGCAGGGGAGCAGCTGAAGGGAACCCTGAGCATGTTTGGGTTTGAGCTGAAAGAGGAGAAATTTAGGCTGGATATAGGGAACTAATCCTTCCCTGTGAGAGTGGGCAGGCCCTGGCACAGGGTGCCCAGAGAAGCTGTGGCTGCCCCATCCCTGGCAGTGTCCCAGGCCAGGTTGGAGCCCCTGGGACAGTGGGAGGTGTCCCTGCCCAGGGCAGGGGGTGGAATGGGATGAGCTTTGAGGTCCCTTCCCACCCAAACAATTCTGGAATTATATGGTTCTGTTCCACCCCTCCAGTGTTTCCCACAGTACAGTTGCCTTCTCCGTGTGACGTTGTGATACCTTGGGAAAAATCCAGGTACTCTGTCCTTGGAAACAGCTCAACTTCCTTCCCAAGCAAAGCCTGGATCTGCTCGAGTGCTCTGCCTCTGTAACAGCTGCTGTGCTTTGAGCTGCCTCTTCTTACCCTCCCTGTAATCCCAAACACTCCCATTCTCTCCATTCCCATGGTTTGTACTACCTGTAATCCCCTCCACAGTAATTCCTAATGTACATCTCCTGAAGCTGGATAATCCTGTAGGATTAGAACAGCCCTGGAGTTGGTTCTTGCTGTTCCACCCCTCAGAAATCCCAGCATTTCAGAGCCTCTGGATCCCTGTGCATCTGCAAAGTGGCATCTGTTTATAGGCCACATTTCTTAGCTGCCTTATGCTGTTCTTAGTTGTCCTTCAAGTATATCATGGCATTTCCAGCTCATCCATAACATTCCTCCTTGTTTTGACATAGCCTGGATAGCTCAAGGCTTGGGAGATCTGAGCAGCCAGTTCCTCAGTGGTGCAGTGAGAGGGACTGGGAGGATTTGTGGGTCTGTCAGCACAGGACACCAGATAAAACCAGTAACTCCCATTTGCTGGGTCTGCTCCACCTCTGCTTTAGTGCTTGTTAGAGATCAGAGATGGGAATGGAGCTGGGGAAGGGGCTGGAGCACCAGGAGGGGCTGAGGGAGCTGGGGGGGTCAGCCTGGAGCAAAGGAGGCTCAGGGGGCCCCTGGAATTCTCTGGGGGGGACAGGAGGAGAGGGAACGGCCTCAGGCTGGGCCAGGGGAGGCTCAGGTTGCATATTAGGGATTTCTTTTCATGGAAAGGGTTGTAAAGCATTGAAATGGCCTGGCTAGGTAGAGTCCCCATCCCTGGAAGTGTTCAAAAAACATGTGATGTGGCACTTGGGGACACAGTGGTGGTGCTGGGCTGATTATCTTAGAGGTAGTTCCCCAGCTTTCACAACTCTGTGATTCCACGATTCAGTCTCCCAGAATTGCCAGAGCCCTGCAGTTCACTGTAAAGATCCCACCAGAGGAGGGAGTCCATCACTGCAGCTCCCTGGAAATCCTCCTCAGCCCTTGTGAGCTAACACCACTTTGTGGAGGTTTTGTGCTCCTGGGAAGAATTCCCATCCCGGGATCACGTTCCTCAGCATTTGTGAACACACACACAGAGTGCTCTGGGTGCCTCCTGTCCCCTCCCTGCTGCTTCCTCCTTTTCTCCTGCCCAGCTCCCAGTTTTGAAGATCCTGCTTTCCTCTGGAGCTTGCTTGGACAAGGCACCCTGCTCTCAGCAGCCACGGTGTTTGTCCTCTCCCCCAGCACTCCAGGTCCTCATTCCTCACTGAAATAATCTCTCAGGACACAGATACTGGAGGGAAACTTTGCACTAGAAAGCAAGTAAATGGATTCAGGCAGTGTCTGTTTGTAATAAATGGACATGAAGTAGATAATAAATAATCAAAGCTTAATGAGACAAAGCTTCTGCTTGAAATTTAAATAAGAAGAGTAGTGTTACAGCCGGATAATAGGAAGAATTTTAAATCAATGCCTTAAATCAAGGCACAAATCCCAACAGATTTAGAAGTTTTGAGATGAAGAACTAATGAAAGAAAATAAACTAATTTATCACAAATGTATTCTCTGATTTCACCTGTAAACAAGTGAATAACACCTTGCTCTGAGACAGTGTCACACATCACGGGACTGACATGGGTTAAAAATAACTTGGGTTTGTTTTCCCTGTGTTATTTTTACCCTGGATCAATTCCCCAGCCCACAGGGCTGCCCAGGAGCAGCTCAGGGGCCAAGGGTGGTGCCTGCAGCCCCCAGTGCCCACCTGGGGGGCACAGAGTGGCCACATCTGCCCTTAAAAACGATCCTGAGCCTCTGGAAGTGCCCATACTGGGGCAGGAGTGGGGCAGCAGGGGTTTTACAGCCCAGTCAGGGACCTGCAGCAGCCAAACCGGTCTGTTGGCGGCTTCTTTGCTCAAGCTATGGGACATAAATGCTGAAGGAATGATGGTGTTTAATGCTGTGATGGTCCTTTATTATGCTAAACACTAAAAGCTTCATATCTACTTGGGCTAAGAGTCCAAGGAATTTCTTTCTTGCCTTTAATTTCCAATTAGCTGAGCCTCTGGAGCCTCCCTCTCTGCCCCTGAGGCTGTGTTATCATCCAACCTCCAGCGCTGAGAAGCCTCTGGAATGGATGGAACTAATAGTCATGGAAAAACTCTGGCTGCATTTACAGCCTCTGCCTGCAAAAGTGGAGCCTCGATTTCAAATCCTGCAGCGACAAATGGATTATTTCGGTGGCAAATGAGTCTCCAGGGAGGGACAATTTGGGGAGCTGAGCACTGGAACTGGGAAGCGGGAGATCAATTCCGATCACTTGGAGCCAAGGTTAATGCCCTGCAAACGACTGAGTGCAGCAGTGAAGGGTAACAGCCAAAGGGGAAGGTCAGGAACGGGGAATTAAAGGGGAAGTGGGGAAGTTTGGAACAAGGACAGTGGGCAAAACCCATGGATTTGTTAATAAAACCTGGGGGCTGAGATTTTGGGGGAGCACTGAGGGCTCTGGCTGAAAGAAGTGGAACCTCCAGGAAGGAGGTGGTTGGATTTGGGGCAGCAGTGGAAGCTGGCAGTGCTCATACCTGCCACCTGAAGCCTTTCCCAAACATCCCAAAATTCCTGCTTTCACATAAAAGAGGACGGGATGAGGATCTCCTGAAGATTGGAGAATACTCTTTATTTTCCCACTTTTATTTGAAATAATCACATGAAACAATTCCAGCAGCTGAACAAAGATCTTTGGAAGGTGAGACTTGAAAGGGGTTTGGGGGGGAGGCAAATTTGGGGTGCTGGGAGGTGTTTTTTTGCCTGCAGTTTCCAGCAGCCTCTGGAGCACAATCTCCCCAGGGACCCTGCTCTTGTCCTCAGCACTGGGAAACTTTACAAACTAAACACACTTTAACTCTCTGAAGAGTTACTTTGCTTGTTCAGCCTCCAAATAACTGGTTTGCAGTTAAAATGGCTTGTTTCCCATCCCTCTTAACAGTTACAATACTTGGAAATGGACTTTTCCTTTTATTTTCTGATAGTATTGGATGGTTTTCTGTGTTATCAAAAGGCAACACTGCGGTGCCCCTTGAATTAAACTGTCAGGTTTTAAGAACAGCTGTAAGGGAAGGACTGAAATCCCACTTTAGGTTCTTTTTTTTTTCCTTTGGAAAATGGCTATTTTAAACACCCAGACTCCATTTGCCTCTTTTCTTTATATCCCCTTCCACCATTTAAAGTGGTGTTGTCACTTCAAGTCTAGTTGGGATTATATAAATCCCAAATAAAGGTGGGAAAAAAGCTTGTGCTCTTTTAGGAGGGAGAAAAAAAAACCCTCTGCCTTTCCAGCTTCTGGAGAAAGGCAATCTGGCAGCATTCCATGCCTTTGTCCCTCTTGGAGCCACTTAACACCCTTGTGGGGCGATAGGAGCTTGGTAGCACAACTCCCATCTGAAAAGGAGAGCAGATAAAGGAATGTGTGCCAAATCCATTAGTTGTGGAGCAGACCCAAAAATCCAGGCTGGCCAGAGGAGGGAGAGGAGTTCTGTGCCTCCCCCAAGGGCCTGATCCAACCTGCTGCAGAGGGCAGGAGGTGCTGGCTTGGCCTCCCTGGGAGGCAGAGCTGGATCTCAACACTTTTCCCTCTTTTAGGGGGATAAAACTAGCTCCAAGGCTTCTATCCCAATCCCAGGGTTCTGGCTTGGGAGCTGCATTCTTGTGCTGTTGAAATAAGATATTTCAAATTTGTTTTGGGGGGGTTTTTTTGTGTCTTTTAATGGGTTTAAAGTGCAAGTGTTTCCTCAGCTGAAACTGAAACGAAACGTTCCAGCGGGTTTGCAAGGAAATTCTAGTTCTTGTTTCCCCTTGTGGAAGGGGTATGTTGAAATTGGAGGCGTTTTGTTCCCCTTCACAGTGAGGTTTTAAAATCCTGAACGGAACAGAAACTTCCAGACTCAGCACAGCTCTTCTAATTGCCTGCTTAAGCTCATTAGAGCAAGATCCCAAGCTTTTATATTCCAAATTTCTGTGTTTCCTGGCTAATAACATCTCTCCTATCAGGATCTCAAAGCACTTTCAAATCACTGGTTCACCTCTGTGTCCAAAAAAGAGGCAAACCCGGTGTTTCCATCTCCCAGGTGGTGATTCCTTCCTCTGGCAGCACAGAGCAGCCCTGGACCTCTGAGGCACAGCCAGATGCAGAGTCACCTCCCCGGTGATATTCCAGGGCCCTTTGACATCACACTTGGAAAGGAGTCCTAGGAAAGTTCTTTGCAGATGGAAATTGCAGTGGGAGTCAGCACTGTTGTTTGAAAGGTTGAACAATTAACAGGGAAAACTGATTTCCTTGGGATGTTACAGTCCAGTCTGTGCCAGTAGGTGCAGTTCATGTCCTTGGGAACGGAGGAGAAATGAGGAGAAGTTCTGACAGAGATCTCAGCAATGTTGTTTTTTAAACATTTTGGCACAATTTCTGCCAGCTGAATCCTTGGAAGTCTGAGCTGGAGTAACTTTTATGCCCTTCCTGACAGAACTGATGGGGACAGAGAGTGATCCCACATCCACAGAGGATCAGGGAGATTCCCCAGCTCTGGGATGAGAAGGGAACAGTGGGACCACTCAGCAGCTCATCCTGGTGAAAGCTGCTGGTTTGCCAGGGACTGACTGGGATGAAGGACCTGGGAACCTCTCTCAGCCCCAAGGAAAATGTGGTGGAGTCTCCTGCTGCTACTGGAGGTCCCAAACAAGACAGGGCTGATGAAGACCCTGGTTATGGCCAGTGAGAAGCAGGGCTGGAAGAGCCCTTTTCCCAGGAAATAAGCTCCTGCTTATTTCCACGAGTAGGCAGATAAATTCCATCATCACTTCCACCTGCCAGGAAGAAGAGGAGTTGCTGGAATAGCTCATTGTCCAGTGTTGTGGTTGGTAAGGTCACAAGAGAAATCCTTCCAGCTCCCCCCAGGGAGTGAGGATGTCACGGAGCCCCTGTTCCATTGGAAGGCTGTGTGTTTGCTTCCTCCGTGTTTACTTCACTGGAACAGCTGCCTGAGAGGATATTTCTGGTGCCAAAGAGATAATCTGAGTTCAGGGAAAATCTTAGTGTGTGAGGGAATGGCTGTGAAGGAGCACGGGCTGGCTCTGGCAGCAGAGAGAACAGGGCTTGGGATTGTTCAGCCTGGGGAACAACAGGGTCCAGGGAGAACTTGGAGGGCTCCAAGAGACCCCTTTGGACAAGCGAGTCCAAAGTGAGTGTTTGGAGTGACATGTTAAGGGGGAATGGCTTCCCACTGCCACAGGGATACTGGGAAGGAATTCCTGGCTGTGAAGGTGGGCAGGCCCTGGCACAGGGTGCCCAGAGAAGCTGTGGCTGCCCCTGGATCCCTGGAGGTGTCCAAGGCCAGGTTGGAGCCCCCTGGGATAGTGGGAGGTGTCCCTGCCTGTGCCAAGGGGTGTCTGGGGGGTGTGGGGTGAAGGTTTCCCCATCACAGCTCTCGGCAGCAAACACTGAGCTGGGCCAGGGGTGTCACAGGCTCAAACTGCTGCTGTTTTCTGCAGCGAGTTGTGCCCAGACACATTTGGATCAGATCCAGGGCGTATGTGCTAATGCAAGAGATCTGTCCTCATTCAGTGGATTTTGCATGGCCAAACGACACCCACCACGGGGAGAAGGGAGATAGGAGCTGTGGGATCTGCCTGACCTGCCCCAGGAGTCAGTGACACCAGGAGCTGTCGGTCCAGGGCTGTGTTATCACCCCCAGGGGTGTCATCCCAACCCAACGTTTCTAACAAGCACAGAATGCGATTCCAAGAGTTCACACGAGGTGAGAGGGACAGGAGAGTCCTAAGGAGCCTGCTGTCTCTGCAGGGCTGGGCAGGGTAAAGAGGGCTGGAAGTGCAACTCCTGGGCATGAGGCTCCCTCCCAAAGCTGGCAGAGTCCAGGCAGGGAATTCCCAGCTCCACACACGGCAGGTACCTGAACACTCTTCAGAGGGGAGACTGTGGCTCCATCCCCTGTGGGACCAGGGAGGTGTTGGGGGCTCCATGCCCCGAAGTGACATTCCTGTACCTGGGAATGGGGGCTCCATGCACTGGGGTGCTGGAGCTCCCTGCACAGGGGATTTGGGCTCCATGGATGGTGCTCCAAGTAAAGGAGTCAGGGCTCCCTGTACCGGGGGTACCGATGCTTCATGTCCTGGGGTACCAGACCTCCACACTCTGTGGGATCAGGGCTCTGGGATACCAAAGCTCCATGGACCGAGGAGTCAGGACTCTGTGCACGAGGGTACCCCATTCCAGGCACAGCAGCATCTGGGCTCTGTGCAGCTGGAGGGGGGGTTGGTGCTCTGCTCGTGGGAGCTGCAGCTCCGGGAACCAGGGAGGCTGGAGCTCTGCTCTGGGATAGCAGACTTCCATGCACTGGGATACCAGAGCTCCAAGCACTGGGGGGGCTGATGCTCCTCAATTCCATGGGACACCAGAGCCCTGTGCCCCAGGCTACCGGAGCTCCACGTACTGGGGGACTGATGCTCCATATCCTGAGATACCGGAGCACCATATCCCGGGACACCGGAGCTCCATATCCCGGGACACCGGAGCTCCATATCCCGGGACACCGGAGCTCCATATCCCGGGACACCGGAGCTCCATGCCCTAGATGGACTGATGTTCCACGCCCGGGGACACCGGAGCCCCCCGCTCCGGGCTGCCCGTGCCGCATGCTGTGCCCGTTCCCGTGTCCATTCCCATTCCCGTTCCCGTGTCCGTTCCCATCCCCATCCCCATCCCCATCCCCATTCCCATTCCCTTCCCCATCCCCATCCCCATTCCCATTCCCTTCCCCATCCCCATCCCCATTCCCATTCCCTTCCCCATCCCCATCCCCATTCCCATTCCCTTCCCCATCCCCATCCCCATTCCCATTCCCTTCCCCATCCCCATCCCCATTCCCATTCCCTTCCCCATCCCCATCCCCATTCCCATTCCCTTCCCCATCCCCATCCCCATTCCCATTCCCTTCCCCATCCCCATCCCCATTCCCATTCCCTTCCCCATCCCCATCCCCATTCCCATTCCCTTCCCCATCCCCATCCCCATTCCCATTCCCTTCCCCATCCCCATCCCCATTCCCATTCCCTTCCCCATCCCCATCCCCATTCCCATTCCCTTCCCCATCCCCATCCCCATTCCCATTCCCTTCCCCATCCCCATCCCCATTCCCATTCCCTTCCCCATCCCCATCCCCATTCCCATTCCCTTCCCCATCCCCATCCCCATTCCCATTCCCTTCCCCATCCCCATCCCCATTCCCATTCCCTTCCCCATCCCCATCCCCATTCCCATTCCCTTCCCCATCCCCATCCCCATTCCCATTCCCTTCCCCATCCCCATCCCCATTCCCATTCCCTTCCCCATCCCCATCCCCATTCCCATTCCCTTCCCCATCCCCATCCCCATCCTCGTTCCCATCCCCATCCCCGTTCCCATTCCCATCCCCGCTCCCGTTCCGCCCCGGGGCGGGGCCGCGGCTGCGCGGCGGGGCCGCCATGAGCGACCAGCGGCTGCGGACGGTCCGGGAGCGCGTCCGCTCCTTCCCGGACTTCCCGGTGCCCGGGGTGATGTTCCGGTGAGGCCGCGATGGGGCGGGGACGGGAACGGGGATAGGGATGGGGATGGGATGGGACGGGACTGGGGATGGGGGCGGGAATGGGGCCGGGACCGGGAATGGGATGGGACGGGACCAGAGCGGGACCAGGGCCGGGGATGGGAGATAGGGATGGGGATGGAATGGGACCGGGACCGGGACCGGGGATGGGATGAGACGGGACCAGAGCGGGACCAGGGCCGGGGATGGGGCCAGAACCGTAACTGGGGCCGGGGATGGAGCTCTGGGACTGGGGATGGGACTGGGACCGGGGATAGAGACGGGGAAGGGGCCGGAGATGGAAGCAAGGCCAGGAATGGGATGGGGATGGAACCAGGACAAGGGATGGCGATGGGGGGCCGGGAATGGAACCAGAAGAAGGGATGAAGCTGGGGATGGAGCCGGCTGGGGACTCTCTGGCAGCTCCTGTCCCCATCCCTGCCCCAGGCAGGACCCTCCCCTGGGCCCAGGAGCTCCGTGCAGCCAGAGCAGGTCCCTCACTCCCTGCCCTCCCTCCTTGCAGCGACATCAGCCCCTTGCTGAAGGATCCTGTGGCCTTCAGGACTCTGATTGATCTTCTGGAAGATCATCTGAGGGCGTCTTTCCCCAAAATCGACTTCATTGCTGGTGAGTTAAACACCCCTGAGGCCAGGGCAGAGCAGTGTGTCCCCTGGGTGACCTGTCTGGAATTCTGTGCCCCTTGGACATGAGAATCAGCTGAACATTGGCCTCTGTCATGTGGTTACACCGGGGCAGTTTATACCCTTAACCTCCTCCCGTGGTTTCCTGAAATACTGGTTTGGGATGTGGCATCTGATGATACCTCAGTGCCAATTCCATAATTTATCGCTTCCATTGTTAAAAAAAGAGGGAATGCACAAAGCTTGCTGTGCCTGTAGGGTCCTGCATGGTTCCTATTGCAGGCAGACCCTGTTCCAGCTTGTTTTCCTTCTCAGGGAACCTTTCCAGGCCAACCCCAAGAGCCTTTGTGGGGAAAAGGCCTTGCAGCACATCTGGGGAAGTGCTGAGGAAGGCAGAGCTTGGGCTGGGTGATAGCCCAAGGTTTAAGGAGTACAGAGCAAACCTGCACCGGGTGTCTTGTGATAAGGGAAGTCTGTGCCTGGAGGTGCAAAGTCTCTGGTTGTGTGGCTGAAGTGATACTGGGGCCCTGCTGAGTTTATCTCCAGGGAAAAGAGCCAGAGGGGGAGGGAAATGGGCTGATGGGGCTCCCTGGGGAGCCCCTCAGCAAGCACAGGGCTGGGGGCTGTGTTTCCAACCCTCAGAAAGGACTGGAAGAGCAAATTGCTTCTAGAAACCCCCTTTGAATGGAAGGATTAAAAGGGGGAATCATTGTGCAAAGATCCTTCCCCAGTCAAATGGCTCCAATCTGAGTGATGGGACAAGAGGAAATGGCCTCAGATTGCACCAGGGGAGGTTCAGATTGGATATCAAGGAAGATTTATTCGCTGAAAGGGTGATCAGGTATTGGAATGAACTGCCCAGGGCAGCTGTGGAATCACCATGCCTGGAAGTGTTCCGAAAACACATGGATGTGGCACTTGGGGACACGGGTCAGTGGTGGCCTTGGCAGTGCTGGGTTGCACTTGATGCTCTTAGAGGCCTTTTCCAGGCTGAGGGATTCCAGGGTTGCTGTGCTCTGCTCCCCCCAGGCCTGGACTCCCGGGGATTCCTCATCGGGCCCCCCCTGGCCCAGAGGTTGGGGATTGGCTTCGTGCCCATCCGGAAAAGGGGCAAACTTCCCGGTCCCACTGAGTCCGTGTCCTACGCCCTGGAGTATGGCAAGGTGAGCCCTGGGGGGGCTGGGGCAGGGCTGGGGGTCTCGCTGAGGGCTGGGCTCACAGGACCAGCAAGGGGGGGGGGGATGCCCAGGCTGGGATTCTGACAGTCTGGCCCCACCTTCAGGCTCCATCCCCAGGCCATGGGCACAGCCTGTGCCAGGGGGCAATCTTTGGTGCCGTGCTGTGGTTTGGGAGGGGAGGGGCAGGGGGTTGGTGCTAAGATTTGGTGCTAAATTGCTTTCTTTGGCTTGAATTCAGGGGCATGACCACGGAGAGTGTTGCCCACTCTGCCAGTAAGTGCAGTAAGTCCGTGCCTTCCCGCATGGCTTCCCACCAGTCCTGCTCCGTAACCCCACGGCTGCCCCGTGTCCAGAGCTGAGCTTTCAGCCTAAAAACGTGCTACTACCACTAGTAACTAACAGCAGCAGAACCCCCAAACCCAGGCCTTGCCCATGAGGATTGATTGGGCCAACCCCTGCCTGGGACAAGCACATCCTGGTGCTGGTGCTGGTTTGGATGTGGCTCAGGCAGAGCTCCCAGATTTTCCTCACTGAAGAACTGCTCTGGGACAAGATTCCACGATAACTCATGTGATGAATGTTCAGGATCTTGAGGTGCCAGAGGGTTGGCCCAGCAGTCCCCTCCCTGCTCTGTATTTCCATGGTGCTCTCCTGTAGCTGGAATGTGTTTTTTGGGATTGGAGGTGCTGAGTGTTAAGGTTGATCTCGCTGAGGATTTGTCTGTGTGGAACCAGCAGCTGATAAAGAGCTTCTCTGTAAGGGCAGACTAAAATGAAGCTGCTCTTTTCCACCCTGCAGGCTGAACTGGAAGTCCAGAGTGATGCTGTGGAACCAGGACAGAAAGTAGTTATTGTGGATGATTTACTGGCAACTGGAGGTGAGAGGAGCACGTGTGACCCTTGTGGGTTCATAAAGTCCCAGAATGGTTTGGGTGGGAAGGGACCTTAAGTCTCGTCCAGTTCCACCCCCTGCCCTGGGCAGGGACGCCTCCCACTGTCCCAGGTGGCTCCAACCTGCCCTTGGACACTTCAGGGGCAGCCACAACCCAGCTGGGCACCCTGTTGGCAGCAGCAGGAGTGGCCATGGGGCTGGGAGCTGCTCCTGGAGTGAGGATGTCTCTGCTCCCCCTGCACAGGTACCATGGGTGCAGCCTGTGAGCTGCTGAAGAGGCTGAAGGCTGAAATCCTGGAGTGCCTGGTGGTCATAGAGCTAAAGCTCCTGAAAGGGTCAGAAAAGCTCAAGTCCATCCCTTTCTACTCCCTGCTGCAGTATGACTGAGGAAGAGCAGGGAAAAGGAAAAGCTGGGAACAAATCTGGGGCTTATTCAGTGATTCTGAGTCACAAGGGGGGTGGGGAGGGATGGGAAACACAGTTTGATCACAGCCAGATGCTATTCAATCCTAAATCCTGTTTAGTTCCCAAGCAGTGTTTTGAGTAATGATCCCTTTTGGAACTCACCCTTTTGGGGAGAAGGAACAGCCTGATTTTTTTTGGGGGGGAGTGGAGACCAAGGTACAGCTCCACTGAGTCCATATTTTTAGGAGCCCAAAGTGACAATGCTGCTGCTGAGGCAGGGGAGCTCTGACAGGGGCACCAGCATTCCCTGGAGGTTGAGCTGTGCTTGTCAGGCTCCAAGGAGCTGCTAAAAATTTGCCAAAGGAACACAGGAGCTGGGCAAAAAGTGCTTATTTCTCTAAGGGGTAAATCCTGCTGTACTTGACCTCAGGGGATGGTCTGGTTGCTCTGTGCTGTGGTTCAGAGCAGAGGAAGTTGCTCTTACATCAAAGTTGTGCTTGTTAAGGGGGATTAAGTGCCTGCTCTGGCCTTAAATCAGTATGTTGCTGGTGTAGATGAGCTCAAGCACTGTTCTCCTTCCCTGGAGACCACAGGCAGCTCTTGTTCAGCACCAATTCCCCATTTTCTGCACCACATCCAACTCCCTGTGCTGCTGCTTTCCCTCTGCTGTGGTGCCTTGGGGCATCAGGACATGGAGAGGCTGATGCCAGTTCAGAGCCTGCTCTTGGTGGGAGGTTGGTGTCAGGCCACAGGAAAAGTGTTTCCAGTGGTTCCAGGTGTGTGATGGGGTTTGGAGATGGGTCCTCCAGCATGGTTCAGTTTGGTCACAGCTAAAACCCAGTGTGCCAAGACTTCCACATGCCTGAAAACATCAGGGACTGTCCTGGCCCGGCAGGGACTGGACTCACGGGTAAAATAAATACTGATTTATTTTTACACTTTCTAAACTGTTCCAGAGTTTTTAATGACCCTTGTGAGTGTCTTCCTCCAAACCCAGGTGGTCAGTGGAGCAAAGCTCCACTGTGTGAGCTCCTCCCTTACTCCTCAAATGGAAGGAATAGTTTTCCAGGGAGCAGTTCAGGTCCCTTTTCTCTAGACCTTGCACCAGCCTCTGGCTGCAGGGGGGGCAGCCCAAGCCCTCCCAGCTCAGCTCCCCTTCCCCATCCAGCGTGTGGGGCCACCTCACACCCAGCCCTTACACTTGCAAGGGCTATCCCAGCTATTTTTATCCCCATTTCCTGAAAAGCCACTTCAGTGCTGCTCAGTTTACACTGAGAATCACCATTCCCTCGGGATCATCCTATCCCAGAGCACTTGTTTCACAGCCAGCCCTCCTGGGCAGCCAAGGGAGGCAGCACCTCACATACTTGGCACTAGAAAGGGTCCCTGCTGTGGGGGAAGAGAAGGGGAAGATGAATTCCACCCCAAAGAGCCATGGAAAGCAGCTGCGTGCCGGGGAAGCAGCGTCAGCCCTGCCAGTGCCAGCACTGGCTGCACACGGGGCCAGGAGGTGACATCAGGGAACAGCAGAGTGTGGGGACGGTGCCTCTGGGCTGCCAGCACCCCCTGAGGTCATTTGCTTGGAGAGACGAGGCTGTGCAGGGGCTGCTTCCAGCTGGGAGAAGGGGTTTGTCCCAGGGAGCAGAACGGGAGCTCGCTGGGAGCATTCCTGGGGCTGCTGAATCCAGCTCCTCTCCAATCCAGCCCCTGGAATGCAGCCCCTTTCCACCAGGGGGAGGTCCCTGAGCACAGCTGAGAGCTCAGCCTGTCCCCAGAGCCACCCCAACAGCCCCCAACTTCACACCCCAGAGCCTCCCCAGCCTCCTGGGCTGGGTTTAAACCCTCCTCCTCCTCCTCCCTGGAAACTGGGCAGCCTCGTGCCAGCGGTGCCAGCTGGGCTGCCCACGGCAAGCAGGGGCCTGCAGGAGGAGGAAGAAGTGGAATAAGACCTGCCTGCTCCCTTGGGAAGTGCTGTGGGACCTCGTGTGCTGCCAGACTCTGACACAACACTTCAGGTGGGGAGTCTGCCCAGGTCCAGCCAGAGGTGAAGGACAGTCACCTTTCCCAGCAAGTTCCAGCTCCAGGCAGCCCAGTTTGGCTGGGGAAGCAGCATGAGGTGTGTCTGACGTGGCACTGGGCAGCTCCCACCTCCTCCCCTGCGCCCACACTGCCCTGACCCAGGCAGTGTGCCAGCCCAGCCCCTCTGAGCCATCCTCACCCTCTTTGTCCCTCTTCCCAACCCTCTTCAGCCGAGCAGCTCAGGCTTTCCTCTGGGAAAAAGCCTCCCCTGCACCCCTGCCCAAGCCCTGCCTGCTCCTGTCCCTCCAGGAGCTGCTCCCCCTGTCCCCATTTACAAAAGCTGCTTTCAGCTCCCTGCAAACCCACACTCACTTTTTCCAGTAAGTCTTTCTCCAGGAGCTGGATGAGGACCCAGCCCTTCCCGGCGCCAATTGCCATGGAGAACCACGAGGCAGGCAGCTCACGGAAGAAGAGCACTGGGTTAACACAAGTCAACTATATTTAAAACATTTAATACAAAGATGTTTTGACAAGTCCTGCAGTTGTTTCCAGCGAGGGCTGGAAGATGCGTTTTCCCTCCCTTAAAAACAGAACAAGGTCTGAAGGTCCAAAAACATCAACTTTTAAGACTTCTTCTCTCGCTGCTTCCTGCCTGCCACCCTCTCATCTCGCTCTGCCCCACCCTGCCTTCACCCCACCAGGACCCACTTAGTGGAAGAGACCTCCAAAATTAGACCTTCAGCAGAAATACCATGCATGGAAACTTCAGAAATGGGAAAAGCAAGAAGAGGTTCCTCAGCTCCTCTTCATCGCTTCCATCGTCACCCCCAGGACACCGGATGGTTCAAGGATTAAGGGAACTACACTCCTCATGGATCCCACCACGGGAATCAGTTAAATTAAGGCATGTTGCCCTTGCCCAGACACCCCTGAGGGTGAACCTCCCACGCCAGAACCCGGAGCACAGCCGGGATCTGCTACATTTAGGGGAGATTGCACAGGGGAACCTTCAACCCTCGGGGGGCTCAGAGGGCTCCTGCCTCCTTTGCCACCTTGATGAGCCTCTCAGTGACGAGCCCCAGGTCCTTCTCTTTGTCCAGCTTGACGTAGGTGTCCGTCCTGATGGCGTGGACGCCCACCCAGTCGGGCAGGAGCTCCGCGAAGAGCCGTAGGTGCTTCTCCATCTCTCCTGCGACGAGGAAACCTCGGGTCACATGGCCCCAGCCCCGTCCCTCCTGCAGATTCACACCCTCCCACCTCCACCTGCCCCAGATTCCTACCGGCCGCCAACCGCTCGTCGTAGCTGTCGGCCAGGCGGGCACANCCCGCGTCAGCAGCGCCCGCAGCCGCCGCGCCTCCTTCGCCCGGACCTGGGAACGGAAGGGGCAAGGGGACACGGGGTGAGGGGCCCCGGGCAGCACCCCCTGGCACCCAGCTTTCAGCCAGGACAGAATGACTCACCCTGTCGAGCAGCGCCTGCGACACCCCTTTGAGAGCGCTGGAGGTGCTGGCAGGGGACGGCGCGTTGGAAAGCACCGGTTCCCCCGCGCCGGCTTCGGCCGTTCTCAAGGCCAGGTTGGCAAGAGCTTTTTCCATCTGCTCATGTGGAAGGAGGAGGAGGGGTTGGGTTATGGCTCAGGCTGGAGGAAGGAGAAGTTTCCCTTCGGCCGCCCCCGCCGCCAGCCTGCCAGTCCGGTGATCCCAGTGCTCCCAACCCATCCCTGCCTGCACGGAGGAGTCTGGGGGCCTTCATGGAATTATGGAATGGTGTGGGTTGGAAAGGGCTTGAAAGCTCTTATTGTTCCAGCCCAGCCATGGGCAGGGACACCTCCCACTGTCCCAGGTGGCTCCAACCTGGCCTTGGTCACTCCCAGGGATGGGGCAGCCACAGCTTCTCTGGGCACCCTGTGCCAGGGCCTGCCCACTCTCCCAGGGAGGGATTCCTTCCCAATATCCCATCTCTCCTGCCCTCTGCAAGTGGGAATCCATTCCCTGTGTCCCGTCCCTGCATCCCTTGTCCAAAGTCCTTCTCCAGCTCTCCTGGAGCCCCTTCAGGCACTGAAGGAGCTCTAAGGTGTCCCTGGAACCTTCTCTTCTCCTCCCAGCCTGTTTCCAGGGCAGAGGGACTCCAGCCCTTGGATCATCTCCTCTCCCAGCCTCACTGACAGCTCCTCCAGGCTGACACCAATCCCCCACCACAGCCTGCAGTAGTACCAGCCAGGTTTGTGTCTCACCTACCCCCAGCCCTGTGGCTCTGGAACGATCCTTCCCAACCCCTTTCCAGTCACATCTTCCCGGAGAGATGGCCCAGGCAGAGCCACACCCCGGGCCCTGACTCACCTTGGGGCTCAGCATCCCCCGAGCCGTGCTCAGCACCTCCTGGGCCGTGCTCAGCCTGTTCTCCTGTGGTGGCTGTGGCAGCTCTGCCGGGCTGATGTCGGGCACTTCATCCACATTGAAACGGGGATGCCAGCGGGTCAGCTTCTCCTCTGGCACCACCATGGGAGGGCTGAGGGCAGCCAGGAATGCCTGGAGAAGGGCGAGACCTGTGTCACAGCACCAGGTGTGGAGGAGCTGCCTCTGCCCTGCGCTCCCAGCTTGGCAACAGATGGAGGGAATTCAGAGCCCACCCACCTCTGCTGCCAAGGGGCATCCTATGGGAACCAGCCAAGCCCTTCAGCCTGGGTTTTGCCTCGCTCCTAGATAACTGACACCCCCAGAGCCCCAAAGCAGGGGCTGTTGGTGCCCCTCACCTTGTGGTGCTGCTTGACGATGTTCACCAGGTTCCGGTGGAATTCCTTCCTGCGCTCCAGCAGCCGCGACGCCGACAGGTGAGGGCGACCATCCACCTTCTCCTCTGCAAGGAGGGACACCAGCATCACCCACAGCACCTCCCCAAACCTCGGCCAGGGTGGGCTCAGTGCCCTGCCACAGGTCACTGCCCCACCACTCTCGCTCTCCTCCCAGAAGTGCTTCCCACTTCCAACACGCCCAATGATTGTTTCATGGAACGAGCAGAGCACCCCTAAGGATTCAGGGATCCCCACCACGACTGAGCACAGCCCAGCTCCTGGGCACCCCAAAACTGTACACACCTTCTCCCACCACTGGCTCCAGTGTGAGCTGGTACTCAGACTTCTTCCCACCGCTGCCGAAGGACGGGACGTTCTTCTCCTGGCGCAGCCGGTACGAGGTGGGATACACGGCCTTGATCTGCCCCATGTGCCGCTGCTCAAACTGCCTGTGACAGCACTCCGAGAGGTTGGGGACCCCGAGAGTCCTCAGCCCCCACAGCTTCAGCTGGGACCCCAAAAGGGGTCCCGACTTACCTGCGCATCATGTCCTGCACCCCCTGCTTGACCTTGGCGAAGGTGACGGTCTCGGCGCGGTTGAAGAGCATCCCGGCGATGGTGTCCACGCTGCGGAACATCTCTGCCAACACCCTGAACTTGTAGGGCAGCGTGAGCCCCGGGGGCAGGTCCTGGGCGAGGGTGTGGAACCGCTGGTACGCTGGGGGCTTCTCGCTGCAGGGAGGAAGAGGGGTCAGAGCCCCCCTGACCAACACCAGATGGTGGGACCCGTCCCCAAACCCTCCTCTGAGCAACCTGTGCCAAGGGCACATCACCTGGGGACATCAGTGTCCCAACGCTCGGGGGGGCTCGGGCCACGCTCAGAGCCCCCAAGAGGTGGGAATACCCCCACAAAAGAACTGCTGGGTCACCCCAGCTGCCCTCAAATCACCCCTGAGGCTGCTCCTCACCCTGTCTCAGCCGCGGGAGCTGCTGGCCCGGTGTCCTCGGCCGGACGCGCTCCCGGGGAGGCTTCGCTTCCCGCTTTCCTGTGCCGGACCCGCAGCTCCAGCTGCCGCACCCGCTCCAGGCGGCCCCGCAGGTCGCTGCTGGTCCCGCTGGGCACAGGGGGCAGCTGGGCCACCACCTTCATCCTCTGCAGGCGCTCCCGCAGCTGGGCCACCTCCTCCTGGGCAGGGAGGGGACACGCGGTCAGAGGGGGTCACACAGCACCAAAACCACCCAAACCCGGGAGCTGAGCGCCGGCATCGTCCCGTACCCGCTGCAGGCGCCGGGCCGTGCCCGCGGGGGCTGTGCCGTGCCCCGTGTCCTGCTGTCCCGGGGAGCCGCCGGTGGGGACCGGGGGGTCCTGGGAAGGGGGTGTCGGGGACCGAGCGGTGGCCAGAGGCGAGGGGCTGGTGGTCTGCGGGAGAGAGGAGGAGAGTTAGAGGCTGCCCGGGGTAGCCAGAGCACAGACCCTCTCCCCGGTGCCCCTGGAAGCCTTGCACAGGGACGGGAGCACCAGGAGCAGGGGGCAAGCCTGGGGGGAAGGGGCATCAAGGAGGGCAAGTTTGGGGCGTTCTGCACTAGGAAAGGAATCAAACACTGGCGGGGGCTGTTGGTTTATGGTTCCCCCCCCAGCCACTCACCCTCCCCACCCTCCCCCATTCCACTTTCCCGCAGGAAGCTGCGCGCCTCCCCCATCTCCCTACCGCGCTCGGAGACCCCGGCTCCGCATCCCGGGACAGATTGAGCTTCTTCCGCGCCGACTTCCCGCTCGGTTCCCCGAGCCGAGCCCCGACCGGCGACTCCGCTTCCATCTCCCGGCGGCTCCGCTTCCTGCCCGCCAGCCCCCGCACGGCCGGGGATGCTCCGC
>VXBA01001026.1:14472-28602 GCA_013399895.1 Serilophus lunatus | reverse complement strand
CAGCCAACACCCCTGGGTGCTCAGCCTTGCTTTTAGGTGCTCCCCCTGCTCCAGGCTGTGGTGCCTGGCTCTGGCCATCCCAGGCTGTGAGTGGAGCAGTGGCCAGCACGGATGCCTTTGCCGTGAGCCTCTGGCCAGTGCAGGAGGCAGCCTGGAAAAAAGCTCAGTGCTGAGAACCCGGGTCCCTCTGCCAAGAAAAACAGCCGCCCTTTGGAGGCGCTTCCCAGGCAGCTGATGAGACAGACGTGGCCAGGTGCCGGGCGCTGTGCCCTGCCCTCCTGCCAGAGCTGCCCGGGATCAGGTCATGGAGCTCACACCACCCTCCTCTGTCCTGGCAGAGGGAAGAGGGGAATGTGAGGCGGCAAAGGGGCACGACCCTCACGGCCCCGCTGAGCACCCGGCTGTGGAAGAAGGCTCACTGGATGCTCGGGGAGGCTGGGAAGGCACTGGCCGTCCTGCTGCTGGCCTTGGCGGGTGGGTATGGCATGTGGGGGGCACGTGGTGAGCTGGGGGGGGGCTGGGTGGGTGTGCTGCTGGGAGGGATGCTTGGTCGAACGGGGAGAGCTTGGTCCATGGTGGTTTGCTCGGTCCAGGGGGAGGATGCTCAGCCCAAAGTGGGGACACTCAGTCCAAGAGGGTTGTGATGCTCAGTATGAAGGGGAGGGTTGGTTGGTCTGAAGTGGGAGGATCTCCAAGGGGAAAGATTGCTCCAGGGGATGCTCAGTCTGGAGGGCAAAGCTTGGTCCAAGAGGGAAGGATTTACAATCCAAGGGAAAGCTTGGTCTGAGAGGGAGGAGATGCTCAGGACAGGGTGAGTGAATGTTTGGTCCAAGGTGGGAGGATTAAAGGGGGAGAATTCAGTCTAGGGGAAGGGATGTTTGGCCCAGGGGGATGCTGCTCAGGCCAGGGGGATGCTGGGCTGTGCACTGACTGCCCACGGGGCGCTGCTCCCCAGGGATCACCATGCCCTCCGCCTCCTCCAGCATCTACTACATCTCCTTCTTGGGGCTGTGCACGTGGTGGGCCTGTCACCTCCCTGGCAGCCACAAGGCCTTCAACATCCTTTGCATCCTCACTGGCTGCTACAGTGCCTTCCACCTGCTCTGCCTCTATGTCTACCAGACACCCTTTGTCCAGGGGATCCTGCCACCCCACACCATCTGGGCACGGTGAGTCCATGGGGAGGGAGCTGTGCCGTGGGTTCCTGTGCCATCCCAGTAGGGCCATGTGCTGTGCCAGTGCTGGGACAGGACCCTGGCTCATGGTGGGGGTTAATGCCACCTTCTTTGCCCCCACAGAGTGTTTGGCTTCAAGGACCTCATCCTGTACCGCAACTGCTCCCACGTCAACATCCTGCAGCTCAACACCAGCCACCCCTGGCCCGTCTATGCCAGCCCTGGTGTCCTGCTCCTGCTCCACTACACCGTGGCCACCCTGGTGAAGCTGCAACGGCGCTACAACAAGGTGAGGGGCTGCAGGGCAGAGCCAGACCCTGTGTCAACCATGCCAGTGATGCCCAGCATGCCCTCCTGTGACTGCCCCATCCCTGCTACTGGAAGGGAGGTGGGAGGCAGTGGGGTGCTCCCCAGCAGTGGCAGCTGGGTGCCCTGAGCTGGCTCCCGCCCCTTGCAGAGAACCTCAGAGCTGGCAGAGCCGTTGGCAAGAGACCTGGTGGAGATGGAGAGCTGGCCCAAGGACACGGTGGCAGTGCCCGTGGACACCACGGTGGGTCTGGGGGGCTGAGCCCCTCAAGCAATGCCTGAGCTGGCAGAGGATGTGTGTGGGGTGCCCTGGGCGTGCCAGGGCTCTGAGCCCTCTCTGCCCCACAGCCCATGCTGTACTCCGAGTCTGAGAACGCGACCGTTGGCACCGGCAGCTTCACCGTCCACGTCCTGAGCACTGCACGTAAGCCTAACCCCTCCTCCTGCCCCTCCCCAAGCCCTGCCTGCAGCCGGGGGTCCCTCACAGTCCCCCTCCCCATGCCAGGCAAGAGGCGTCCTTTGGAGTGGCTGCCCCTGCACAGCCTGGGCCACATCATCCTGAAGCAGAGCTACATCTGCGTCCTCATCTCCATGATGGTAACGAGGGGACACGGGGCGTGGGGAGGGGACAGGGACGCGGGGGGGGGCACCTCCTGGGCCGAGCCTTGCAGCGTTCGTGCCCGCAGGTGTGGAGCATCACCTACCACAGCTGGCTGACCTTCGTGCTGCTGCTCTGGTCGTGCCTCATCTGGACGGTGCGGAACCGCCGCAACTTCGCCATGCTCTGCTCGCCCTTCCTGCTGCTCTACGGCATCACTCTGTGCAGCCTGGAGTACGTGTGGGACATGGACCTGGCCTCCCAGCTGCCCACCTACGCCGGCTTCATGAGCCTGAAGCAACTGGGGCTGCACCACCACAAGAGTCCCTGCATGGACCTGGGGGCGAAGGTAAGGCAGCGCTGTCCCCACGCCTGTCCCCGGCAGTGTCTAACCCTAACCCTGTCCCTGCTCACCACCTGTCCTCACGCAGCTCCTGCTTGCCCTCCCCTTCTGGCCGCTGCTGCGGCAGTTCGTTAAGGAGAAGGTGGTACTGAAGAGGCCCCTCTTGCAGAAGTTGTCGGTCACAGAATCAGGTGAGGGCTCCCGGTGTCACCTCACAGAGGGACGCTGTGCCAGGTTGGGCACCCAGGTTGGGTGTGGGGGGGGGACATGGGTGCCCCCTGCCTGGCTCCTGCAGCCCCGCTCCGCGCCCCACAGAGTTCACCCAGACACGAGACCAGCTGAGGAAGCTGGGGGAGGTGCTGAGGAATTTCTTTGCCAAGTTCTGGATCTGCGTCTGCGGGGGCATGTTCATCTTGGAGACCTTCATCGGCCGTCTCGTCCTCTACAAGATCGTCTACATGCTCCTCTTCCTCCTCTGCCTCGCCCTCTTCCAGGTCAGGGGGCTGGGGATCCCTGGGGACCCATCAGTGTCCCCAGGGTGGCCCCGCTGATGTCCCTGTCCCCACAGGTGTACTACAGCCTGTGGCGCAAGGTGCTGAAGGTCTTCTGGTGGCTGGTGGTGGCCTACACCATGCTGGTGCTTGTTGCCAACTACACCTTCCAGTTCGAGGACTTCCCCATGTACTGGAGGAACCTGACGGGCCTCACTGACGAACAGTGAGTGTCCCTGACCCACCGTGGAGCCCCTGCTGGCACCCAGCCCTGTGGCGGCTCCAGGGCATGGCCAAGGGATGGGTTGCACGCGGGGAAACTGAGGCGTGGAGCAGGTTGGGGTTGAGCCCTGACGTGGGGGCTCGATGCCTGTGTGGGGTAAGGTGGATGAGGCCACATGTTTCCTCTCCCTTTCCCACCCAGGCTGAGCGACATGGGCCTGGAGCTGTTCAGTGTCTCCAGGCTCTTCTACAACATCCTTGTCCAGGGCTTCTTCCTCCTGGCCTGTATCCTCCAGCTCCATTACTTCCACGAGCCCTTCATGCACATCACTGACCTGGCCCAGGCCCACAGCCTGCAGCACACACCCTTCTCTGTCGTTAGGTAGGACCCTGGGCTGGGTGACCCCCTCCCCCCTGCAGCCCAAGCCCCCTGTCTCTGCTCTGAGCCCTCCTTCCCACCCCACTCAGGGAGCTGCATGGGAGCCGACTGCTGCGGGATGCGGCCGCCTCCGAGGGTGCCAGGATGAGCACCTCCAACGAGTCAATAGGTACAGGGCAGGGATGGGGGACACGGTGGGATGGGGTGTCCTCCGAGCCCAGAAGAAGCTGGGAGGGTAGGCAGATGGATTTGGGATGGCATCCACGTGTGGGAGTGTGCAGAGATGGATTGAGGAGTCCTCCAAGCCCGGAACAGGCTTGCAGGGAGTGGGGATAGATTGGGTGTCCTCTGAGAGAGGAAGAGGCTGAGAGGGGTGTGGGAATGGGTTGGAGCATCCTAAGTCATGAAGGGGCTGGGAAGGTATGGGGATGGACTCGGGTGTCCTTCAAGTCTGGGAACATTAGGGGGGTAAACTGGAATGTTCTCTGAAACAAGAAGGAGCTGGGAGGGTGTGGAAGTGGATTAGGGTGACCTGCGAGCCTGGATGGGACTGCGAGGCTGCAGGGATTTATTGGGATCTCCTCCAAGTGTGCAAGGACTGGGATGGCCTCTGAGCCAGGAACGGGCTGGGAGCTACGGCAAGGATCTGGGATGCCATCCAAGTGTGGCAGACTGTGGGAGTGGAGAGGGGTGTCCTCTGCCACAAAGCAGGATACAGGGATGGGTTGGGGTGTCCTCTGAGCCAGAGTGGGTGTGGGGGTGTTCATGAGGGTCTGTGACCCACAGAGACCGACAAATGGGAGCTGGTGCTGGAGCGCCTGATCGTGCTGGGCGACACCTTCTCGCACATGATGACGAGCGTGGCCGTCCTCGTGAGGCGTCTGCTGGAGCTCCACATCGTCAAGCTGGTGGCTCTTTACACCATCTGGGTGGCCCTGGAGGAGGTACCACTCAGGGTACCGGGTTGGGGGGCGCTCAGCCAGGCACCCCAGGGTGCTGACACGGCCGCTGCCCCAGGTGTCAGTGATGAACTTCTTGCTGGTGCTGCTGTGGACCTTTGCTGTGCTGTACTGCCGCTTCCGCCGCATGGCCTCGTGCCTCACCACCATCTGGACCTGCGTCATCATCATCTGCAAGATGCTGTACCAGCTCAAGATTGTCCAGCCCCTCGAGTACTCCAGCAACTGCACCAAGGTGCCTGGGGGTGCTGGTCCTTGGGGTGCTTGTGGTAGCCCGGGAGGTTCTCTGGCTGGAGATGACACCCCTGGGTGCTCCTGATTGCAGCCCCTGCTCAACAGCACCAACCTGGCCCCAGAGGAGATAGATGGCTCCATCCTGTACCAAGGCCCCGTGGATCCTGCCAACTGGTTTGGCATCCGGAAGGGAGGGGATACATCCCTGGGATACGTCAAGGTGGGTATGGGGATTTGGGGGAATGCCTGGTGTGATGCCATGGTCCTGAGCATATAAAGACCACCTGGGGGGGATGCTTGGTGCCACACCGTAGTCTTGAGCATCCCCTCTGCAGGGACTGCCTGGAGGGATGCCCAGCCTCATGCCATGGTCCTGAGCATCCCCTCTTCCCCCAGAACCACCTGCAGGTGCTGCTGCTGGTGGTGTTGGAGGCGGTGGTGTACCGGCGCCAGGAGTACCACCGCAGGCAGTACCAGCTGGTGGCCCCTGTCACCGAGACCGTCTTTGAAGACATCTCCCACGTGCACGTGGACCTCAGCCTCGTCAAGTGTGCCAAATACTTCGTCAACTACTTCTACTACAAGTTTGGCTTGGAGGTGGGAGCGCGGGCGCCTCGTGTGGAGGGGGGTCCCACTGCTCACAGCGCCACAATGCCGAGCCCCTGCACCCCCCTCCCCCACCTGCACCCCAGATCTGCTTCCTGATGATGGTGAACGTGATCGGGCAGCGGATGAACTTCCTGGCGATCCTGCACGGCTGCTGGCTCGTGGCCATGCTGACGCTGCGGAGCCGCGTGGCCATCGCCCGCCTCTGGCCCAAGTACTGCCTCTTCCTCGTCATCTTCTTCCTCTACCAGTACCTGCTGTGCGTGGGCATGCCCCCCGCCCTCTGCATAGGTAAGGGGGCGTCTGTGGGGCTCAGGGAGGGAGGTGGTCCTTGTGTGGGTACCCTCCTGAGGGTGCCAGGGGCTGGTGCTGAGTGTTCCCGCTGCCTCCCCAGACTATCCGTGGCGCTGGAGCCAGGCCATCCCCTTGAACTCGGCACTCATCAAGTGGCTCTACCTGCCCGACTTCTTTGAGACCCCCAAAGCCAGCAACCTCATTAGTGAGTATCCCTTCCCCCCCCTCCAGCCCTTGGGAATCTCTTGCCCATGGGAATTCCCTGTCCCCCTGCTCCAATTCTTGGCACCCCAGTGCGCCGGGGCACCCCCAGCCACTGGATGGATCCCGTCCTGCCTCCAGGAGGGAGAAGAACAGTGGAAAGAGCTGGAAGAGTCCCTCCCATCTGGAGATGGAGCTTAAATTATACCTGCCCTGTTGGGGAGGGGCTATGGGAGAGCCCAGCTCCTTTTGGGAGGAGCTTGGTTGAAGCCAATTTGGGGAGAAGGCAGAACCTGGAGAGCTCCACATCCCTGTGGGAGGAGCTTGATAAAAAACCTCACCACTTGGGGGAAATAATGACCCCCAAATCCTGGGGAGGATCGGCCTGGGGTGCCCCCATTCCTTGGGGAAGGGCTCGGTGGGTAGCAGTGTTTTGGGGAGCCCCCCAGGCTGAGCTGTGTGCCCACAGATGACTTCCTGCTGCTGATGTGTGCGGCCCAGCAGTGGAGGGTGTTCAAGGCCGAGCGCTCCCCGGAGTGGCTGCAGGCAGCAGGAGACAACTCGGAGAACTTTGACCGGGAGAAGGAGCCCTACAACTCCAGCACCAACTTCATCCACTGCTGGTGGGTGCCAGTGGCACAGCACCACAGCCCGGGCTGGGGCACCTTGGGGGAGCACCTCTGTGGGCTGTGACTGAGAACCCACCCTGGGATGGGACCCTTTGGGGTGTGGGCAGAATGGGACCTCCCTTGGAATGGAACACTTCGGTGTACGGACAAGATGGGACCCTCCTGGCATGGGACACTCCCCTGGGATGGGACCCTTTGGGGTGTGGACAGGATGGGATCCCACTCTTGGATGGCACCTCCCCTGGAAGGGAAACCCTTTGAGTGTGGACAAGATGGGACCCCCACCCTGAGATGGGACCCTTTGGGCTGTGGCCAGGATGGGACCCTTAGGCCGTGGGAGATGCTGGGCTGAGATCCCCTAGGATGGGGTTGGGACCCCTTTGGAACAGGGAAACCCTCTCCCCAGTGTTGGGATAGGACCCCGTATGGTTGGGGGCCGCCAAGATGGAGCCACCAGACTGGGACAGGAGAAACCTGAGACTCTTCTGGAAGGAGACGAGGTGGTCCAGCACACCCCTGGTGTTGCTGCTGGACTCCCTGCAGACCCTGGGACCCCATAAACCGGGAGAAAGCACTTTGCCCCCTAAGACAGGGCTGATGGGGGGACTGGAACCGTGCTGAGGGGGTGTCCCAGCACGCCAGGTGAGTGCTGGGAGGGGACAGGGCCCCTGCTCTGAGCTCCCTATCCCGCAGTTCCTACCTGGACATGGCGAAGGTGGTGGTCTTCCGCTACATGTTCTGGTTCGTCCTGGTGGTGGTCTTCATCACCGGCTCCAACCGCATCAGCCTCTTCGGCCTCGGTTACCTGCTGGCCTGCTTCTACCTCCTGCTCTGTGGCACTGCCATGCTGCGCAAGCCCACCCGCACCCGCCTCGCCGTCTGGGACTGCCTCATCCTCTACAACATCACCGTCATCATCTCCAAAAACATGCTGTCTGTGAGTCCTTGTCCCGCTCCTCGGGGTCACCCTGGGCGTCCCCTGGGGAGGGGCACAGCCGGTGACAAACCCTGTGGGTGCTTTCTCTGCCTTTCAGCTCCTCTCCTGCGTCTTCGTGCGGCAGATGCAGAGCAACTTCTGTTGGGTGATCCAGCTCTTCAGCCTTGTCTGCACCGTCGCGGGCTACTACGACCGTGAGCTGCTGGTCTGGGGGGGGTCTGCTGGGCTTGGGGGTGCAGGTTTGGGCTGCTGCCTGACCTGCCTGCACCTCTGCCTGCCAGCCAAGAAGATGGGCAAGGACCAGGACTGCTTGCTGCCCGTGGAGCAGGCGGGAATCATCTGGGACAGCATCTGCTTCTTCTTCCTCCTGTTTCAGCGCCGCATCTTCCTCAGCACCTACTTCGTGCATGTCCTGTGGGACCTCAGAGCCTCTGCCCTGCAGCCTTCCAGGTGGGGATGGGGTCCTGGGGGGGTCCCAGTGAGTGGCAGTGCCCCTCTCACCCTCCTGCTGTCCCTGTCCCCGCAGGGGACACACACTGTTCAATGCCAGCATCATGAAGAGCCTGCGCGCCCACCTGAGGGCCGAGAAGAAGTCGCTGGCCCAGCTGAAGCGGCAGTGAGTGGGTTTGGGGAGGGCAGTGGGACCCCCCTCCCTGCAGCCACCTTGGGGCACACCCCTGTGGAAGTGGGGGGTGTCCCCGGGGGGGGGTTTGGTGAGGAGCGGGCTCCACAGCATCCTCTGCCTCCAGGATGGAGCGGATCCGAGCCAAGCAGGAGAGGTACCGGCAGGAGCGGCTGCCCCGCAGCACCGGCGAGGGGCAGGATGAGGCTGGGACAGGTGAGAGCCGAGGGGTCCCTCCCGTGTCCCCCAACCCCTCTCCGGGCACACAGGGAGACTGTGACCCGTCGCTGACGCCTGTCCTGATGGAGCCCCACGGAGCATTGTGGTGACCCCCCTCCCTGCCCCCCGGCTCCCTCCCCCTGCTCCCGGGGTGGGTGCACCGAGCGTGGCCGTTCTCAGCCCTCCATCTGCCGTCCCACAGCGCCCGGTGGCCTTGAGGACCCGTCCCAGCTGAGGGAGCGGTGGTGGCGATCAGGGTTAAACCACGCCGGAGGTACTGCCCTGGCACGGGGCTGTAACGGGGCCATAACCTCGGTGAGGTCCCCCCGCCGGGACCACTAACACCCGTGGGGAGCGGTGCTGGCACTTCTTGGGGCAAGGTGACACCCTGCATGTCCCCTGTCCCCGTGGGCACTAACCACGGCTTCTTTGTTCCCCTGCACTAATGGGATGTTGGACCGGGGGTGCCAGGCTGGATTTGGGGTCTCCTCCAAATGCTGATGACAACACCCTGGGGACGTGGCAGTTGAGTTGGTGATGTTCCCAGTTGGGGTCCTTGGTGCTGTGCTGGGCAGAGAGCCCTGGGATGTGGCAGTAGGGCCACCCTGGGCACCAGCTGTGCCATGACACCCCTGCCATGGCATGGCCGTGCTGTAACACCCTGTGCCACCCTGGCAGTGCTGCATTCTGGGGAATACTACCTCTTCGAGTCAGACAGCGAGGAGGACGAGGAGGAGGTGCCAGAGGAATCGCAGCAGGAGAAGAGGCATGGACCCATCCAGGTGGGCAGGGCTGGGGGGCTGCATGGGAGGTGGGGGTGCTGGCAGTGCCCACGGGGTGCTGATAGCCTGTCTCCCTTCCAGCTCATCTACCAGGCCTGGGTGACCAACACCAGGACAGTGGTCCAGCAGCAGGCCCAGCAGGAGCAACCCAGTGATGAAGGTGCTGCAGGTGGGTCTGACTCCCAAAAATATGCCTGGGGGGGCCAGAGGGGCACACAGCCCTGCCTGGTGCTCGCTGTTTGCCCTGGCAGTGAGGCTGCCAGTGTGTGTGTGGACTCTCTGATTCCTAAAATGGTGTTGAGTGAAGCTGTGCAGCTTCTTTGGTGCCCACGCTGATTTTTGAGGTGTATATGGTGGGGAAACAATGAGTGAGTGATGGATATGAGAGCCCCAAAAATTATGTTGATCCTCTGCTGAGTGGCTGCTGCTCTTTCCGTGGGGGTCTGACCCTTGCAGGGGACGACAGAGAGGGAGAAGTGGAGCTGGAGGAACCTGGAGAGGCTGCAGACCAGGGGGAAGGGACTGTGGCAAGTTCTGGTAGGTGGGCAGCGGGACTGCGGTGCAGGGGGATGCTGGGGTGCTCTGAGTGAGCACCCAGTGACCCCCCCCTGCCCTCCTTTTTGCCCTGGCAGAGCGGAGCAACGTGTTCCAGCGGCTGCTGAACATGATGCAGTTCCTGTGGCTGCTGTGCCAGGCCGTGGTGGACGGGCTGACCCAGTGGATGGACGACCGCACCCGGGAACACACAGACATGTTCAACGTCTTGTACCTCGAGAGATACGTCCTCGCTCACCGGCTGGCCCGTGTGAGCCCGGGGGGGGACACAGCAGGGCACGAGAGGGGGTGGCAGCCCTGCGTTGGCACTGACCTCCTGCCCACTGCAGGGAGAAGAGATTGACCGGGGCTTCCCAGATGAGCTCTACGAGGAGCCACCGAGGCGGCCGTGGGAGCAGCCCCGGGAGGAGCACCAGGAGTTTCTGAGCTCGCCCAGGGCTTTGACTGCAGACTCCCAAAATGGCTCTGCTTCCAGCCATACGTACAGATCCTCCTCGAGCGGGCAGTTGGCAGTGCCACAGGCAGAGGGGCTCACCCCCTTGGAGGCCAGCCAGGAGCAGTTGTCCGAGGAGTCCAGGGAGGATATGGAAGAGTCTCAGCGGTACCTGCCCATGTCCCGGTACCGCAGGCGGACGGCCAGTGAGCTCATCCTGAGCAGGTACAGGGGCGTGGGGACAGTGGGGCAAGGCTGGGGATTGGTGAGGGTGGCTCAGCCTGTTCCTTGCACCCCACAGGACGATGGTCATCTCTGAGCTGGAAGCGTCGGAGCGATTCTATCAGTCCCACAACCGGTTCCTGAAGCTGCTGCTGGCCGGGTACCGCTGCGTGACCGCCCACTCTGAGCTGGTCTGCTACTTCATCATCATCCTCAACAACATGGTGTCTGCCTCCATCCTCTCCCTCTTCCTGCCCATCCTTGTCTTCCTCTGGGCCATGCTCTCCATCCCCCGGCCCACCAAGCGCTTCTGGATGACCGCCATCATCTTCACGGAGGTGGGCAGGGGGTGGCCGGCGAGGGGATGATGCCACCTGGCCTCCCGCTGCCACCCACTGACCCCAGTATCCCCACAGGTAATGGTGGTGGTGAGATACCTCTTCCAGTTCGGGTTCTTCCCCTGGAATGGCTACGTCACACTGCTGCGCAATGAGGGCAAGCCCTTCTTCCCACCACGCATCCTGGGCTTGGAGAAGAGCACCCGCTACATCAATTACGAACTCGTCCAGCTCCTGGCCCTCTTCTTCCATCGCTCCCTGCTGCTGGTGAGCCCTGGCAGCGCCTGGGTGGGCGTTTGAGGGAGCTGGAGGTGCTCCTGGGGGGCTCTGGAGAGGACCCAGTGGGTGCTTGGTGGCTCTGCTGTGGTTTCCCATCGTTGCTTGTTGGCAATTGATGCTTGCGGGCGGGGGATGAGGTGCGTGGGGCTGTGGGGCATCAAGACCCCCCATCCCTCTGACCGTGTCCCTCTACAGAGCTATGGATTGTGGGGGAATGAGGATCACTCATTCTCCAAGAAGGATCTGGAATGGATAGAAGACAAGGAAGAGGAGGAGAAGGAGGAGGAAGCAGTGGTGGTGGTGTCTGAGGAAGGGGCAGAGGCTCCCGAAGAGCCAAGAGGACCGGGCTCAGCCGTGGGGTCGCAGTTGGAGGGTGATGCCATGAGGCAGGAAGAGGAGAACGAGACCATGAGGCTCCGCTTCAGGAGGAGGATGATTCAGGGGAGGAGGCCATCAGAGGGGGTTTTGGAGGAAGGGAGCACCATCTCCCCAAGCCCACACCCAAGCGAGGAGCAAGTCTGGCACTCCCAGGCTGCTGGGGCCAGGCAGGATATGGCCCTGCAGGACCCTGGCTATTCCCCACTTCCAGAGGATGAGAAGGAAGTGGCAGAAAGGAGCGGCGACGCTCAGAGAAAGATGAAGGCATTTGGGTTGTGGATCAAGAACTTCGTCCTCGTCACGTGAGTGTAGGTGGTGCTGTTTGGGGTGGGGATGCAGTGTGCAGCCCCCATCACCTGTCCCCTGTGTCCCCTGTCCCCTGCAGGGCAAGACACGTGTACCGGCCAGCACACAAGTTCTTCAAGGACATTCTGCAGACCCACAACCGTGCAGCCACCGATGTCTACGCCTTCATGTTCCTGACTGACGTGGTCGACTTCATCATCACTATCTTTGGCTTCTGGGCCTTTGGGGTGAGCGGGGGAACCCGTGGGGCACTGACCAACTGGCCCCCACTGGTGGGTGAGGCCGGGCCATGTCCTCACCTCTCCTGCATCCCAGAAACACACGGCGGCCACTGACATCACCTCCTCGCTGTCGGAAAACCAAGTGCCCCAGGCTTTCCTGGTCATGCTGCTCTTCCAGTTCACCACCATGATCATTGACCGCGCGCTCTACCTCCGCAAGACCGTGCTGGGCAAGCTCATCTTCCAGGTCATCTTGGTCTTTGGCATCCACATGTGGATGTTCTTCATCCTGCCAGCCGTCACCCAAAGGTACCGAGCATCCCCTAAGGATGCTCTGCCACAGTGTGGTCCTTGGGTGTCACCTTTGGGGTGTCACCCCAAGCCCGTGTGGTGGCCCACGCTGGCCAGGCAGGTGGCTGAGGGGGTGACACATCCCTCCCACAGGTTGTTCAGCCTCAACACGGTGGCCCAGCTGTGGTACTTCGTGAAGTGCATCTACTTTGGGCTGTCAGCATATCAGATCCGCTGTGGTTACCCCACCCGCATCCTGGGCAACTTCCTCACCAAGAAATACAACTACCTCAACCTCTTCCTCTTCCAGGGGTATGGCATGGGGCCACGCACCCCCCCGGGCACCCTGAGGGTGCTGTACCACCCCTGTCTCCCTGTGTCCTCCCCAGGTTTCGCCTCGTGCCCTTCCTGGTGGAGCTGCGGGCTGTCATGGACTGGGTCTGGACAGACACCACGCTGTCCCTCTCCGACTGGATGTGTGTGGAAGACATCTATGCCAACATCTTCATCATCAAGTGCAGCCGTGAGACCGAGAAGGTACAGCCCCTTATGCCAGGAGGTGACCCCCACTAAGTCCCTTGTTGGTTGGCGTCCCTCTGAGCCCACCCAACACCGTGTGCTGTCTCCCCCCATCCCAGAAATACCCCCAGCCCAAGGGGCAGAAGAAGAAGAAGATCGTGAAGTACGGCATGGGGGGCCTTATCATCCTCTTCCTGGTGGGCATCATCTGGTTCCCACTGCTCTTCATGTCGCTGGTGCGCTCCGTGGTGGGCGTTGTCAACCACCCCATCGACGTCAGTGTCACCCTCAAGCTGGGGGGGTACGAGGTGAGGATGTGGGAGTGAGTTCTGGGGTTCCCCTGTGAGACACCAGGTGCTGATGTCCCCCCTGCCTCCCCCAGCCACTGTTCACCATGAGTGCCCAGCAGCAATCCATCCATCCCTTCACCCAAAATGACTATGAAGAACTCACCCACCATTTCGAGAGCGATCCGGTAAATCCTCCCGCCCATCCCAAAACGCTCCCTGCTCCATCCCGCTGGGTGCCCAGGGAGGGGGCTGGCAGAGCCCTCAGGGTGGGCCTGAGCTGTGTCCCCCCCCGTGGTGGCAGGTGGCCATGCAGTTCATCACACTCTACGGCTACGAGGACATCGTGACCGCCCGCATCGAGGGCAGCTCGGGCTCGCTCTGGAGCATCAGCCCCCCCAGCCGCGAGCAGATGCGGTGGGAGCTGCTGAACGGCTCCTCTGACATCACCCTGCACCTCACCTGGTCCTTCCAGAGGTACCACTGGCACGGCGAGGGGGAGGTCCAGCCCTGCCTGCAGCCCCCTGCTCACACTCAGCCTCTCCTGCCTGCAGGGACCTGGGCAAGGGGGGCACAGTGGAGACGGCCTTCGCCAAGCACAGCACCGACCTGGTGCCCGGCGCGCCCGTGCGCCTGGAGCTGGCCCAGCTGCTGGAGGGCACCCGGGACACCCCTGTGTGAGTGTCCCCTGTGGGGGGGGTGCACACCAGTCCCCTGTACTTAGCAGGGTGGTGTCACACCCATCTCACCCCACTGTCTTGCAGGCAAGTGCCCAAACTCTTCCCCAAATACTTCCGCGCGCCCAATGATGTTGGAGCAGAACCTGTCAAGCAGCTGCTGCCAGGTAGGTCCCATCATGACCCCCTCAGAAAATCAGCACTGGGGGCACACCAGCTGCTGTGCTGTGCCCTGATGGTGCCACCCCCCCTGTAAATGGGGAGGACATGGGTCCCACCATGTCCTCCCCTCCAAAAAAAAATCATCCTTGGGTGCCCGCCAGCTGCTGTGCCCTGATGGTGTCACCCCCTGGCTGATGGGGAGGACATGGGTCCCAGCCTGTCTCCCCCCAAAATAACTCCTCCCTGAGAGCATAGCAGCCACTGTGCTGTGCCCTGATGGTGTCACCCCCCTCCAGAGGGCGAAAACAGCTACCTGGACGTGGAGGTGCAGCTGCAACGGGAGCGCAGGAGCCGAGGGGGTGACAGCTATGTGGAGTGGTGGGTGGTGGGGCTGAAAGATGCCTCCCCCGAGGATGCCAACATCCTGCCCATGATCATCTTCAACGACAAAGTCAGCCCCCCCAG
>VXBA01001025.1:362190-380613 GCA_013399895.1 Serilophus lunatus | reverse complement strand
TTTGAGTAAGGGCGTAGAGTCGCTCTCAGGTCAGGAAAGACCTGTAAGGTCGAGGCCTAACCCCAAAGCGGTTCCCAGACTAGCGAGTCCCTAAACCAGGCAGAGAACTCCGACAACACTTGAAGTGGAGGGGACGCTCCTGCCGCCCTCGCCCGGGCGGGCCGGGGGTCGGCGCGGCCTTTGCGGGGCGGCCCCGCCGCCATTGCGGGGAGGGGTGTGAGGGGGGGAGGAGCTGCGCGTGCGCGGTGCGGGAGCGGGAGCGATGGGGCCGGGGCAGCACAGCGGCGTGCGGGGTACGGCCGGGCCGGGCAGGGCCGGGAGGGGAGGAGATGGACTGGGCTGGGCTGCGTTCAGCTGTGCTGAACTAGGCTTTGCTGGGCCGAGCAGAAGAGGCCGCCTCGCAGAAAGGTGGGACGGGAGGGAGGAGGGGGCGTGCGTCGCCCCACGGGACCCCCGGGCCAAAATGGCGGCCTCCGCCCCCTCCCCTCCTCTTCGTCCTCTTCCTCTGCCCCCCCCCGGGCCGCGGGGCTCGGGGAGGGCCCGGGGCGGCCGGGCCGTGAAATGCCCTCTGCGGCCGGCGAAGGGCAGCGCGGGGCTCGGGCCCAGCTCACGGGGTCCTGTCCCTGCCTTTCCACACGTCCGTGTGTAAATGTCGCGGAAAGCTGTAAAATCCGGGGGTTTCGCCTGGCTGCCGATGCCCCCCCGCTGTACAGTGAGGTAACGGTGGCGTTTGTGCAGAGCAGGGATTGACCCGGGCGGTGCCCGGGGTTAGTTATTTTGTGTTTCAATTGCTGCTGCGCGGGCGGACAGGGTGGAAAAGTTGGGGCGGGTGGAGGACAGAGGAGAGCCCTCATTACCTGATTTTGTCCAAAAAAAATGAGCACCTGCGTGACCGTGGTCCCTGCTCGTGGTTTATGCCCTTAATTCAGCGGACAGATGGTTTGGGTTTGTTTTTCTTTCGGCATTAGTCCGGAATGGGTTAATGGACGTAATGAAGATAATGGAAGGCTCTGCTTATGAAAATAAAGCCCTGAGGCGGACTCGGTAATAGTTTGCATTCAGGTCGTGTTCCCAAGGGCAACAAGAATTAGAACAGTTCCTGTACGGTAGGAATACTTATTGTGTATTTCTGAGGTGTAACTCCTGGTGGTAATTTGGGGGTTAATTGCCCTGTGGAAGGCAGTGAGCAGTGCCCCTCAGGCTTTTTGCTGTCGGTGGTTGCAAGGTGTGACCCCCCCACACCAGCTACAGGTCTGACCACAGCGATTTGTCTTTTGTTTGCAGCAAAATCCAACATTCTTTCTCCCTCAAGTGGCCTCTTTATCTTACAGCTTCCGCTAAATTAAACCGGCCAGTCGTAGTCCCGTGTGTTGTGGGTGCTGTGGAGTGGTAGAAGTGGTTTTGTTGGCTTTTACTGCCAGGCTTTTTGTGCAGCCAGTTATCCTCGATGGCCTCAGTGAGTCCCACGTGTTTTCTCCAGCATGGCCTTTCCCCGTGGCCACTGACACTGCTGCACTGCCACAAACAACTCTTGAGCAATCATCTCTTCATTGGCAACAAAACGAGGAGACAAATACTTGAGAGTTATAAGCACTTCTGGAGACATAAAGTATGGATTTTCAGGTCTGGAGTTCTTACTCTGTAACTTTTGAGTAACACCAACGTTTTCTGAGGTGCAGAGGTCACTTCTTGCTTCCACCTTGGAGTAACTTTGGGCTGCAGCTCTCCTTGGTCTTGTTGCCAGTTCCTGGAAGGTAAATGGATCTGTGTCCTCACAAGGCTCTGGTGCTGCTGGTGGAGCCAAGACCACCTCAGTTCCTTCCTGTGCCTCTCACTGCAGGTGGAACCTGACTGAGCTCTGGCAGAGCCAGGGGTAGCCTTGGTCTGGAAACATCCAGAGCAGTGTTCTAGATGTTTAGAGAGAGAAGAAGCTGATCCAATTCTCTTTTTCACCAGGATGTGACTAAAGAATACAGAAGAGAATAAATATCTCTCAGGGGCTTGTTGCTGTTCTCATCCTCTAGTTTCTTAGTTTAAGCCCATGCGCTTCCTGCTGTCCTGGGACTTTGTTCTTTGAGTTTTTTTCCTTTCTATCTTCTTTATCTTCTCTCCTTTGTTAGTTTGGTGTTGACAACAGGGAGACATTTGTTCTGCCTGTTACACAGCCTGTATTGCCTTGTTGGCAGCGTTGTGTTCTTGTGTTACACCAAGGTTGGGAGTTCTTTAATAATCACTCACAAGTGGCTCCTACTGCTTTTCATTTTATAAAGAAATAACCCCCCCCTTGATATTCCACTTCAGTTTCATGCTGTTAACATCTGCATTGTGCATGAGTGTGGCAGCAAACTGTTGAACTAGCCCCAGAGATCTCCTGGAACAGCATTCAAAGTATTGAAAATAATTTGAAAAGTGCTTTCCTTCCAGGTGCTTTTCATGTTTAACTTAGTTGGAAAGGTGAAATGGGTGCTCTAGCTTTTCCAGGTCTGTTTGTGAAACCAGACCATGGTTGAGGACAAAACTCCCTGTCCCTGAAACCCTGCAGGATGATTTGAGTCTATTGACTAAGTTAAGTACTTCTGCTAAATTGTCATGATGTTTATTAAGGCAAAGCTGGAATTTAAGAAACAGACTGCATTAAATGTTTGGATTTAATGTGTTATCAGTTGATACAATTTCTTACCCTGGTACAGCTCCAGAGGAGTGATAGAAAAAAGCTGACACAGTAGAAAAGACATTTCTCTTGTAGGGAAAAATACCTGAGGCTGTTTGTGTGTGTTCAACTTGCCCAAGTGTGATCTGTGGTCTGTAGGATGTGGAGGTGGCCCAAGGGATGATCACGGGGATCTGGGGCAGCTGCAGATGTGCACAACAGCTGTGCTGGATGTGCTGCTGGATTTTAATCCAGGCTTCCTGCTTGTGATGGTGAGTCACAGAAATACCATCACCATTTGTTTTCCTCTTCTGGTTTGGCCTGTGAAGCTTCAAGAGGAGGCATCAGCAGTTGGTCAGAGGAGGCTGCACACACACAAGGCAGTTTGGGAATCTCGTGCTGCTGCCCTTCCCTTCTCCATCCCGTGCACAGCAGCTGCTCTCATCACAAGGCTGATGCAGGTTCTCAAAACTTTGCAGGCACTTGTGTTTTGACTCCACACACCCATGTTCTCGTGACCTGTTTTCAGCTAAGACCTGGCACAGCATCAAGCACATTATAAAGCAGTGTCCTGCTCTTGTCAACACACACACGTACTTCTTGTCAAAAACACTGGCCCCACGGTCGAATCAGGCTTTTTTTGTCTCAGTCAGTCAAGCTGCTGCAGCCAATTTAACATGTTCCCACAGACCTGGGCTTTTGGATCACTTTGAACTTGTCAGATCCAGCTTGTCCCTGATCATGCTGAGACCTCATTCCTGCCGCAGCCCTGCTCAGCTGAGACAGGGTAAAGGGGATGCAGTCACTTTCCGTGGGAGAACCTGCTCCTGTGGATGTAAACTTGGGCTGTTCTTTTTGTTAGTTTGGGCTGTTGTGGTGAGTTAAAGCAGATTTTCATAGAATCCTTTCTTTAATTTCACCTCCTCACTTCTTTACCCTGTTAAAATTACTGCATTGCACTGGCTGGTTTGGAAGGGGGAGAGCTCACTGGATGGATTTAAAACCGAGAAGTCACAACATGATCTCTGGGACTTCTGTTTTAAGGAGTTTGGGAGCAGGGAAGCATGTCCTGAATTCTTTGATGTTAAAGGTGAGTTTTTGTACCTTAGTATCACCTTGTAGTTCCAGGAAGGGTTTGTCGCTCATTGGCAGCAGAGATCTTGGTGTAGGTTGGTCTCTTCTGTGTCATTTGCTAAGAAAATGAGCTCTTAAAGTTGAACGTAGTGATGTCTCTTGCTCCAGAGATGCCAGCTGCCACCTTACATGTCCAATTCAGACATGGAAGGAAGGGCAGGATAGAAATTCCCAGCTGGAAGTGGTTCTAGTAAGTTCTGTAAATATGCCGAAACTTCAATTCCTGATGGATTTATTTGTATGCAGAGTGAACAGAACTCTGAGTGCGTGTGTTTGTGGTGGATAAAAAGCAGAGAAAGAACAGCTACTTGCTGCTCTGAGAGGAAACCACTGGGGCTGTTGCTGCAACCAGAACCTTTGGGCCAAAGTCCAGCATATTTTCATGAAGCAGACAGAAAACAGTAGGCACACAAAAGAGTAGGAAAACTTCTTGTGGAAATAAGTGAAGCAAGACTGCAAAAATTTTAGAGGTAAATAAAGGGAGGAAGAGTGGATATGAGAGGTGATGGAAAGAGGATTTTTTTTTAGTGAAAGTTGTCTTGCAGAGAGTCAGGACCCAATCTAGTGAGAATAAATACATGCTATGATGGTTAATACAATCTTTTTGGATCATTGTTCTTTCCTCTACACCACAGTAGGGATTAAATCTAAGATGGCTTTTGTTACTGGCAGCAGTACGTTTAATCATTTCTCCTTTGCCAAGCAGCTGGTTTTTGTTTTTTAGTTACAAGAGACGTGATACTAAAAGCTCCTTAGTTCCCATGTCTTGGGGGAGCCTGCATGGGTTGTTGATGCTGACTGTTCTTCTTTAGTGACTTCCCTGCCACTGAAATGAGTAAGGCAAGTTTTCTGCTGCTGGATAGGTGTTGCTGTAAGCGTGGAGACATTCCCTTCTGAGTAATCCAAAACTGACAATCTCTCCTTTTCTCTCCCAGTGGAATGGATTGCTGCAGTGTCCTTGGCTGCCGGGGCAGCTGCTGTGGGATACCTGGCTTACAGGAAATTCCTCTGTAAAGACAAATGCTGCAAAGCCACGGTGAATCCCCACATCCAGAAGGATAACCCCAAAGTAGTCCACGCCTTTGATGTAGAGGATCTGGGGGACAAGGCTGTGTACTGTCGCTGCTGGAGGTCTAAGAAGGTAAGAGAAGAAGGAATGGTCCCCTGTCATTCACCTGCAAACACCTTTCAGCAAAACTATGTCTAAAGTGCCTCTCAGTGTAGCTCTCTGTCCACTAGTGAACTGAACAGTGAACTTCTCAAGTCTAATCAGGCCACTCTTGGCAGTTTCCTGAGTGCTGTAACTTGTGGTTCGTGCTGTTGACAGGTCTGACTTCACTACCCTGTGGCTTACTGGGGAGCTTTGCACATTTGTGGTTGAATTTGGTTGAACGGTAAAACACTTCTAGGGATTTAACAGCACCACGACTTGATTCGGGAATGGGCTTGTCTTCTCTGCTCTGTCTGGAGTCAGAACTGAAACCCCCCCAAAAATCCTGACTTGACCCTTAGTGTTCATACTTTCTGCTTCCTACTCAATTTTCTAAACAGAAATGGAAGTTAGTGCCTGGTTCAATTGTTTTCAATTGTTTGATAGTATCTTTTTCTGTGTGAAGTAAAAACCTTAAGAAGAACATTTCTGCTTATGTTGAAGGGGTGTTACCAGTTTAGGAATATACTATCTTACTGGATTAGGGCTCTGTAATCACACAAAAGAAAATAGATGGGGCTGCAATTTGTGCATTCTTAGAAGTCTCATCCGAAAAGTCTTGTAATAGCATTAAGGAGATCGGTGGAAATTTTGTTTTCTTTTACTGGAGTTTAATGGTGAGTATTTTAGTCAGCAAGACTATGGCTTCCAGTTGGGCTGCCTTTCTCTTGCCCTGGTGGGCTGACCTTGCAGGGGGAGTACCAATAACCTTTAGGATGGTGGCTGTACTGCTTCTCAAGTTCAGTTTTTGCCAAGTACTAACATACATCAGCTTCATGTGCCTGGCATCTTTGGAAACCGTCAGCTGGCATTACCTGGTTCCTACAGTTCTCAAACTGTTCAAATTTGTCATAACACGGTGTCAAAATGTGGAATGTGCATCATTCCAATGCAGGAAATTAAGATGACATCAAACTCATTAAGTACCTGCTGTGTTTGTGTTAAATAAGTGGCATATAAAGGTTAGAAGCAATGTCCTTTGTGTCACTGTGTGACTGTGCGTCAGATTTAGGCTGTGATTGAACCACTGGTGTTGGGTCTGTTGTGTGTGTGCCCTTAGAGCTGACTCTGCATGGTGTCCTCCTCTACAGGGAATAAATAACCTGTACCAGGGTGTTTTGGAGTAATTTTGGAAAAAGAGCAGGATTATTTGCAGGTTTCTTTAGTTTTGTGGGATTCTTTTCTGAAACAGTGTACTTTTGTACTGCCCAGAGTCTGTGGAGTGTGTTTGAAAACACGTGGTATCTTCAGACAAGTCTGTCTTGGGATGTAATTATCTGTTAATAATAGGTAGATGGTTCTTTAAATGACCCTTTTAGTGTTGGGCTCTGCAGGCATTTCATAGTTGTCTACCTTAGTGAAAAAACCCAGTGTTGAAATTTACCAGTGTAGAGGCAATAGGTTTGTCTTTAAACTGTAAGTAAAGCTAGAACCCTTGTTTTCTTACTTGTCTTCATTTTTAACTGTATGAACTGGGGGAGGGGGAATTAGTTGCTTTCTTTTACAGTGCGCTGCAGCCGCTGTGCTCCAGAGAAGTATTAGTCCTCAGGCTGTGGGTTGAGGAATACTGCTGCGGGAAAAAAAGAGAATCCAAACCCTTGTGGTGTCCAGGGAAACCAGCTGAGCTGTGCAGGGCACTGCACGGTTCCCCGGAGGTGTGAGCTTTGGCCAACCTGCTCTGTCTTCATGAGGGCTGAACACCTTGTGTCAGGCCCAGTGTCCATCTGTTCAGTATCTGGTTGTCAGGGTGACCACGTGGGTGCTCTGAAAAAGTGGTAGTGGGCTGGATTTTTTTCCGAGGAGTTCTTATCTACCAGCCCCTGGTAGCCAGTGGTTCTGAAACCAGCCAGCAAGTAGGATGAATTCCAAGAGTCAGTCAGCACTGGTGGCAGTTAAAGATGTCTCGATGCTGTCTGAATCCCACCTTTTTTGTCACTTGCAAACTGGAAGTGCTGCTGTAGCTGGACCTTGGGCTTTCCTGCCTGGGGCCTGTGAGATGTTAATGTCTGATGGAAGCTGTGTCTGTGCTTCTGTGGAGACCAGTGAGCTGTGGTGTTGTGTGGAAAAACAACTGGCCTGGGAAGCATCTGGGCTGGAAGCTGGTCAGTGTCCCATGAACACCCATTCCTGTTTGCTCAGATCTTGTCCAAGTATCTGTCACTACTCACACGTTGAGTCACGAGTGACTGATGGGATGATCAAGTTTCTGCACGAATCAGCTTACATGAGCGTTCTCTGAATTCAGGGTTTCTTTATTCATAAACATCCCCTGCCATTTGCAGTGTAGGTTTTGACATTTTGTAACTGAAAAAAACTAAAAAAGCACACCTGACCTCTCTTTCCCTCCTAACACTACTCTGCACTGCAGGTGGGGTTATTTTTACAGCACTGTACATTGTTTCATTATATTGTTTTTTTATTCTTACTAAGCATGGGTGGCAGGTATGAATATTTTCAAAGGCTGTGACTGAGGCATGAACACAGGGATTGGTGAGGCATTGAAGGCTGGCTATGATGGTACTGCAAGCAAACAAAATACCAACGTACGATTTCTGTGCTTGTCTCCAGAGACAAAGCCTTGAAAATACATCCTTGAGAAGTGATGGGATCTAATCTCACTCCTTTTCCCTCAGGAAATGTCTTTTGGCTCTTGCATGGGAGAAGAGCTGCCCAGCTGCCACAGAGGGGATGTCCCCAGTTGTGGGACGTGGGCAGATACAGCTGCCCGAGGGAGTCCCTGTAGTTCTTGCCCTGACCAGCCTGTTCTAGGGTGGGGTTGGGTTGGTTTTTTACTGGAACAAACATTTCTTGGAATTGCTTCTGACTGACATGTCTCTTAAGGGCAGCACTGAGGAAATGCAGTTTATTTCCATTATCCAGTCAAAATTCTCCTGTGGGTGCCAGTTTGGACAAAGGGATGGTGGTGTGGGTGAGGTGAGGTAGCTGTGTCAGGATGGGGCAAAGCTGTCTGGAGGCAGGACTAGCACATAGGTGTCTCCCTCATTTAAGAGGGGAGCCAGGGAAACTTCTTTTTCTCATTGTAGGCTGTGGAAAACCATATACTGGGGAATAATGGAGCTAAGGATCTCCTCGTGTTTCTCTTTTTCACCCCACTTACATCTGGTGCTGCATTCAACTCTGGCTGTTGCCTGGGAAAACAGAGTGCAGGGGCAGGGCTGAGAGCAAGGTACTCCAGGCTGAGGGTCTGCTTGGGCTGCATTTCATTTGTGCTGGCCTGGGGCAGGACCACCAAATAGAGTGGAGTTTAGTGGCTGCTCTTTTAGAGCAAGTCTCATGTCTACTCTACACTAACAAGGGGAAAACTAGTGTTCAGCCAAAACTCAGGGGGACCTGAAATGCCAGCACAAGAGTTGTGGTCTGTGGTCACAGTGGAATTAATAACAAGTTGTGTAATAAACATTCAGCCAAGGTTCTTGATGCTGACTCTGGATGTTCTTTAGATGTGTTTATTCTTTTTTTTTTCCTTGTTTTTCAGTTCCCACTGTGTGATGGCTCTCACACAAAGCACAATGAGGAAACTGGTGACAACGTTGGGCCTCTGATCATCAAGAGGAAGGAGGTGTAGAGTGGACAGTAGAAGCTACAAAATGAATGTCTGACAAATCCTCTGCTCACTTGTAATTTGGGGGGAAAAAAACCCCACAAATCCTTTGTCGTGTTACTGAAGACTTCCCAATGTAGTATATACATCAGGCTTCAGCATGTGTATTTTCTCTGGTGCTTGTTATCTTTCAATCACTACAATGCATAATTAACTAAACAGACATGATTTAAATTTTTGTCCTGTAAAGTGTGTGTACTGTCTCACTGAGTATGAAACTAAAATGACACACAGAATGTATTTCATCAGGAAATAGGTATTGAATTACTTTCGAATACATGTATATCAAAAGGTAGATTCTAAAATCCTGGAGAGGTTCTAAAGTCAACTGGATAGATTTCCATGTAAAAGGCAGTGGTAGGAAAAAAATCATGGTGCATAATCTTTGATTATGCTGCATTTTCTGCAGGGTCACGCTTGGCATGTTAAACTACTGTCCTGTGGGGCTTGTGTCAAACAACAAATTCAAAATTGCTGGCTATGAACAGGTAACAGGAAGGGCTGATAGCAAGGTCAGGCTAGAGGGCAACCTTGTCTGATTTTACAGCAGTGTCAAAACTTAACCCTACTTCTATATGGTATGAAGAACATACTGTCCAAACTGCAGATCTGTATTAAGAGTAGGATTGGGAAAATGGTCTCTGTGAGAGCTTTCTTAATAGGCAAGTGAAATGACACCAGGTGCTCCAGGAGGGATGGGCAGGGGGTGGCAGAGTTGCCTCTGCTGCTAGAAAGCCTTAGTTTCACTTGCAGTTTTGCAGTGAAGCCAACTTCCCCAGACCACAGGACGCTTCTGTGGGGAGCCTATGCCAATTGATTCCAGAATCTAAAAAGAACTAAAACCCTGTCCATCGTCACAGTCTGCCTCCCCATTGCTCTGGCTGGTTCTGGAGAACTCTTCCTGGTGTGGAGGGAGGAGGCATTCCTTTCTTAAGAGTGGCCTTAGGCTCTATGTGTCTTAAATAACTCCTGCCTCCCTAGGCTGTTAATGTGGTTCAGCTGATTTTACCAAAGAAAACCTGGCATGGACAAGGAAAGGTTTTGGAAACAGGTGCAAACAAAGAGGAAGCGAGAGCTCTAGCCCTCCTTTCCTATGGCACTTGTCTGCTTCTCTGGCATGGTTGCATTAGCGGCTGTCATTTTGTTTTCCTTAAATAGCTTTGATTTATTAGCATGAAAATGACTACAGAGCAAAACTCAGAGTGGAGTGGCAGAGGGCAGTTTTGTACTAAACCCTGTCCATCAGTGTAAGATTGAGCTCTCAGTGTCCTGGGACAGAAACTACCTCAGGGCTGGATGAAAGGCCTTGTTAAGAAGCTGACATTTAAAGTTAACCCTGGACCCTTAAGGATTCTTCAGCTGACAGAGGCAGTAGAGGTTTTTTTATTTTATTTCATTTTTTTAAGGGTGGTTGACACAACTGTTTTAAGACTGAAGAGGATGTTTTGTGCATTCCCCATGTGAGGCTTTCAGAGGCTGAGGTCTTGGCCAGCTGGTCTGAACTTGGGCAGAAGGCACAAAGAGTAGAGAAAATGGCACAGGTAGGGGAAGGGTTTGCAGATGGAGTATTGTAGTAGGAGCACTAGTGTCTAAGAGACCTCTTCTTGAAAGAAGCTGCAGTCAGATATATTAGTTTGTCTTTTTTGCCTGTTCTGAGTGTAAAGGTAATGGATATTTTTTTTTTTTTACTTGGCTGAGTACCAATGCATGTGGAAAGTTGTTTTAACCTTAAATTATTGAATACGTTGCTTTTATCCAAAGCAAAGTAACTTCTGTATTATTAAAACAAGGCACTGGATATTTCTGTATTTTTGTCAAATACACATTTGAGCTCATCTTAAGGCTGTAATGTGTGTGTTGTCATCGGTGTGCTGTTTCTTTCAGTGGAGAGTTACACTGTGAGCAGTGCTGTAAACCAATGCTGCTGCAGTCATAAACCTATGTCTGGGGTGGGTTTTTCTTCTGAGACTCCTCTTCCTGTCAACAGCCAAGTCTGGCTGCTCCTGATGGAATAGAAGTTCAGTGAAAACTGCATTTGTGATCTGAGAGATCAAGTCCTGAAGTTTCAGATGAGTCTCCTCAGTCATACAGCTGTTTCCTAGAGTTTGCTAATAAAATATTTCTTAGAGTTTGGGCCTCAGGAAAGTGCTCCCCATGGGAAGTTTTTATTCCTGGGAAGCAAGGTTGTAGAAGCAGAGTGTGTGTACTTACATCCTGATAACTTTTGTTTTGGAGAAGTGTCACATTTCTGAATATTGATTTGAAGTGGTCAGAATCTTGTCTTGAGGAATGTCTGATTTCCTGTTCTGTGCCTAAAAGTTCTGTTATGTATCTGAGCTGTTTGAATGCAATAATGAGAAGAGGGATTTGGATTTGAGTAAACAAGCTTGCCAGAAGTCTCAGTGAGCATCACAGACGACACTTCATTCTTCCCCTTGGGTCCATACTAGGTTACCATGTTCTGAGGGGCTGCACTAGTTTGAAATCAAACCAGTGGGAGATTGCAAGTCAGAATTATAATTTAATGGGGAAAAAAAAGGAAATTAAAAGAAATAAATAAATGCAGTAGCACAAGAACACTGACAAAGTCAGATACACCCTGACACTCTATGGTAATAGCAGTCCAAGCAAAGCAGTTCCGTTGAAGCAGTGATCCTGTAGGAAGAAAAGGGTGAGAAAGTCCAATGGTAGCTCTTGTCCTCTGGGAGTCCAGTAGGTAAGCGCTCCTGTGGTGTTCAGAGTCTCAGCTTATATCCAGGATGGAATAGTTGTCTCCTCCCTCTGGGCAAAACATCTCACAATGGGATGGTGAGTCGTGTGATAAGGCCTGATGGGCCCATTAACAGCAGATAGTCCAAGAAGGAGCTATCTCTGAGTCATGGGGCAAGGCACTGATGGCCCATGAACAGAAGATAGTACAGAGGGAAATGGCAAGGAACCAGCTGTTTCAACAGCTAACGGACATGGTAATAGAATATACTTCAACCTAGGACAGGGGCTAAGTACTTGCCTGATCCAGTGTTTTCCAAAATCTCTAGAGCTTTCCTCACATAACCTCTAAAGTATGAAGCGAATTGGTTACATTTCTACCAAGTTTTAACCATAAATAAATTCTGCACCTATGCAATTTGGACCTCACATTGAAACTCCTAATGGCCATGTGGTACAAACTCTCCTTAAAGCAGTGAAGAATTTCTGTCTCAGAGTAAAACTGTTTCTGTTCCTCAACATATAAGTGGGAAGGTGGACAAATTAATGTACTGATTCTTGAGTAATTGAGTGTGACTCATCACAACAGTCTGAATGTCAAATATTTTGAGTGCTTCTAGAGTCAGCATCTACAAGTGCTGCCTAAGTGTTGTAGGGACTAAGCAGCTTTTCGTGCACGGAGGTTCAGGCACTTTGAGTCCTGGAGTTAGATCGCAGTTCCCCAACAGCTGTCTGCAGAGCTGTCTGCAGGCCCTGCTGAAGTTGTCACCATATTGCAGTTTGGGCCTCGTAGTGCTCTTGGAGTCTGTAAAAAACTTGATTTGTGCAGTTGTGCAGCAGTTAAACTGGGATTTTCCTTTCAGTGTAATGCAGCTAAAGACATGGAAATGTGAGTCACTGCTGTATCACAGTTGCTCACTCAAAAAATGAAAGAACTTTTTATGATGGCAGGAAAGATAAGAATGTAGGCATTAAACTAAATGTTGTTGCAAAGAAACCTTTCCTTCTCCTTATCCACCCTGGCCATGGAAGTCTCTTGCAAAGTTTGACTTTTGTTTCAACTTCTGAAGCTTCAAGGCTGACAAAACCCACCATCAGTCCCCACTGGATTAGGCAGAGAAGCATACTCTCCCCATTGCCTGTGGGCAGAGAGAGGATGTCCAACACTAAAGAAAGCAGGCTGAGTTTATTGGTGCTCGACATCTTTATTTCATCCCAAGCAGAACATTTCACACAGACCTGCTGAGAAGACCAAGAGCATTTTCCCTTGTTGCTGACACGTGTTCAGCCCAGCAGTGTTGGATCCTTAATTGCTTCCTGCACCCAGGCTTGTTCTGCCCTGGTTTTCCTGTATTGATGAGCCACTGAGACTAATGTAGAGATTGGCTGAATAAAAACTAAATAACAAAAATAAGAAGAGGAAGGATGAGAAAAAATGTGTCAGATGGGAGGAGAGCATAAGCTGCAAAAGAAGATTTATCATCATGTAACAGTGCTACGTGGTCACAAAAAGGGATAAATCAAACAACAAAAAGGTTGCATTTCATGATACACCTTACTAGAGCCAAGTCGAAGATGTACAAAGTGGCTTTTCATTAGCCAAGACCTGTGCTGCTCAGGGTTGAAGGGGTTGCATACTCAAGGAGACATCTTACTGTGGTGTTTCTTCCTGAGTTATTTGTGACAGCCCACAGTACTGGACAGAAACTAACACACACTTGTGCTGTAGGTCCTGTTAGCGGCCTAATGTTCCTCCATATCCCCCATCGTGAACTGTTTAATCAAACATGCAATTATTATAAATAGGAGTATTTACTAGTCTGTTCCCAGAAGTCAGTGAAGTTGCAGTAGGTTTACAGGACTGTAGCAATGCAGCATACAGAGAGTGCACCTTCCACAGGTACAGTTTGGACTGGAAAGAAAAGATTATTTGGCTTCTCAAGCAACTTTTGTTTCCTTCGATACACAGAAACTACAAAGGTCTCACATAAGCACAGAGAGATCACATCTGTTATGTGTTATGTTTTTCCCAGCTGAAGACTGAACAATCTCTTCAGTCTGATATTGCACTGTCCTTAATCCACCCTGCTCTGCATCCCTTTGGTCATGCAGGCTGCAGTTTTCTTTTGCTGTGGCATTAATGGGCGGCACATTTATAGAGAAAAAAAAGGCCTTCTGCTTTCTGGGAGAAGCCTGTGCAAAAAAAAAAAAAAAAAAAGGAGCTTCCTGAGCATCCCAGAAATTACCACTTTAATGTGAGAAGCATTCCAAACTCTGTACTGCAAAGGTCTGCTCAGTAACTGCAGTGTTTGTCCTGTTCAGTTGAGTCAGCTGGCAACAGAAAGGCAGCAAAATGAATGCTAAGGTCACTGGCTGCGTAACTTTTCTCAAATACATTTCTACAGCTGGCAAAAATCACCATACATGGATATGACATGGTCAAGACACACTGTCTGTTTGCTTCCAGGGCTCTTGCTCTAGACTTGGGTACCAAAACAATGCCCAGCATAGACTTTCACTGCAGCAATTATTAAATTTGCTGCTCTTCTCAAACAGTGTGATCTTGCTCTTTCAGTCTCTTTCTTGGCTCCAACAGCTGTGCAGGTTAAATTACTTCTTCAGCATTGTGATTCTGTTGCTTTGCAGATAAATTTTGGCAGTAGAGGACCACTGAATAGAAAAGGCATTTTTAATGCCGACAAGTTTAATCACAAGTAATGTTTAATTTTCCTGCAGGTGGAGGCAATGTAAGTCACCTCTAGGGGAAAAAACAAACTGGCATTTTAAATAAACCTCTTGGCCTGTTAATCACCTTCAATCCAGTCCTGGGGTTATCCTAAAGCATTAGGATGTGACTGGTAGAATGTCATCATGATTTGTAAACCCTGAGCAACCCGGTGAAGGGTAGGACAAAGGGAGTATCTGTATCTACCTGTGAGCCATGAAACCAGGAGATGGTACCAAGGACTTTGATCTAATGTTTCTTTTTCAGGAAGAAGCACAACTTCTTGCTCAAGAATGTCAAAGCACACACTTCTCATTGCTGTTCTGTAGGGCTGGAGGCAGCTAAAACATGTTTCATCCACAAAATATTTTTTAATTCCATCTTCTGCACCGATAATTATTGGTATGTTTCTATTTCCTGTCAGAGACCAGGCATGGAAGCTGGACTCGATATGTGGCATGCTGAGGGTGCACAGAGCAATGGAATTACGCCTTTTGTCTTTCCCTTAACGCGCTTCCTGCTGCTGTTGGCTTTTTTTGGCTGCAGTTGCACACTGGGCTGATGATCTCAGACAACAGCGAATTCAGGATTCTTTTTGCTGGGCCATGACAGACAGTTCCAGGATCAGCATCCAAGAGCTTTGGTTTGGATTATTTTCCTCTAAGTGCGTTACTCTCCGTTGATCCACACTGAAGGTCCCATGCCAACATTTTGCTCTTTGTTCAGTTTTGGGAGGTCCTGCAGGACTTACTTTGTCATTGACATGGCATTTGACTGCCCTAAGGAGGTCAGGATTATCCACAGACCTTGAGAATTTGTCACACTCCCTTCCGTGGATTAGAGATGAAGGTGTTGAATAAAAGCAGTCTCAGTGAACATCCACTGATGCTTCCTCTACTGTGAAAGCCCTTCAATCTGCTTCACACCCCTTAACCTCTTCTCAGTTCAAAAATGAACCTTTCCTCTAAATACTCTGCTAGTTTCTTTAATAATCACCAAAAATAGTCCAAGGATTTTGAGAAACAAAATAACTATTGAAATGAGCTGCTCACTTTTATAGTCTTCTTATCTTTGTAATACAAAACAGACCTCCCAAAATTTGCAGCTATGGTTCTGACTGTAGAAAAGGTCATGCAGAAAATAAGCAACTGCCATGAGTTAACCTCACAGTCATTTCTAAAATGTACCATATTATTCCCAGAAAGTGTCGTTTGGCTTTTGACAGCATCCCTTTGTTTTCATTCTGGAAAACCCCGGATGTACCTGTTGCCGGGGAAGAGAGTAGTGTCAAAGTGTTTGCGTCATTTTGCCAAGTAAAATATTAATCATTGTGGGACCTGATGCCTAAGTGACAAGGTCATATCTAGGAAAGAAAGCAAGACAGCACCACTGAGTTTTACAGCTACATCAGCCAAGGATAAGTTTAGATTTTCCTTTGCCTAACAAGAAGGAAACAGACAGCACAGAACTCCTGTGAATTTAACAAAGGATTAAAAGCCCTGAGCGATTTTAAGAGGGCATGATTCAGCAACACTTCTGCTGTGAAATGGCATGAAAAAAGAACTGCAGTGCAGCTACAACTTCCATGCTGCTGTGACAGTGTCTGCCTTGCTCTGAAGGAGTGGGACAGGCGCTCCTGCCCACGGGAGCCCCAGTGCAGATGCTCCCACGTCTCCAGCGTGCTGATGGACATTTGTTCTCAGGACCACACCTATGCTCCAGGCCAGCTCTCTTGCAATCTGTTGGGCCAGAAGCAGCTACAGAAGCGAGGCCACCCACTGCAGGAAGTGGCGCTGTGGGCAGGAGGATCCACAGCTCTTGCACAGACCTGGTGCAGAAAACAAGGCATCGGCATAAGAGTGAGGAGATGGCTGTGAACCATGTGAAGGGACAGTGGAAAATCCAGCAATGCTTGCAGTCAGCAGATTTCTAGAGTACCAGGATTTTGGCCAAGACCCAGCCCCACTGTCTTGTTTACCTAATGTCCTCCTGCACTTCCACAAACTATGAGCTTATTTCCTGTACTAAACTACTGTGCGTCTTGTGGTTAGCTATTAACTAGCCGTTGTATTTGAAAGGGGACTTCATTTCAGCAGAAGGTGATTGTTTTGTAATCCTCCCGCAGTTGGGGCGAGCTGTGCAACCTGCCAGTGAGACATCCTCTGGCACTACAAACACACGCCTGCTATTTTCTAGGCATTGTTAATCTGTACATTTTCATCAGGCCGAGTGAGGTAAGATTGATTTCCAGCAACAGGGAGAAAGAGTAACCCAGAATTAAGCATAATTTTGCCAAATGCATTTTGTTGGGGGGTGGGGCTTGGAGGAGATTCTCAATCAAATGCCCCTCCTTTTGGAGCTCCTTGGAGCCTCTTCTGCTTTCCCTTGAAGTGCAGTTGCACGGCCTGGAAAAGAGAAGTTTTCTTGGGAATCTTGCTGGTAGGTTCCGCTCTCAGCACAAAATTTTACAGTATCACACTGTGGAGAAAGGAATAATTTGCCTTTTCTGGTATTCTCTTTTGCTTGTGTCATTTTAGGAGAAGTTGCCAGATAAGATTAGTGAACTACATGTGCTGAAGTGTGAGGGTGGAATGAGTGAGCAGACGACAGTCTCACGTCACTCGATTTCTGTGTGCGTGAATCTGACTAAAGCAAATATCAGGGAAAAGGAAAGAGTCAGTGTTTGCTTATTCCAATTACTCACACATTCATATTTCTTTTAGTCTCCTCCAGGCCCACTTCTGTTAATTGCAAAGATGTCTAGCAGCTGTCTGTTGAGGACCAGGTGCTTCAATAGTCTTTAAATTCCATTTTTTTAGGCAGATTGTTGTGTTAGATGAGCACTGAGACAAGTTGGAAATGCCATCTCTGTTTTTTCCCTCTGAGTTTAGGCCCAGATTAGCCAAAGTGTCTTAACATCTGTGCAGAGGGAATTATCTTTCCACAAGGCCCTGGTTGGCATCCGAACCTTGCAGCAGCTGTTGCCACCGAGACCAGGAGCCTTCTCTCTGCCCAAAGCATGCCACGTGGGCTTTTTTTCCCCACTGTAGTCCTCGGTAATTCTTGTGCAAGCGTTGGCCAGTCTGTGGTATTTCTCTCCTGTGCCAGCACCCCCTGGGAAAATCCCGTTTGGGGGATCTGATGATAGGAGTTCACTCTTGCAGCCATTTGACTCCTAATCTTTAGAGCTGGACAGTAATGACTGATGAAAAGGAGATATTCAGGAGGGAGAAACATTTTCTGACCAGCCTTGTTACTTTAGAAAGGATTTTGCTGAGTAGTTACCCCTGTCTGCCCCATCTTATGTAATTAAGTGTGCAAACCAAACTGTTCTATGAACAATGAACTAATGAAATTCATGTTTGCTAAATTTATGTTTTGCTCCTTCCTCTCTTCAATACTCAAATTTCCCCTGTGAGCTTCCAGCTCCTTTGATACTTTTAATTTCCACAGTAAATCCCTCAAATTGCCTTCCACTTCGCCCAACTGCCTGCCACAACTCCTAGCTAGGGGCTGGGAAGTAATAGCTGAGGTCCCATCATCGTTCTTCTGAAGTCAATGCCAATTCCTGAATACCCATCAGCCCGTTTTATAAAACCTGGGGAAACAAATATATATCTGCTAAAATTCATTTTTCTGTCTCTGGTCTTGTGTTCCTGTGTCCTACTAATGCTAAACACAACTTGATATTGGCAGATACCACAACAAAAGTGCGGGTCTAATATCTACAGAGGTCTGATAATTTTAGAAACAGCGAAAAGACAGTAATTACAGGCTGATAAATGGAACTGGTATGTGCCCTGGTGAAAAGAAATGTTAATAAGGTCTCCTAGACAGACGGTGGGCTATGGGGTACTGAGACTGAGTGCAGGGCCACGGGGAGATGAAATTCGCATGAGATACTAATCCTTTATCAGGTTTGATCTGGTGTTGGGCGAGGTACGCCCACCTTTAATCCACGACCAGCACCTACAGTGGCAGGGCATGGTAAGACTCTGCTTCATGCGGCTTTAAGGGTCCCTGCTCGCTGTAAAGGTTTGTATGTTCACATGCTCCGTTTGGGTCCCACTTGCAGTCCCTCCGGTCTGCTGGAGAGAAATTAAACCAACCTCGGGTGAAAGTGAATAGCTAAAAAAATGAAGAGGGGTATTTCAGGTTACCCAGAACCATCGGAGGGGAAAGACCCCTGCCGACCACGGCCTGGCCGGGGGAACTCTGCGGGGCTGGGGGTCCCCGATCGCTCCGCGAGTCCAGGCGCCGCCGCCCCCCTCCCACAGCGGCCGCTGCCCCGGCGCTGCCCGCCCGGGCCTCCGCCGGAGCCGGGACCGGAGCCGCGCCCGCTCGGCGCCGTCCCCGTCAGCAGAGCGGCCGGG